>JBAMNC010001241.1:0-202500 GCA_037902135.1 Cetoscarus ocellatus
AAATTAAAAACTAGATAAGTGCACCTTAAATGTATCTTCACAACTGTTAAAAACCAACAAGGTCAAGGTCAAGAGAGCAGCAGACGTGTCTGTCGGTCAAGCTGCGCTGAGAGCGCCCTCTGTTGGATGACACGGTCCACTGCTCCAGGCGCCCTGATGTGCTGCTACACCCAAAAGTTTACATTCGAATATTTATTTACTATATGTCTACGGATATTTATCCCCATATTCGAACGGTTATTCGATATCGAATACAAGGTGACAGCTCTAGTAAACAAGTTGTGCCAACGTGAAATAATCAGTAAAAAATGATATCTGAATCCTTGATTGAATTATCACTGTACCCTGCCAGCTACACTAAAGTCCGTCCGGTTGCTTAGTAAAAGTAGTGTCAAATGAAAACAAAGGGGCTTACAAGGATAAAAATAAAATGCATGTTGCATACAGTTCAGCCAACATTTGTCTGTTGCTTTATAATGCCCTTAACACCACCGCTGACATAGGTCAGGGCCTCGTGAAAACTTCAGCCCTCATGTTAACATGTAATGACCTGTCCGCGCCCTCTCCTTCCTCATCAAGAACAGACAGTCACAATCGAAAAAAAACTTTTGTTTAAGTAGAGATAATAAATTACAACTGGAAACTGTCTTATGAAATGCACCAGCTCAGAAAGATCTTTGCTGTAGGAAAATATCTCAGGAATCCAGCGGTCTTTGTGACGAAGGCACACAAGTGCAGTCCGTTCACTGCTGGGCAAGTTTAAACCTGTATAAGTAACTTGAGCATGGGGATTCGACCAACAAGACAAAGGCGCTTTAATTTTAACGCATGTAGTCTTATTGTATTTACAGGGAAATTCAATTTAGACCAACTATAAGGGGTTGCTGGTTGACTAAACACAGTTATGTAAATTTAATCCAAAATACTTTTATTTTGAGTCAGATCAATTAAAAAACTCAATTTAGACCAACATTAGCTTGTATCTTTTTAACAGTGTGTTTAATACTGATGGATAACATAGAAACTCAACAATCAGCAAGTCAATGAGAGTGTGAATGGGTGTGGTGTAAAACCCTTGATAGACCAGAGAAATCACAAAAAAAACCCCTCAGGTCTTTTTTCAATGTTAATTTCAATATTGAAATGGACAAGACAACAACTTTTACATTAACGCGGCTTAATTGCTGGATATTTAAAATGCTCGTAATGATCATTGTAACATATCATTTACTCTGATCATACAATCAAAAAAGAGGAATGCATAAATTGTAATGAACTGGAAGATGATCTCCAACCTGTTTCAGCTTGACTGCTGGTTAGGAGAGATTATAGGGATAAGAATTAGCTGCTGTCACCATAATGAACTATGATCAAGATCTAGAGGGACTTTAGGACTCAGTGAGATCTTTCTTAAAAACTCAAGTCTGTTTAATGTGTGCCATTTCACATTCTGTCATCCAGGATATGAGGGGGTTAAGACAGTTATGTTATATTAAACTAGAAAAGCACTCGGAGAGTGCAGACCTCCGCCAAGCGCCCACAGCTCCCCCTATTTGTCATTTGCACCATAAATATTAGTCCCACATTTATTTTGACTACATTTTTAGATTTCTTGACTATGAAAACATACCTTTAGCAATTGAATTCACATTGATATCATTATTAGTTCAGTAGTTAATCACGAAAATCAAATTTTCAGTAATGGCGGTTTTCTTCTGGATCTAGCTCCATAGCTTTTGAAGATACATCAAATCCGTTGACACCTTCCAAATTCCACAATGCCTTGGCTAATTAATGGTGTTTGTTGCGTGTTTATAGCTTCATTTGTTCTCTTCCTATGATGAAAATTCCAAAGGTCCCCTATTTTTTCTTGTTCTGGATCATAGTATCTGGAATTATTCCTTTATCCGGATCAGTCTGTGATATACTGTAGAGCATGTTAGAAAATTGTCCTGTATTTTTTTCCCAAGCGCCCTGACCATTATTTGTGGAGTTATATGCAGAAATGTCGAAAATGGCCCTATCTCCCAATGATAAAGAATCCTTTAAAAAATTCCTGGATCCAGACGGAGATCCGGATCGCTTCCAAAATCTAATCATTTGTTCCTTATCCCAATCCAGACATTCCCTGGAAATTTCATCAATATCTGTCCATAACTTTTTGAGTAATGTCGCTAACTAACTAAGAGACGGACAGACAAACAAACCCTCCCAAAAACATAACCTCCTTGGCGGAAGTAAATATAAAAAATAAAATGATTGGGCTACTATATTACCTGCTTTTATCTGAGCACATGCAATGCATCAGCCACTTACTTAACTCCAAAGGTTATGTCGTAATCACTACCTGTCCTCCTATTAAACAAGCATTCTGTGCACAGTGACCTGTCTATCTGGTTCTCAGCTGTTGTGTATGTGTCTGTCTGTCTGTCGGTCTTTGTCTCACACTCACATACTGTTTCTTTTGCCTGTCTGCTGTTCAGATCCTTATTTAACTGTACAGCTCATCTGTAGTATTTGTCTCTGAGAACATGACTGTTTGTCAGTTATCTGCTGAATAACTACCAAGATAGGAGGACTTGTGTCTCAGGAAAGGATTCTTCCGTCCTCAATCTCCACACAGTTAATAGAGCAAAGCACCACTGTCTTGGTTGTTTAACATACACAAAATACAAGAAATCATAAATATCGTTTTCATAAGAAATACATTTTTTACATAGCACTTTTAAAAACAGGTTTTCAAATGCTTTGTCGTACAGACAAAAACAGATCAAAACACAAAACTAAACTGCAACAAAAACAGAAATTAAGGGCAAAAGAACCCAACAAACTCAAGCCAAATAAAATATTCAAGCATAATGAGAATCTGAACGAAACATCATGAGAAAAAACACATGTGGTAATCAGGAACCCAACAACAGAACATTAAAAAGGAGGAGATATAAAAGAAAGAAGTGATGAAGATATAAAAGCTGCAAAAATAAAAAAGGGTAAGGGCTTTGAAAATAATGAAATTGTCAATAGATGTAAAATAAATAGATTCAATAACAATATTAAGAAAGATTAAAATGATAATAGTAAGGATAAAAATTAAATGTAATGTTATTAATATGGGATGAAAAGTCAGGAGCTGAGGATATAAGGGAGCTAAAGTGATTTCGATCAGGAAAAACCAAATTTGAGTGAAGATTTACAAGATGGTTTGACTGAAAATGTGCAAAGTCTCTAATTACAATCTCTTTGGTGGTTAGACTCCGTCGTGATGTCTTGGTGAACTTTGGGGTACTGAGGGCGAATGTGAGACAGGATACCCCCCCAAATATAACAAGAATGAACAGAAAGCAAAACAGAAAATAGAGATGAAGGTGTTACCTTCGCAGATAGAACAGACTTCTAAAGCAGGGCACACGCATAAGGATTTTCTAAATCTGAAGAGATTTTTTTTATCTGTTAGAGACCCCCGCACATGAAGATACAAAATCAGGCATTGAACAGTTTGGATTGCACTGCGTGTGGTGCGCTCCAATAATCTCAACACAGCACACCACATACATAACAATGCTGTCCCACCGACGATCTAGAATCTAGTCCTCCAAGACAGAAAAACAAAAATGAAGAAGAAGAAACATAGCAGCAACCATAAACACAAATGTCTATAACAACAGGAGAACACATCCTGCAACATGGAAGAAGAGGGAATGATGGTGGTCTTGGGATTTATTTTTGACGGAAAAATCCTGAACTAAAAAAAAGAAAAGACTGTGGAAAAATCCCTGGGGACAGCGTGAACACGTGAGCTGGTCCTTTATTTCTGAGGTCCACCAAACTTTATGTTTCAGGTCGGCCATGCTTGTTTTTATTTACGTCTGTTTTCTGTTCCTCAGTCAGCTCGCTTCTTGATTGGATACATTCTGCTCCATGTCACAATTCACAGAGTCGTGATTTAGGAGTCGTCGGCTTTCGACACACATGAAGATTTTTGGTTGTAAATATTGAACAAGTTTAATATTTACAATTACCGGCCCCAACCTGTTTCAGAGCCAATAATCAGGACAAATTCACTCTTAACACACCTCAGACCCCCAGGATATTCCTACAAACAGAAGATAATCGGGCGTTTGCCGTCGTTAGTCGGGAAGGGGGAAAGTCGGGACAAAAACAGCCCGATAATCTTTAAGTGTGTACCCAGAGAGGTAGGCCTTCCCTTGGCAAATGAATGAATTTCTACAAAAATAACTGAATTATGCACAGAAAACAATGATGCATTTATTCTATCAGAAAATACAGAAACATTATCCTTTATGACCAACATGTCCAAGGTCTGAATGACCCGACAACTGGCTTGGCATAATTAAGTATCAGTCATGTTTGACCTGCGATGTCCACCGTCTGCATGAGTCGGTAGATGTAAAGTACATGCATGAGACCTGGCATGTGCAGGTCTTTTTGTATTGACAAGACCACTCACTCTACAGGCATGTGAGCAAGCACATTCGAGGTTGGTTTGACCAAATAACTACACACGTGAGACCCGGGATGTCGGGGGGTCCTATTGACTTGACATGTGGCCCTGGCATAATTACTGACCCTATAGCCATTTGACCTGGCGTGTCCTGGGGTCCGAATAACCAACTAACTAATGCATGATTTGCCAGTAATGTTAAGGCAAGGTTAACGTTGATTTGACCGTGAAGCTGATGAAATTATGACAGATAAGAATTTAGTCAATGGTGTTTAACGATTTATACTACAGAAAACACGACTCAGCCCACGATAACACTTAGCTGCTAATGAGTAATTTATCTGAGACGATACTGATCTCACAAACATAACAGCAAAGTTAGCTGGTGATGATAAAGCCATTTAGTCATTGTTATCCACTGCTGATGATGTTACAATTCAGCCAAAGTTATTACAGTTTGGCTTTGAAGAGGTTTGAGCCACATTTGAGCCGATGATGATGATGATGATGATGATGATGATGAAACCATTTAACCAGTTACTGATGATGGAACAATTCAGTTGAGTGCTGATGAGAAAACATTTAGTCAGGTGCCTGTTTTTTTATGGATGTTGATTATTTTACAGATTTAATTTAAGCGATTGCTGTTGTAAAATAAGATTTAGCACTCAGAGATCAACACATGTGACCTTGCAGAGGCAGATGGATCTGCTTGATTCATTGTCTGAAATCAAGCAGATCCATCTGGCCAAGCTCCAACATCTAATGACTTCAAGGGCAAAAGCTGGAGGGCCCAATCAGGGAGGAGAGGTGGAAACTGAAGACGTGATGACAGCGTGAAGTGACTGCATGTTTGAAAACAATGGCGGCTTCTGAAGCGGTCTCCATGGATGGATCTGCGGTTTTATCTGAAAAGGACTCAATTTCTTCTTTAAAAGAGGAGCACAGAATGTCACTGAAAGCTTTTCTTCACGGGTAATCATGTTTTTTTGTTTTGGACGATCAAATCAGAGAAGCCGGGGATCGCTGCTGGGAAGCTCTGTGGACGATGCTGGTTAGTCTGTGGTAGTCATGGTTACTTAGCGATACCTGGTGAAATATGCTCTCCTCAGAAGTTTACCAGGAGAACTTGGTGGGGATTGTCGTTGACGAGGCTCATGTCACATATAAGTGTTAAATGATACATCTGTGTGGTATAATTTAATGTAAGATGATAGTCTAAGGACTGAAACATAGTTTGAGCTAATGGCTAACAACAGGGTTGATCTGCTACGTCATACTGTGGCTTGATATGATTGGTCTGTGATGAGTGTGACTGGCAGAATGATCGTCCAATCACCAGCTGCAGTTGTTTTGAAGGTTCTGCCTCTGAAAACATTTTCTATGTGGCTCTTCTCCAGATGGACTAGTGAAATATTTCTGCGACGGATATATGAAACTGTCTGTCTGGTGTGTCAGGTTACAACATCTGAGGGAGAGCCGAAAACCAGTGGTGATGCTCCGGGGTGAACCCTGAGCAGGAGGGAAGCTCGAGCAGGGTGGAGACAAACAAAAACACACAGATCACAGAAATTAAAACAATCAGGACGATGCTTATAATGATCCAGCACCTACTGGAATAAATAAGTCACAATAGGTAGAGTTCTTCTACAGGTCAATGTCACACCGGGGCAGAGCTGAGGCAGCAGGAGGCCTCCATATTTGGTTTGAATGAACACAGTGAGGTAGAGCTGATTACTACATAACACATTTAGAGCACTGATAAGGAGCAATGGACTTCTGTGATGATTACCAGAAACTTCATCTGTGACACTGAATGGTGCTGATGATGGAGAGCCATGATGGCGATGAGTCTCAAAGTAGGAATGAATGAGCTGGAGGAAGTTTCTTCTTTGAGTACCAATCGAGTACACTTAAGTCACTGACATGAAAGAGTGCTCAGGCATGTAAGCAACCACACACTGACTGTGGGGGGAGCAAGGACACGATTAAAAATATGACTGCAGCGGGATCATTGATCAGACAGGTGGTGGCAGAACAGTGGCGTGCACAGACACTTTCCTTGTTTGAGCTGTTTTTAGATTTGTGTGTTTCTTATCATGTGTAAAAAATTAATGAAAAGTATAAAAAAACATAAAGCCTGTGGCACAGCATAGGTAATAGTAGAAGAGGGTTTTTACTGTGCAGCATTAGGATCAGTTTTTACTTCACATTTACTCGGTAAAGCCTTCTTAAAACAAATAGAGCCTTTACATGTCTCTTGTAAAACTTCAAAATGTGTTTTCTTGTGTCTTGTAGTTTTGAAAAAAAAAACAAGTTTGATCAATTTTTAGAGATGTGTTTAATTGTCATAGAAGTGATAACAATTAAACAGAACCAGATGTGACACAAAACTTACATCCCTTTTCCCATCCGTCTCCCCTCTTCCTTTAAAATAAATATTTTTAAGACACAGTAGTATTTATTTCTCTGTTCACAATTGTTTAGGTACTTTTGCTTAAATGGATCTTTGGATCTTCTTAAAGGAAATCTTGGACTGAACCAGATTTTATGCAGCTTTTGATACTTAATGGTGAAGCTATTGTGTTTATTATATGTTTCTTACACTTTGTATTAACAAAGGTATATTAGTGTTGAAAGACTTAGTGCATTGTGTATCCTGTGCTGTAATAGGCTCAGTTCTCTGTTTAGTGGTTATATACTGTAACCTAAATAAGATATGTGTCGATTACAGATGGAAAGCAGTGTAACTGATGCCATTGTGTGCTGTTCCTCGACAAATAAATACATTAAAACACAAAAAGGCTCCATATCAGGTATTAAGCCAGAGGTGACTTTGTTTAGAAATCATCAGCACAGTATGAAAGGACTATTTTGATCTCAAGAGTTGTCCTGCACTCTGTTAGCTTTAACTCAGTATGATTTGATTTAAACCAATGTAAGCCTGGGATTATGTATAAGATTAAAAATGTTGATATGTTCATCAACCGGCTTCATTGTTAAAGATTTTATTTGGCAAGGGTAAGCAGGGATGGAGGTGAAGAGTCTTCAGTAGAATAAAAGGAAGAAAACACCTTTGCACACTCACCAAATAACCCCTGAGATCTGTCTGATAAATACTACATCCTTCAGAAGTGTTATCTGTGCCAAACAATTACGTGTCACAGCACAGCAGACATGTTGGCCGTCTGCCACCTTTGACACAACCCTGCAGCTTCCCTTACCCAGCAACACAATGTTTATGTCTGGGGAGAAGTTTTCGACGGTGGCTGCAAAACATGTTTTCTCTCTGGGAGCTAAGAACCGGCCTGACAACGTGGCCAGACTGCAGGTTATTATCTCAGTCAACCTGAGGATGTTTCTAATTCTTAGGTGTGCTGCGGTGCAGACTTCATGGTGGGAGAGATTTAACACACTCTGTGACAAACCAAACTTAAAAAAGTGATCATTATTTCTAACATTAAAATTATTTTCCACAGTAGGATACCATCCCTCTATTAACCCCAAATAAAGCTGACTTCATCAGAGCTGACAGTTTTCCTCTCATCCTGGATTTAAGCCAAACTTATAAGAAATATTTAACAAACGGTCCAGCAAAAACAGGCCAAAAGTTGATTATCTTGCTGTGAAAAATGCAAAACCTGTTTTGTGTATAGCTAAAGAAGGAGAAGAAGTTATGACAATCACCAAGGAGGTTTTGTTTTTGCAGGTGTTTGTTTTTTGTCTGTCTGTCTGTCTGTGAGCAAGATTACTGAAAAGGTGCTCACCAGATGTTAGTCATGGCACAAGGAGGAAGTGATCCGATTTTAGTGGTGATCTGGAATTTGGTGCTGGCCTTAACAGATTTACTCTTTTTTGTAATTACATCAAATGTTCGTTGTTGTTGAATGTATTTTGCACTTTTGGTATTATTTATTTATTTTATTAATTGCATAGCCCCTTGTTCCCAGTTGCACTGCTTCCATTGCATCTTGTCCTTCTCAGCTTTCATCCAATCAGAGTCCACCTCTGTCTTCTCCCTGACTAATCCACCTGAAGGCCTTCATATAGGGTGACCATATTAACCCCAAAAAGAGGACCCTCAGCAGCATGTGTTACGTCAGGACACATGCAGCATGCACACTCAGCATCTTGACAGGTAGGTACACTGGAATAATACCAGTGGTCCAGCTCAGCGCTTTATTATAAATATTAACCCTTTTACTACTATGAATATAAATGGCTGCCTGATCTGTTTTGCCAAATGTGTCAGAAAATGACCTTTGAATAAATTATTTTGTAGCTTTTTTCAGGTAAAAATAAAACCTTCTAGCAAGTATTTGTCTTTATTACCCGGCAGAGCATCTCGGTTACAATACCAGAATTGACAACAAACAGTGAACAGTGCTTGACTGATGATTAATGACAAATGGATGACAGGTTTAATTAACAGCACAAATAGTTTGCTTTGCCATTTAAGAAGAGCACACAGCTTCAGGCACCAAAATTCCCCAGAATTCAGCAGTTTTTAGCTGTTTGATAACGTTTTGTGTCCAAATCAGAAGATAAGCCGTCAGCATTTCTGCCCTCTGCTGCGTGTAGTATCAGTCTTAATATGACTACGGGTTGATTCTGTGGTAACCAGGGCCAACCAGGGCCAACCAAAACCCCTTTAATTCTGGTTACCCACCTCAAAATTCTTAACAACAATTGCCTTTTTGCTTTATTAAGCCTCCCAGCTCCAAGGGGTGACTGGCAGCCCCAAGCAGTAACACTGATTATTTATATCTCTAAAGCTGAACATATCTTTATGAAGACAACTCTGTGTAAGTGTAACCTTTGTCAACCTTTAAAGGGCTCCAGGTCAAACACATGCCTTCCAAGGATATTAAATACAGCCATAAAGTGCAGCATTTTATTTTAAATGCTGTTTTTTGGACTAATTGAGATAATTCCATAATTAGGGATTTTTTAAAATCACATTTTCTCTAAAAAATGTGGCAGTGATGACATTTGATTCCCATTTCAACCCCAAGAGAAATTGAAAACTACCTTTTGACCAATTAGACACTCCTTTTTTCCACCTGTTGTTGTCTTGATGGTAGCTTTAAATCGAGCAGCTAAGTGTCAACAACAGACAAGATAGTTATTTGTGATTTCCCAAAATGTTTAAGAAGGAAAAGTGAGTAATGTGATGTGGCCATTTCAGACAGAAACTGCTTCCAAAAGTGATGCAAATAGTGCAAAGCAATATTGGGTGGAAAAAGTGAAATAAGTTTTGCTGAAATTTATCTGTATAATTTGACTTTTTCCTCCCATAGCTCACAGCCAAAGCTTGAAGGAACTATATTTAGAGGTGAACAGGTTTAGTCATCACTGATCTGTGTGTGTAAAGTTCTGTTTGGAATTTTTGTTCTGTATATCTGATCATACAACTCATAATAGATCACACTGACATCAGCACAGCATGACTATCTTGATAGCCCAGGTTACATGGAAAAATATGTCTTTGACTTAATGTGTTTCACAGGGTTGAGGTTCTACATGAATTATTAAAAAAGTGAATGAATAAGTATAAAAGATCCAGGGGGACTGAAAACAGCAGAAAATGACTTGTTGCAGGAGTCAGCTATAAATGTAAAAATGTGATGTAGGCTTTCTTTTTCTTTTTAAATTTTAATAACTATGGTATCATGATCTACACTGGGTTGTTTTACTATCTTTAAGACACCGAAGGTGAGTATATCAATGTGGCTCAGTCATCCACAGTTTTCTTTTGTGTTTGTGGCCATCTGAGAAAAACAATGGACAACCCTCTATTGAAGTATTTCACAGACTTTTTAAAGGTGAAATAGAGAACAGTACTACCTTTAATATAGCGTGTTGGAAAAAGTGAGAGCTTCAGAAACTTGATTAACAATTTCAGTTATTATTCTATCTGATGTCTTTACCTGCTGTAGCAGGGTGGTTGTGAGGGAGAGTGATTTCACTAACCCAAAGCATTACGAAGACAGAAACATTTTCACTATTGACATTTACCATAAGAAGAAAACATCTGAGTGTTCAAAGAGTTCAGAGAGAGCAGGATGACTTCTATGTCAGAACTAAAAGATCAGTAGAAATCAGAAGCACAACTTATCTTGCACCAAATTGGACAGAAAGTGGAAGTTCAAACTGAGACAAAATAGACAGTTTTGTCTGAATACTAAGCCAAGATTGGTGTCTGCTTACTGTATTTGCATGTTTCCTTGTAAATGTGAGAAAATAATCTATTTACTCTTTGTTTTATCAATCTTTGGGTGACTGAAAACATGTGTGTGTGAACATCTGTAATACATCCCACTGCTCATTTATGAATCAGCTTGTTAAGCTACCGTTCATGTTTGTTCTCAGCACAGTAACAGTATCATCAGCTTCTCATGGACTCAGTCCTCTGTTTCAGCCCAACCCCTGATCACCACCACCTGCTTCTCATTTCCCCTGATGTATTGTGTGTATGATCCCAGTGTGTCCTGCCCCTTGATTCTAACTTTTGTTCTCCGTCATATCATTTTGTCTTGGAATTCTGAGCAACTACCTGCTTATGTACAGTTCCTGCCTGTTTTTGCACCCGGGTATTTCTCTGCTCAGCTGGTTTTGTTTCCTCACTGATTGCCTTCCCTTGGCAAAAAATACTTTATTCAAATGTACTACGAGTATACTTATAAGTATGATACTAGGACTTACAGTTATATTGTAATACTAAAATTTATACTTGTACTTTAGTATACTTTTTACCCATTTCTGCCACAAAGTACTAATACTTAGTGTATCTTGATCCAGGTACAGAATAAGGTCAAGTCATTGTGCTTACATTTAACTTAGCAGAATAAAGATGTTTTTCACTACACACATTTGCTTTGAGGTATTACCCCTGTTGTAAACTTACATGTTCAAGATCAGATAGAACTGGAGTTTAAAAGTTTACAGTAAATACTTTGTGTGCTCAATTGCATTATCTTTATGTACCTTAAAAACATAAACACAGAAACATTTGACTTGACTTTATTGATCAAGTTCTAGTCCCTTTCATAAGGGTTTTGTAATGGTGTTATGTACACAGCGTCATCTGTTTCAACAAGAGCACATTTTGTTTTAATCATATCAGGCCAGACAGCATTAATAGTTTGTTATTTTAACCTCATATGTTAGGTTTTACTTAAAAATTGGACCTCAAAGCAGAGGAGGAGACAGGCAGGTTTCAACAACAAACATTTATTGAGAAACTGAAAAAACTTGGCAGGCTGTGGAGGAAGGGTTCAAGCTTAGCGATGCAAAATCTTCAAAACTGAAGCAGCAGTTGACACTCTTGAAGACCTGAGCACAGGAGAAGGAATAAGGCCAGAAAAATCCCAAAAAGGTTCAAAAAGGTCTTTCACTAACAGTGGGAACGCAGGAAAAGAGACTCTACCTTACAAGAAGTAAATTATCTGGCAGTGTGGTCGACTCCAGGCCAGGGAGGGAGCTTGACTGGCAGAGTGACCACAGGTGTGCGGTTTAGTCATCACTGATCAGTGTGTGAAAAGTTCGGTTTGGAATTTTTGTTCTGTATATCTGATCATACAACTCATAATAGATCACACTGACATCAGCACAGCATGACTATCCTGATAGCCCAGGTTATCTGGAAAAAGTGACCACATGTGCCTGAGCATCTGCTGCAGCCTCACCCTGCTTCACACAGACCTGCAGGAGAAAGCAGGAAGGGAGGGGGAGAGAGCAACAACCAACAAAACTACACAGCATCATTACATCATATATTAAGTACTTTTTACTCTGATCTGTGAATCTTTACTTACAGGCCTGTCTGATTTAGTAAGTACCTCAACTAAAACACAATATAGTTTGGCACATGGATAAAAAGCAGAAATTTGATGTGAACACGTTTGTTTAAAAATAAAGTCATTAATACAACAAAATGTACCATCTTTCAAGCATACAACACTGTTGTATCTCTCCTTTAGTCTGTCATAGCTTTGACTGCAATACAGAACTTCTTTGTTTAATCTGTGCATGAAGGGGAATCACAAGAAATTAGAACTTACAAGTATACTTAAAGTATAACAAGTAAAATAGCAAAAATTAATATGTTTAGTTCATAAAAGTATACCTAAAGTATACTTAAATAAACCAAGGTAGAAGTATATACCTAGTACACTAATAGTATATATTTAAGTGTACTTTTGTAAACTTAAAAGTGTTCCAAGTTAGTCAGAGGAAGTATTAAATTAGTATACATCCTTGTACACTAAGTACGTGGTCCATAGTATACTTGCTATACTTATGCTCAAGCATACTTAACAAAATGAACTTCAAGTATACTACTTTAAACTAAGGGTTACTGTGAACTGAACTTTTGGACTTTCTAAAACAGGATGCCTTTCTTTGTGTTACTTGTTATTAAGACTTCACTCCCATGCTCTTTCCATCGGTGTGGCTTTTACAGAAAACTGTGATGCCCATAAACTTGTATGTTGTCAAAAATGGAAAAACAACTGGATGCTAACACATGTGCACTGAGAACAGATGGGGAGATGTAGAGGCGGGGAAAGGGAACATGTGTTCTTGAGTGCCGAGGGGGGACGAGTTAAGGCCCGTCTCTCCATCCTGACCTCTCCTCCTCCACCCGCCTTTCTTACCCCCCATCTCGCCTGCTCCCATGTCACCCCTGGGCTCCCTGATGGATGCTGACAGTAACGACTGTCCCCCAACCTCTCACCCTTGCTCATCCACACACACCCCTCCTCTCTTGCCCAGACTCTGCCCTCGTGCTTTTGCCCGTCCAGCGCTGACCGCAGTGACCCCGCCTTTGAAGCAGCCATCCAGAGGCTCAGTTTGAAGCTACTTAGGGGGCAAAGTGTTTGAGTCTGGCTGGCAAAAGCACAAACAGGAAGTGATCGGCCACGCATGCATGACTATAAGTGTGCAAGGAAATCAATACGTTTCTGTGAAAAGCCTTTTTTGGATTGTTACTACAACGCCAATCGATTTAATAAAATGAAAGTGAAAAGAGGAGGAGTGGAAGAATCAGTTTAACATCTTGTAGTGAAAAAAATGATGCAATTTTTCACAATTACAAACACATTTCTTATCAGTACTAGTCTCTTTTTTAATGGGTCCTTGAACACACATAAACCACACACTGATTTGCTAATTTATAAAGTACCAAGATAAAGACGGGACTTGTTAAACTGGATGAAAGATGGCGGGTAATACGAACAGAGTTGACATGAAAACAAAACTGGGACAAGGAGGCACATTCTGTGTGCACATGGGTCAGTAATGATGAAGTAAACTTTATAAAACAGCAGATTATGGAGGAGAAAGTTGAAGATGTCATCTTTCATGTATTATTCATGCTGTCACAGTAGACGTTGGTGTAGTCACAACAGTGGAAGTAATAGTATGTGTCACATAAATCAACAGCAATGATGACCTCATTTTACCGCATAACTCCCTCCACCCACATGCTCTTAAAGCAGCTCCAGATGCACGAGGATTTACACACAAACACATCCACACACAAATGCACACTCACATCTTGTGTGTATGTACGCGTCTCTTGCTTTAATCACTTTGTTTGTCGACAATAAACAGGTTCAAAAGTATAACGAATAAAGTGAGTTATCAGCAAGAGTGGCCCTTCACATTCTTCAATGGAAGTAAAAATTTAGACATATATTTTTCTTCTTTATATGCACACCACACACTCATTACACATGAACAGATTTATACAAGGATTAAAAACATAGGTCTGAAGGTAGAGAGGTGGTCACATATGGGAAGATTATTGTTGTCTTCATGTCAAATCATATATAAGCAGAATTATGAACGCTCTTGGTCGAGGTGTGTGAATGAAGTTAGATCCTCGTGTCACCACCTTACAGTCCCCAGAATAAGAGTATGAGATTATGTGTTAACACATGCTGATGCTCATCTGCTCAGCAAAGGGCATGGACTAATGATTATTTTTTTTTACATTACTGTATAATAAATATGCAAAAAGTAAGGATGCTGACTGTGATAAGGAAACAGCTGTATTGGTCATTTTTGTCCTGCTTTTCAGTGACTACAAGAAGGAGAGTATTATGGAGGGCGACTTATTTGATTTAATGTTTCTGAGTATTGTCAATTCTTATAGTTTTCCTTGAAATAATGAATACTATATAGTGATAGACTACATATGACACTGGATGTTTACATTTTTTAATGATTCCCCACAATGATTATTACTAATGATTAAAAAAATAATGTGAGGTCATTACATTTACATCCACGCATCTTTGATAATTCATTCATATGTTAACTGATATGCGCTGCAGTCACATTTGTGTGATTTTTATTTGTACACGTGTCGTTGTAAAGGCTTTAGCTGCCACCAGTGGTGATGGAGGTGTGGCATCAGTGAATCAGTGTAAACTTTGACCCCATGCAGGTCAAGGTTTACAAGGACATACTCAATTAAAAATGTTACAGACGTTAAATTATTTGTATTTTGTGTTGATATAAGTACGATTTTTTTTTTTTGGCAAAACAGAAAATTTAATATGCAAAAAAAGGTGTGGTGGTAACTTCTGCTGTTTTTAGAATGTCCCAATATACATTTTTCTTCTTCTTCTTCTTCTTCTTCTATTTTTTTTTTTTTTACCTATTATCATCATAGTCTTGTAATGTTTTAAATATGTTTAATTATTATTTTTTCCCATTTAAAACAAGAAATTTTATTAATACAAACTATTTAAAATGCACAATGACTAAAGTTATAAGATTAAGAAAATTAGCAAAACAGTATGAATCCAACTACATATCTAAAACTATACATACCTGAGTGCTAACAACAATGTTAGCAGAAGAAAAACATTAAATTTGCAAAGTGTCCCAGAACAGATGACTGTGATTTTTCATGTCCGAGGTTTTGATCCTCCTGAGAAAACAAATAACATTTTTAAATACAGAGCCACTGCTTATCATGTTCCTGATATACATTTTTAGATGTTCTGCCATTAACCAAAACATGTCCTTCACAACTTAATGGCTTTTTGTACAGCTAAAAACACCTCTCTGCTATTTGCTGTAAGATTCACAAAATTGTATTATATGAAAAATAGATTTGGTATTCATGTGTTTAAAACCTTGTCGAGCCAATATGATGACAACAGTGACAACTACAAATATCAAAAAGATGCTGTGTGAAAACTTAGATTACATTAGATCGAACTTTATTTATCCCTTAGGAAGAATTAAGGTTCCAGTAGCATTGTATTGTACAAAGGTATAAATGAAAGCAGGATATCTATAAGGAAAAACAATTAGATGACAAGAATAAATTCTCTCTCTCTCTCTCTCTATATATATATATATATATATACACACATTAATAAATTGAAATAATAAATTATAAAACTTTTACAATAATAATAATTACTACTACTAATAATAATAATAATAATAATAATAATAAAACTTGCACAACAGCAGATAAAGAAATTCAAACAAAATTTATGTTTTCAGTTTGAGAACAAAGAGGATGAACTACCTCCCACATTGTGTGTAGACAGTCACATTCACACTGTTCTCAGCTGTTGTGTGACAGCTCATGCAAATGTTGTGCTCACCAGACTACTACACTGAAGCAACCCCCCCCACCACACACACACACACACACACCTACGGAGGGAGAGAGAAACACACACAAACATAAAGATGAGTGTACATGGTAAATAACACCCACACAGCCACAAACTCACTCACACCCACTGGCGACGATACCTGCAGCGACTCATTCTCATTGTCAAAACTCAGACAAAACAGACAGACACAGACAGTGAGGCAGCAAGATAGACGGACCCTCTCACTACACCGTGAAACCTGTTGTAGTGTGACCGTCTGTTCTTTGGAAAAAATAAACTCTTTGGCTACAAGCTGCATTTTCCATGACCTGCAGCCACTCATAAATAGAACAGAATAGAGCAGAATGCCCTTTATTGTCATGACACTTAATGTACAAGGAGACTGGAGAGCTTGTTCTTCTTCAGTGCAATCAGATAATTATACAAAAATATGCAAATAAAATCCAACTCTATATACAATATAAAATAGTAAGAAGGATAAATATTAAGAATATAAGATATTAAATAGAAAACAATATATATATATATATACAGAAATCTGTTGTATTGCACAGGATACAAAAAAATGTAGAAATGTAATGACCCCATGCAGACGAGTAAAAATGCAAATAACTCTTATTATAGCATAAAACTCAAATGTATCTGCAGTACAGTACCAGAACTCCTGAAGCAGCTTATAAATATGTTTCTTTTTTTGGCTGCATAAGGCAAATCTCAAAATCCAAAACATTTCTGTGGTGTTGTTTCCAAAATCTTTCTTCCAGTGTTTTTTGATAAATGGTGGGGCAGGTTGTCTCTGGATTCAAATGCCTTAGGCTGACCTGAGCCCAGGTCAATAATTTCCCGAGCTTTGTTTGTGTGTGCCTCTGCTCGTGGCAGTTCTTGTCTTGTCTTGCTGCCTGTTGTTTGGCAGCTCAGGAGCCTTGAGAGGTGATCTCATCGGCACCTAGCTCCTCAGTCCCCGCTCCCAAAAAAACATTGTATTTATATGACCAAAATAGCCACCTACGGATGGAAAAACCCTCGTCAAGACAAACAGAAATAGGCCAAGAGTTTCCAAGGAAGCTGGTCTGGGCCGGAGGTGATGTTTTTGACTGACAACGGCCATGGGGCAACAAAATAAGAGGCTGCACTCACTGTTGCAGGTAAAATTAGAAGCACAAAGGGTCATATTATTCCTGAGCTTAGGAAAAACAGAAATTGAGGGTGTGAACACATGCAGTGAAGCACCTTTACTGAGTTCAACAAGTAAGAAAAGAGAAGATTTTAGGAGTTAAGAAAAATATCAATGTTGGTCTTTACATTGAAAAGTCAGTTACTCTACAGATATCTCTTTCTTATGTGCATGCACTGTAACATAGACCTTACTGGTGAGTTGGTTAAACGCTGATGTTTTTAATTAAAAGCTATCCTGCTTGAACACTGGGTAAGTTATTTTAAATAATTGCACTGCCTTTTTATTTGTCTTTGCTTTATCTGCTGTGCTACTGTTAAGGTTTTTGGTTTACTTTGGTCAAGTGTGCGATCTATTCTCTTTATTGTGTGTTCTATACCCATCATGTGACTGGATAAAACCTAAACCTTTTTTTTTCACATTAACACATATCCATCCTGATTTTAAAATAGTAACATTCATAAGCATACAAACTGTCATGAGGAGAAGGGAAAAAAACCCTATTTGAATCTCAAAGGAAAATGACCATAACTAACTCATCATTAAACTCCTGCCAAATATACCACTCTGTTTCATTTAAGATCATTCGGATGCAACACTGTTTTGCCTTGTTTTTCCCTTTTCTTTATCTTTCTGCCCTTACCCCTCTATTTTTTTGTTTGCTTTCTCTCCTCTTTCTCTACCCCCCTTTTTTTTAGTTTTTTTTCTTGTTTGTCTTCTTCGTTGTTAATTTTTGTCTTTGTAATTTCATTATATGTATAGAATTTTGTAAATCAACACCATAACTTTCTATGCACATATTTGTTCACATATATTTGTTTGGATGCACTTATCGGTAAAAAAAAAAAAATGTAACATTGACTTTATTTATACAACACTTTTCATTCAAAATGCAGCCCAAAGTGTTTAATGATGAACTGGCTGCATTTTGGAGGTCATAGGTCAAAGGTCAAGGCAATGGAGTGGCTTGTCATAATTGTGAACTTCATTTCTCAAGGATGCTTCGAGAGAATTTTAACCAAACTTTGTATAAATTTCCTCTTTGACTCAACAGCCAACTCATTAAGGTTTAGAGGTCAAAGGTCAAGGTCATGAGTCTCATCATCATCCTTAAATGTAAATAAAATCTTGTGAACGCAAAATCTCAGAAATGCTTCTGTTAGACCACAGGGACAGCATTTTGGAGGTCATAAGTTCAACGGTCAGGGTCATGCACCCTTTGCTTGTAAAAAGAAACTTTTAAAAGCAATTTCCCAAAAAATGGATTTAATTTTTTGTAACTTAACACAAATCTGAACACAGACAAACAGATGACCTCATGATGCTTTTGGAGGTCAAAGGTAAAAGGTGAAAGTAAAGCAGATCAACAGCCACCTGAGAACTGCCTGAGAACTCAATATTTCAGAGAAAGGCAAGGCAATTCTCATTATGTGTTGCACAAAAGTACAACTGGATAAATGATTTTCAAGGTCACTGGACATGGGCCAAGGTTATTGACCCTCAAAGCCCTTTTCTGCATGTGGAACAGAAAATCTTCATCAGATTTATCACTGATGTCCACAGTGACTTCAGGATGATCCAGCCATCCCCAGCCCATGATATTGAAGGTTACTGGTCAAAGTTCAAGGTAATTGACTTTCATCATCATCGTCTTATGAACTTGTTATCACAAGTTTGCATTGTGAGAGTTCGTTCAACCCTTGCTTGAATGTCAATTATGGCACGTGATTTTGAGGGTCTAAGGTCAAAAGTCAAGGCCATAAAGTTTCCTGGTTAACCTTCACTTGTGATTGCAAGAAAGCCTTTAAGGGTTTCTAACTTTGCATGTTTGTCCTCCTCTCACACTGAAATATGAACCGATTCTCTGTTGGAGGCCACAGGTCACCGGATTCTGATGGCAAGATTACAAAAATGCAAAGAATTTCTCAGATTTCTTTTCAAAACTTCGTACAAATGTCTAACTTGATGTAAGGACAAGCAGGTAAGATTTGTCAGAGTGAACTTGAAATACCAAGGACAGGATTTCTCTGAATCACTATGCCATAAAAGCCACCTTGGCCCTTCTTCTTGACCCTCTGCTGTACTTTCACTCCTTGGCCTGATCTGGTAGAGGCATAAAACTGCCCTGCTGAAGTTCTGCTTAGTCTAAAGCAGGTACCAGGTTGAGGTTTTGGCCTGGACTTCATAAACAAAGTTCTTTAAATTAATCGTAAAGATGAACTGTCACTGGGCTACCAGCCATATCTGCAGGAATTCACCGGCTCTGTTTGAGAAAAAGTCTAAAGACATTTAGACTTTTTCTCATTTCAGAGCAGCTTTTTGTCTTTTTTAATTTAAACACTTAACTTAGCTCAACAGTTGTCAGGCCAACTCTGCCAGTGTTAATTTTGACAGCACTTTTAAATTTGTTTTAGTTAGTTTAGTTTAGTCTTTTGCCCATAATATCAGTTGTAGTCATAATTTAGTCATCTAAAATGTTTAATTTTAGTCTAGTTTTAGTTGATGAAATTTCACAGCATTTTGGTCGATGAAATCTACTGTAAATTTAGTCGACTAAAACATGAAGTGTAAAGTGTAAGGCATTTTTTTTATGTTTCCTTGAATTTCTGAAGTCATGTTTTACACTTGGATAAAATGAAACATCTAATAACCCTTTATTGAATGCTAGTAAAGTCTGAATGTAAAAATGAACAGAAACAAATTGAACTTTTGTGTGAATACAGTCACCTTTATTTAGGCTACCTGGCAGAGCATCTCAGTTACAATACCAGAACTGACAACAAACAGTGAACCTGCTCTACATGAATATATCAATTCATAAAGAGAGGAGCTCTGATTGGATCACTCCACAACTTATCCCACCACCACAAAGCTAAGGCAGATGTGATTGGATGTCCCTCTTAACTCATCCAACCTTTCCACACAACCAAAGTAGCTGTGATTGGATATATTCCTAACTTGTCCCTACTTTCTACATGACCAAATTAGGTCTGATTGGATTAAGTCTCTGTCAAACATTTTAGTCTAGTTTTTATCTGTTGATGAAAATGTCAGTTAATTTAGTTTCAGTTTTTGTCCATGTGCACTTGTTTTATTAGTTACTGTCTAGTTTTGGTCAGGGGAAAAAGGGTTGTTGATGAAAACTGTGACAAAAATATTTAGTCAACACAGTTAACACTGGCTCTTTCTCTCTCCATGCTAAGCTAACTTGCTACTTGCTGTAGCCCTGTTGTAAAAAGGCAAACAAAAGTAAAGTATCTCCTCAACTTAAGCCACCGAAGACCGCATGATGTTACATGGTGTATAAACAGGATGTCAGGAATAACTTGTATGATCTGCTGATGTTATAACAGTTTGTTGGCTTGATCTTGTGTTATGAGTGAACAGAAGCCACACTTTCTTTCACACTTTCAAGTATGCTTGAGACACACACATGTACATAAAGACACAAACATGACCAAACACACACACAACCCAACATTCACAGACAAATGCTGACCCTCCCCTAGCTCAGCCAAGGGGGAGGAGGGAAGAAAAATAAAGAAGAATTAAAAACACATTCCTTTTCCCGTAAAGCCGGGAGAAGGAGCAATGAGTCAGCGGAGCAGTTTGAAACCTTTTTAGTTTCAGACATGCCGTCTTTAAACATCTATATGTGGGTTGACTCAGTTGAGTGTTGTTTTAAGGTTACTGCTTCAAACCTTCCCTTTCGTTCAGTCACTAATAAAACAACTCATACCTTTACTGCTCACAATGACAGCTTGTGTGAAAGACAGCTTAAATGTCTCCATCAGTTTCAGCAATGCATTCTTTGTTTACTTATTCATCTCAAGCAACATTTTTTTATTCTCTTAATGAATAAGTAACATATTTAAAAAAGAGTGGAAGTGGCAATGTTTGGCAACAATTGGAAATATAAATTGAACAGATGGTGAATCTTTGCTCCTTACCAGTTCATACACATTTTCCCACTCATTTGTCCAACTGTTGTCAACCTACCTGATATCAATAACAGTGTGCAGAAGTTTGCCTGATTACTTTCTGATTACACAAAAGCTTTTCTTGGAACGTGTTGCAGGCCTCAAATTCAAAATGAGTGAATATTGGCAAAAAAAAACAATAAAGTTTATCAATTTGTACGTAAAATATATTGTCATTGCAGTTTATTTAATTAAATGTAGGTCAAAGAGAACTGCAAATCATTGTATTCTGTTTTTATTTACATTTTACAAAACATCCTAACTTCATTGGAATTTGGGTTTGTAAAACTGCTTGTGCATAGCTTACAGTGAAGTTACAGTGGCATGGTATTTTCAGGGTAGAATATGTACGTATGTAGAGTATATATATGATTCTATAAACTGACAATTAAAATCTGTAAAACTGAATCCACCATTGTCGTTAAGCGTCAAAGCATTTGAACATCAAACCAATACAAACAACCGCAAGATTACACACACAATGACTTCTAAGGAAACCGCTGTTAAGAAGCCACACATTTAAATACTGCATAGTGTTTCAGACCTCCGCTGCTTTTTCTAAATACTATAATGCTAAGAAAAGATTTGACAGTCAAGTGAAACTGTAAATCACCACCATCTTGTGAACAAACACTTCTTTTTTCATCTTTACATCTCCTTTCAATTGTCTGGACTAAGGTCCCCCAGAAATCATAATGAAACCCTAAAATGATGCAGCTTTTCCACCCTGTTCACAGACAGCATCCTGACTCACAGGACAGCAGGACCCACTCCGGTTACACACATGCAGACTGCCTAAGTGACAACACACGAAGTCCACGCTATCTGCTCTCTGTGAGTTCCTCTGCTGGTGGGACTGACTCATTCACCAAAGCTCAGGTGAACACCTCAGTCGAATCTGTTCTCACGAAACAGGCGGTCTGATTCATGACAGATCTTGTGATTATGGCAAAAGCTATTTGTACAGTAGTTGTTTATTTTTGTTGTTTAAAAGTTGTCGGTCCTCATTTCTGAAAATACATGCATACACACACACACACACACATCATTCATTCATTTTCTATACCGCTTATCCCTTTCAGGGTCGCGGGGGGCTGGAGCCTATCCCAGCTGATATTGGGCAAGAGGCGGGGTACACCCTGAACTGGACACCAGCCAATCGCAGGGCCACATAGAGAGACAGATAACACTCACACTCATACCTTAGGACAATTTGGAGTCTCCAATCAACCAAATGAGCATGTTTTTGGTCTGTGCAAAGAAGCTGGAGTGCCCAGAGAGAACCCACGCATGCACAAAGAGAACATGCAAACTCCTTCTTCACAGCAACCTTCTTGCTGTGAAGCACACACACTACCTGCTGTGTGCCCCTGCTGTGTGCCATCCATATATATATATATATATTTACATATATATATGTATATATATATATATATGACAGTTTACTCTGCAGTTAATACTGTTGTGCATTTAAAAAAAAAGGCAGAAACCTTTAATAAATTATTCTTTCTCAAAGGACTAATTGAAGTCATTAAAGGCAGCAAATTTACTTGACTGATCTTGTAATCATTTCTAAATAAGGTGTACATTTTATGGAAACACGAGCTGTGATGAAAATGATGAATAACAAACAAAACCTTGATGTGATATATATTTTACCTCAATTCAATCCCACATCATCAAATCATGTGAACATCATATCTCAGAAAGTATTTGTAAGAAGGTGTACATTTTTGTCTCAAAACTTGATCACAGATTCATTTTCACAGATTCAAGAATGAAGTGATCAAATTTTGGATGTCAAAGGTCAAGTTCATTGAGTCCTGTGGTCTTGCTTTGCTTGTGAGTTTCCTATTTCAGTAACACTTGGAGAGGTTTCCATCAAACTTTGCAAGAAAGTCTGCTCTGGCTTAAGGATAAACTGATCAGATTGTGGAGGTCATAAGTCAAAGGTCAAATTCACAAATCCTCATGTTTGTCTTTAATTTGCTTGTGAAAGCAAATTTATAGATGGGATCTAACAAGAATACTTTGGGTGATGTCCACAGTGAGTCAGGGATATATGGGGTTTGACCATCAAAGGTCGAGGTCAAGGTCACCTCTTGGTCACCATGTATGTGAATAAAGTATTGGAAAATGCTCAAAGGGATTTTCAGTAGGCCACTCTGTTGTAAAAATCATCTGATAACATTTTCATGCTCATGGGTCAAAAGTCAAACACATAAGTCTTATCATTGTTCTTTGCTGTGGGCATAATTTTGTAGGCGTAAAATCCCAAGATTGCTCTCAGATCGAGCATGGGTGCCCATTAGGTTCAATTCTGAGAAAATAATATTCTACAACTAAACAAAATTCCAGTTGATGAATATATCTATGAGACATGGATGGTTTTGGATGAAGTCAAAGTCTTTTGAAGGAGGTTGTTCAGGTCTGCAGAGCTCCAGAGAGCAAATACGCGCAATCATACAAATACGGATGTTAAAACTCATACACATGCTTGCAGACTTATACACACACTGTCTGTGCTCTTTCTCAAAAAAAGAAAAAAACACTCACAAATGAACCTTTCTTTCTATGCCCTTGCTGTTCACCCAGGGGGACAGCAGTGACTCAGAGCGACTCATACGCAACAACACATCACAAACTTTCACATACACGCATACACTTGCCAAAATGCCAAACTGTGGAGAGCTTCATTGATTGCAGTCCCCTGAACTTCTGATTGCTGTGAGTGTTTTCTTTATAGGGTAAGGGTTAGATAAGCTCGACAGAAACAAAAAAACGTTTTCTGACCTCACATTAGACGGTGAGGTTATCTGGTGACATATGCCTTTATGATGATCATATGTTGACAGATATCTTTATATGAACAGCTGTTGACCGATTAGATGTGAGTAAAGCATATCTAAAAGTGAGTGAACTGTTTATAGGTCAAGGTTTAGACTCTGTTGAAAGTTTATGAAGAGCCACAATAAATCTCCCCTCAAGGAATCTGATTTATTTCATAACTGACCCCGGAAACTGGCAGAATAAAAGCATTCTGAGGAACAAGGGGAGCTTCCCACAGAGGATGCAAACTGATGTTAACACTGAGAGGCACGGACAGGAAGTTTATATCTTTTCTGTGTTTTATTCTACCACTGTTGACATACATACCAGCTGGATTAAGGTAAATATTGCTCTCTATTTGTCATTTTCTGTCTGTTTTGGCTGAGAAACACAGTAGAGATAGGTGCCTCCTGTCCTCAAGATTTTTTGGCATGGGAGACACGTCTGAGACTCGTGGTTCGTGCTTCCAGTCTGAAAGCTCTGACTTGATAACATGCACAAAAAATGAAAACAGGCCCACACCGCTGCAAACAAAATGCATCCAGTGTGAAATGGCCCTAACTTTATTTGGCTTTATTTGGATTTTGACCGAGTTCTGCTGTACATGTGTTTTTTGGGGGCCTTCTTTGTTTTTTTTACATTTAAGAGAGTCTTGAAGAACTCACAGTGAAAAGATTTAATGATTGTTTTGTCCCATTTGTCAAAGTCTTGATTTAATTTTGCTCCACAGAGTTCACTGCCAAACAGAAAAATTGGTTCTCATACAAAACAAAATGAAAAGTTTTGAGCCAGTTTGAAATTGGAATATCAAGTTTAATAGTTTGCATAAAAAGTCATTCTTGCTTTAATCTCTCAGCTCTTTCACAGCCATGTTGAAGTCCAGAGAGTGTCCAAATAAAAAAATCTGCATGTTTACTGTTCTCCCAGGTTGTTTCTGAAAAATCATAGCTGTGGTTTTCTCTTGGTTTACATCCAGGGCCCAGGTCTGACTGAAGTGATAAAGGAGGTTCAAGTGTTGCTGTAGACCTTCTTTAGTTGGAGAAAACACCAAGTCATCAGCTTGGAGGAGACCTTTGATTTCTGTCTCATTCAGGGAGCGGCCAGGTGATGAGTGTCTGTCCAGTTGTTCTGTGAATTCATTGATATATACGAAACCCAGGTAAGAAAACTGTTATGTTATATATTTCAGTACTAGTTGTTCATTTGATAAGTGAGCCCTTACTTAAAGCAGTTTTCCTACATGGTTATTTTGGTAGATGTTCACTCATGATTGGCTTAGGGACGTTAAGCGCCTCCCATCTGCACAAGTCTGTGACTGCAGAGAGAGAAGTGTCCGGAGCAGACGTGTGCTGTGTGTATGAGAGACAAACTTTTTAAAACAGTGAAAACTCGATAAAAGAAAGGCTGGAACTATGTCAGACAACAACTGGAGAAGAGAGGAGACATATTCGCAGAGTGTCCACATCAAAAGTTTAACTTCTGACAGCGTCTTGGTGAGTTAGCAAAGCAAAGCTAAGCTAAGCTAAGCTAGCGAAGGTAGTCCTGTTAGCTTGTGTCACGCTTGATGAGTCACTGAGGTTTGAATTGAATTGTATTGAATTTTATTTCGAACATGTATGCAAAGAAATAAAAGTAGAGAAATGCAATTCCATACGAAGAAAAATAAGAATTGAAGTAATTATACACGTTCGAAAAGGAGTAGGAAGAAGTTAATTCTTTTTGAATTCCTACCCGTTATTACTGTGCCTCATGGGTCTTATAAAAATAAATTCTGCTATCAATGCAAATATATCATACATATGTACATCACAAAACATACAATCAATATAAATATATTTATCTACCTACACACAACAAATATTCATTCATTCATTCATTTTCTATACCGACTATCCCTTTCGGGGTTGCGGGGGACTGGAGCCTATCCCAGCTGTCATTGGGCGAGAGGCGGGGTACACCCTGAACCGGTCGCCAGTCGATTGCAGGGCAACATGTAGAGACAGACAACCACTCACGCTCACACCCATACCTAAGGGCAATTTAGAGTGACCAATTAACCTAATGAGCATGTTTTTTGGTCTGTGGGAGGAAGCCGGAGTAAGCGGAGAGAACCCATGCATGCACGGGAAGAACATGCAAACTTCACACAGAAAGGCCCTGCCGGACCCGGGAATCGAACCGGGGACCTTCTTGCTGTGAGGCACGTGCACTACCTGCTGCGCCACCGTGCCGCCCCACAACAAATATATGATATATAATTAATATACATATACATAAACACATACGTACATATACACACACATACACATATGTATCTCACACATAAGTATTAATATAGATATAATATACATATACTACATAAAAATATATGGAAATATAATTCGCACCTATGCACACTCACACACACATATATACTTACATATATATACATAATAAGTAACTGTCCGTATAAATATTATATCTATATCCGATATCTGTACACTTTATAGTAAAATACTAATCAATTTCAACATAAGTTTTACGGATTATTTCTTTATTTACCCCAATGCTCTCATTGATCACACACTTCCTCTTCTATATACTTGTTCAGAAACAGTTTTTTGTACCTCTTTTTAAACAGATTTATGTTTGTACTATGTTTTACCTCCATATCCAAATTGTTCCATAAAGTCACCCCACAGCTATATATACAGAAACTTTTCATTGTTGTTTGTACCTTTTGTTTTTTAAAATTTAGGTTTCCCCTTAAAATTGAATGCATTATTAAATAATATGTGTTTCTGTTTTTTGCACAGTATGTGTAAAGAATCATTTTAAGTTATTTCCAAAAGGAATAATGCACTTTTCATCCAAAATAGAGTCACTTGCTATTTCCTTTTGTAATGATTTAAAGAAAAGGGAATAAGTTCATTGTTAAATGCATAAAAATATGAATTTCCTGGTTTAAAAAAGTTCATTCACGATTTATGTGAGAGCTGATTAAAAAATAGATAAATAGATAAAGAGAAGCTGTACGGTTAAAAAGAATTTAATTCCATGCTCTAGTTTGTTTGTCATTATTGTACAACAGTAATGATAATGAGAACATGATGTAAATTCATGGCCATAAAGAGTCAGATTATAAGGCTGTAAGAGTAACAGCCCTGTTTCTATACAGGCTAGGTTTTTGAGCTAAAACTCTAAAGGTGATATTTTGATTTAAAGTTTTCTTTATTTGTTACTGAACTCCGTTCAATCATTTTGTTACTGTTTCATCTTTATGCTGCAGTAATTCGAGCTGTCTGGAAAAATTAACTATTTTGTTTAACACACGTTTTTCATCTAAAGCACAGTGGCTCCAGTTGCTTTTGTGTCAATCAAAATTACCTTATCATTCACTGTTCTGAACCTAGACGCTGGTCCATTATATATTTAGATACCAGGTGACCCCAGATGGGTTACATATAAATTAAAAAGAACTGGACTGAAATGACAGCCCTGCCTCACCTGTTGGCTCTGAGAGAAGAAGGCTGTATGTCTGTCCCAAATTTTGCCAAAACTTATCAGTCTCCAAAGATTCCACTATTTCAGAGAGCTGCTGCTTGGTGTGCTTCACCCATCCATTTTCTGTACTGCTTATCTGCTCTGGGGTTGTGAGGACTAGACCCTGTCCCAGCCTACATTGGGCAAGAGGCGGGGTACAACCTGAACTGGTTGCCAGCCAATTGCAGGGCCACATTGGGAGACAAACAACCATTCACATCTAGGGGTCATTTAGAGTCACCAATCAACCTAACAAGCACGTCTCTGTGAGGAAGTCGGAGTGCCCTGAATGCCATGCATGCACGGGGAGGACGTGCAAACTCCACACAGAAAGGCCCTGACCGACTTGGGAATCAAACCACCAACCTTCTTGCTGTGTGACATGCGCACTACTAGCTGCGCCACAATGCCACTGCTTGGTGTGTCCTTCTTTCTTAGTGTGCTTGGTCTCATGTTAATGAGATTGAATGTTTGGTTTGGGTCTCTGTGTTTGTCCGTGGACAGTTTTCTTCAGGTTTGTCTGATATTTTTACATTTGTGATCAAACCATTATTTATTAATGGGTTCTGTTTTTTGTTTGATTTTCTCTGGTTTGAGAATGATGCCAATTTATGAAGCAGAGTTGACTCCATCTCTGTCATAGGGGATGAATTTGAGGGGAAATACATCAGTTAAATAATCAGTTTTAAGGTTTTCAAGGCCCCCTGGCATTTTTGGTATTGCATCAGAGTTACTGAGAGCCCTCTTTAGGTAATTTAACGCGTCTACATGCATCTTAGTAACAGCTACAAATTTGTGTGAGCATTGTAATTTACAAGACTAGCTTTAGCTTCATTTCCAGGTAAAAAATAGTGTTAAAGCGTCTATGATTTATGGTCAGGAGATGCTTTAGTTTAGTTACTTTGAACCCAAGAGCAAATACTAAGATAAAGCTCTTGTATACATTTTTTACAAATTATGGTTATAGATTTCTTCTTTACCCTTTAACACCTGTTGTATGATATTTGACACATACTATTATGATACCTCTATCTAATCAATATGATCAACAAATTACTAAAAAAAACATCTGAATACAACCAGATAAACGATAAAAATGTCCTTAAGTGGACTACAAGTTGCCAAAAACACCTAATGTAGCAAATGAGATACAAAAAATAAATATATGAAATTTTATGGAAATTTTGATTTTTTAGGATTTCAGTAGAAAGTGAAATAAATATTTCAGCTTCAAAAATTAGAATTTTCTGGCTATAATTTGTGTTCTCAGGCGTTAAAGGGTTAAGTTGTTAATCAGTATCAGCTTATACAGCCCCTAACTTTCATATCCATTTAAACATGACTGAAACAGAAACTTATGGTTAAATATCTTGCCCAAGGACTCGTTGACACGTGACCATCATGGCAAGGCTTGAACCCTCAACCTTTCTAGCAGTAAACTAGCAGACTAAGCCAGCGACACCCTGAAATAAAACAACAGAACTACAACACAACAGAGAAAAAATTGTGATCCTAATCCTCACTCATACCAGTGGAAACAATCAAGAAATTATAAGTGGTACAAAACAAGGCAGCACAAGTTGCACTATGGGCACAAGAGAAACATTGTTGCAGGGCAAAACTGTTTGGCATAATTATTTGTTAAAAAGGTTTTTTAACTTTTTGAAAAAGTAAGTTTCGACTTTTTTTGTCATACAAGCGTGCATATGACAATTGTTTTGATTGGAAATTGAAGTGCTGCAAAAGATGATTATTCAGTTACCATCACTGAGGTCCATTTTTAAACATCAAGTGGCAGATGTCAAGCTTTTTATTCCACAAACAGATTTAAATATAGAACGAAAGGTTGCCTGGATTACAATATTAATGTGGGTTGTTGATGCCTTGAGGGGAGAGGAGGATTTGGCTGAATTTTCCTCCAGCCCCCATCCTCATGCAGAAGCATTAATCAGAGACAATATTAAGTCATCACCCCCTTATGGGATTTTAGTGCCTGTAAAAATAAACCTTCCATGGATATAAGCACACTGATATCATGAACTCTTAAGCTCTGGCAGCCTGAGGCAATCTTTATTTTGTGGCAAAACCTTGTATAAAGTTAACTTTTAATAAAGTCATTAATGAGTGGAAGTGTTGATTATGGTACCAGTCCTTTAGGAAGGGGGATTAAAATGGTACGACAGATTTTGTACATTTAAAAAAATCAGTTGTGGGTTAGCAGGAAATGCTGAAGCTCAACATTTTCCATGTAGTGGAAGAAAAGAGGTGCCACAACTCCTCAAATATGTGCTGTGATAGGAGAGCAGAAGTGGAGGAGAAATAAGGGGAAAAGACAAAGAAAGGGAAGGAGAGAAGAGGAGAGGAGGAGAACAAAATATGTAGAGGGAATATGATCATGGGACCAGGCATAAGATGAGAAACTAAGACATTTAAGTGAAGGAGAGGAGAAAAGAGGGAAATGTGAGAGCAGATGGATGGATGTTGTAACAGAGAATGGGGAGGTGAAAGAGGGCGGTCAGCTGGCATGGTGTTTGTGAGCAAATGTATGCGTCACTGAAGCTATTCCAAGATGCACAAATGCTCCTTCACACACACACACATGCACACACGTTATGATCGGCTTTGGCTGTTTCCTTGGCAACAGAATAGTATTTCCAAAGATCAGAGGTGGCAATCGTGTATAAGTGTGTACGTGTGTCTGTGTGTGTTTTCAACACAGCTGTTAAAGGTTTGTTAGTCAAGAGGGATGTGTCCAAAATTGCAAAATAAAGTGTTTTTTCTTGTGGATTTGACAGTTTTGCATCACAAACATAAGGACTTCTTTTGCTGCCAAGCCTGTCATAAGTTTTAATAAAGTTGTCTAAAACAGTGTTTCTCAACCAGGGGCTCGTGGTGTAATTGCAAAGGGTCCTTAAAAATAAAGTATATATATTTTTAAAATCCTGTGACATTTATAAAAGTAGGATTATTTTACTCAAATGTGACTGACCTTGATCTGCCTAAACTACAGAGGGTAACAAGACTTTTTAAAAAAATCTAATTATATGTTTCACAAGTGTTTTTTATTTATTTAAGTTTGTATAATACAAACTTAACACGACCTACATCCTTTTTCAAATATGAGCCACCTGTTTCAGTGAGCATACACCATTCATTTCTTAATAATGATTTTATTGTGAATCATCTGCAGGAAGGTGTTGTGGGAAAACTCATGAACTTGCAAGGTTCAGGTTAGTGCTTGAAATTATGCAAGTGTTACAAACAAACAAAGGAGAAGAAGATAAGCACAGTTACATGTAGAAGGAGACGAAGAAGATCATGGACCCTAAAAAGGTTGAGAATCACTGATCAATCAAACATTCATCAGAGAGATTGAATGAGTGTGAATGATGGTCCTGAGAATGAGTTAACATCCTCAGATGGCAGGAAAGGTTTGAATCTACTTACAACATAGTCGCAAGTTAATTCCAATGTGTCAAATCTGTTTCCTTTTCTCCTCATTGATATCTTTAGAACAGAAAATAACTTATTTAAACTGATTTTCCAGAATGATGCACTCTTTACTTTCTTTTTTGTGCCTCAGATCAACAGAGCAGAAGGAACCTTCCTGTCCTGTTGAATCTTTAATTCACTGATGACTGAAAACAACATTGTCATGTTACTCTTATTCATCCACTCTTAACGAATCTGCTCCGTAAACAATGCACTCTGGCTAAAATATCAAAATGTACATGCAATTGCAAAAAAAAAAAGAAAAAGAAAAATGTACATACACTGTCTACCCCCACCCCACAATGTGTCAGATACACACAGACACTACCACCCACAGACTCTTCAGTTCAGGAAATCAAACATTTCCTGTCACTATTGGCACAGGATGTAAGGTTAGTGTCTCAGTGTATTATGAATGAGCGCTCACTAACTGTTGACCACAAGTCTTACTCACAGCACCTCTGTTATTTGATGATCAGTGTATTTATGGCCATATTCATGACGGATTAACACAGACTAACATGATGATTTAAAAAAGATGATGGTAAAAAACTCAAGGGAAACCAGTTACCCTCAGACAATATCGGGTTCAAAACTAATGCAAGATATTTTATTGCATCAGCCATCAATAGAATTGACTTAATTTTAGCTATTTTTAGACCAAATAAACCCAATTTAATGGCATTTCAACTAGATGCTGCCATATTATCAACATCAGTCCTCTCCAGTTCATAATCATTATTGATGTTATAGTTAATATTAGAATGACCTCTCTGTCTATAGTTATTGATTGATTGATTGATCATATTCAATTTCCTATCCTGAACCACAGCTTGCACAGTTTATATGTTTGTGTCTTTTGGTGGTCTCTGTTTGGTGTGTTGACCCATCAGTCAGAGTCCTCTCTAAACTGTCTCTGCGTTACAAACAAACTGGACAAACTTTCACCCAATTCATTTCTGTTCAGTAAAGATTTGACCTTAATTTTGGGTATTCAGTATGGTGTAAAGGTGTGCTCGAGGTGTTTGCAAGGAACATTGAGACATAAACAAGATGTGTTGCACACTTTGATGCTGGTGCAGTAAGGCAGATCAAAATGTGCAACACATCTTGTTTATGTATTTAAGTAAAATGAGCACTTTATTGGTGTGCTGAGGGGAACAGCTAAGAGATATTAGACCAGCAAAATGTTAATGATTTATCACGTTTTTAGAGATTTGGACATTTCCTCATACACCCTAATATATCTTTTTCTCATTTTTCTTTTAACTGGAATCAGATGAACAAAACAAATAGAAGTTAGTGAGCTCACACTACATGTAATTGTTTTAAAGGGAAAGGAGCTTGGTGTCAAGAGGTTTTATCGAACACATTTGCAGTGACACAGCATCACTGCCATGTGTAAGAAGGGCTTGAAATGGTTTATTGGAATAAAGTGTCTAATTCAGTCCATCCATTAAAGCATGAAGTTGATTATCCTCGCTAGATAAATCCACCTAAAACCCTCAAACATGAGGGACCTTTAAAGAAAGTGTCTAACTTTCTTATTCATGTATTCAACACACATTCAGGCATTAAGCAGTGTAGAGTGAAAGAACAGCAGAGCTTAGCAAGGGGTCATTAACTGCGTTTCTGCTAAACATCAGTGTCTGCGTGTGTAGTGAGTGACCCAGCCCAGAAAAGAAGACTCTACTTCATCATTATGTGAGCACCTATGTGTTCACGTAGTGGAAACAAGGGTCAAGTGCTGCCTCTGGGCAGAATTTTAAATAAACAGCTTGTGCCAAGAAAGTCTACATGAAAAACACCTCCAGGGCAAACGCTGTGCTCAACAGAGCACATGCAATGCACAAATTTACACAGGAGAAGAAAAAAGCAGTAAATAGATAGGCAAAACGGCCAGAGAGATAACAAGATGAAATGAAATTCAAAGAACAATACATGGCTGTTTCCAAAGAAAAGTCAAAGCCAAGCTGAGATTATATCAAATAACGCCTGATGGCAAATTTCTCACTCATCAAATTGAGCAATAATGCTCTTCACCTTATTTCTGGGCAAAAGACTTCACCAGTAATACCAGACAGCTGGGAAGCAGAAAACAAAAGTGCAGTTTAACCGTTTCACTGCCAAACAGAATTGAGTTGTCTGTGGTTGTCTGACTAAAAGCTTTCTCTCTCAGTCTTTCTATATTAGTAGTTTTAGGCGAGTGAGTATTGATGCAGCCTCTCTCAGTCACGCCTGTCTCCACCACTACCTGACAGGAAACTAAATGAGGTGGCATCCTCAAGTATGACCTCTGATTATTAATTGCTGATGAACATTTCAGCAATCTGCACCTTTCTAAAGTGAACCAAAATATTTTGGTGAAATAATATAATTTACAAGACGAGTCCACATGGGTCACATCCTGTCAACATTATGTTTAAAATAACACATTCACCACTTCAGCCTTTCAATGCTCGTGCAGAGGGGAGTTTTTTAATTAAACCTGTGACTCAAAATGACTTTGCATTTTCCCCTTGGTCATGATCATTTTCCCTGTTGTTCTCATGGGAATTCAGAGACAGTTAAGTGAGTGTTAAGATGAAAAGTAAAAGTAATAAATTAAGGACATAGTAGAGTGCTGATATTTGGGGGATTTTAGATGAGGTGCGACCAGCAGTCATCCTTCCTATTTGAAAGTGCCTGCTACTCAAGCAGTACACAGTAATTTGGCCAATAAGCAAAATGAAATATCTGAACAAGTTTGGGATCTGCAGCATGTCAAAAATACCTGGATGTGATACCAATTCTATAAATTAGACCATTTTCTCAAGCATACTGTTTCCCACAATGCAAAGATGACTAACAACAATTGTTTGGCATTTTCATAAGAATTAATATTAATCAATTAAAGCTGCAAGCAGAATTGGTCGGGTCCTCGCTCTGTCGCACGTCCCTCCATAGGCGCAAATCCCCCCCAAAAAATCCGGTTCAAATAAGATTTTTCTAGTAGTACAGTAACATGTTTTGACGGGACAATACAAATAATGCTACTTAAAAACACATTAGCTGTGTTCGAAATCGTCCACTCAGTCACTCACTCATTATTCCCTATGTAGTGTAGATGAAATAGTGAACTACATAGGGAATGACCGAACGAGATTTCTGACACTACACTGACATTTTCTAAACGTCATAGCATCAGTAGATGAGCCGGATATTCCTGTGACGAAAGTGGATGTGCCAAGCATCACGTAAACAAACCAGGCACTTGGGAGGATAAGTAGCAAATTTTGCAGCTGTCTACAGCCGTTAAAAGACATAAAAAGCTATGCCAAGAACGTGTTAAAGATACTTTGACCTTTCTTACATTTATAAACGAAAGCAGCGCCAATTTGTGCCTTAGCAGCATTCTTTCTACGCTTCTTCTTCTTCATCTTCTCTGGAAAAACATGACCGCATTGCATTGTGGTATAAGGGAGTACAATGTAGGGTACATTGTATGTACGCTCACATTTGCCGTGCATTGTGGGTATTTTGTAGTGCACTATACAGTGAATGAAATTAACCGCTGAGAATTCGAACAACACTACAAAATGGCGAACACACTATATAGTGCACTATATCCGTGATAGGGAACGATTTCGAACACAGCTCTTGTCAGACAATTTTAACTGTTAAATAAATTACAACCCCCCTCCCCTCACAATGGTTTGGTCCAAACTGTTTCTCCCGGCGACCGGCGTAGCTGCTGCTGCAGAGCCGTGTACACACATAGGCAAAGCGGTGGTGATCGGACGAAGTAAGTTCAATAAAACACAGAATGGTTGATAAGTTGTTTATCACTCCACTTGTTCAACAAGCACAACATGAAAAGAAAAAATTCAACTCCTGTGTTCGAAGTCTGCTGGCATGTTTTAAATTAACACAGCACGCAGCTAATAGGGTGTTTATTTTTTAAGCTAAAATGAAATTTGCACTGTATGTAGCACATCTTTTCATCTTACTTTGTAATGAATCTGTGAATTGTCCATATGGTGTAGTTCACACTTTCCAACCAATACAACTCTTGGAATTGCTGGTTGAGCAGAAACAAACCTGTAGACAGGTAGGATATGGACGAACAAAGAACAATGACTTACAGTTATTGTTTAATATAACTATGCAAGACATTTGAGAAAGTATCAAAACAACACAGCAAAAATATAGCATTTATCTTAATGTCCCCTCCAAGAATTACCCTCTGAAATGTTACTGTTTATTGTCCCCCCAACATTGAAGAGGGATTTTCACCTCTGCTTCCCTCATGCCCGTTTGACCTCCATTTTGAGGGTGTCTACCTTTTTTGACCCTTTTAGAGGTATCACAGTTTAAGTGATGTGTATTTTCTCCTCCTCAGTCTTTATAATGGGTGTGTATTACACACACCATTTTCCCGTCTTCAGTGAGTCACATGACCAGCTGCACTGAACTGACAATCAGAGTGACCACATCTGTGATCTCCCCACAGATTTTTGACCAAATCTCTCTAAAAATATAATATTTCAATAGTAAATTTTGTCAGAAATCCATCCATTTAATTTTGAAAGCTGTAGGACTTTTGTTTTTTGTGTAGAGGCCTAACTTCCACAGCTTATGTGGAGCTGTATCTTGTTCACCCCATTCATTTGAATGGGGGGATGGTGGTGGGCTGTTTCGGGGTTGACCGACTTTGAGGGCTTGTCATTCGGAAACCGTTTGAGAAACAACAAAGTCCTTCAGAACTTTTGATCAGCATGGCTTACTGAGTCATCTGTGCACGTTTCAAGCTGATACCATTTACGGCCTTGGAGGAGATCATTTTTGTTTGAGGAGCAATTTTTGGGGCAACTTTTAATTTGAAAGGCAAATTGCCGGCTTCCTGTTTGAGATAGGTCGGGGCTGTCATGTGATTTGTGGGTCTTGGTGAGACTAACGTTTTGCAGTTGGTTTGATCTCTCTATGACATTCCTACTGGCCACGAGGGCCGTTTTAGTGTGCCTAGGGGGCGCTGGGGAGCACATTTAGGCATGTTGGGGATTAATTTTTTTCATTTTATGAAGTTTTTCACTGGATCTGGGGTGTGTGCCAATTTTGGTGAGTTTTTGAGTGTGTTCAGGGGGTCAAATTAAGGTTTAAAGACCTCACCTGAGGACCCTAATTAGGGTCATTTCATGCCTGTCATAACAGAGTGAATGTTAACAATATGACCAAACCACATAAAGACACTATAAATTAAGTTTGTTGAAAATATATCCCATTTGACTGACATAAACAGGATAACAAGGATAAGGTAACTTGACCAAGTCTTTGAGTTGTTCTATAGGCAGTACCAACCTAAAATGCAAATGTTTGTCCCAAAATTACAAAAAGCCAAATTATGAGTTGTGAGCTTTTCCTCTGAACATAAAAAGACGCCCTGCTGTGAGGCCATTAGCTTTGCTCGGTAGCTTTTGAAGACCTTTAAACCACAAGGAAAGATCCACCACACAGCAAAATAACCACCTACTAGTGGTCATACTAGATCAGGTGGGCAACTAGTGGCCCAGGGGACACATGTGGCCCTTCACCTCACTAAATGCGGTCCGCCCGTCATTTCCAAAAATCAACAAATGTGAAGAAAATCGAGATATTTAATAGAAATAATTCTGGATAATCTAGATTAATATTTTCATTGCTTTTAATAAGTTATTGAAGAACTTACTTTGCTATAATAGTGTCTCTGAATCTCTTTCATGAAGCATTAGAATATTATATCAGGTATTACTCAATACTTTAGAAAATGGCAGCAGTAAAATTTTTGTGCTTTAAAATTGCAAAAAATCATTTTTTTTCATTGATTTAAAAAATATAGCTGGTTTTACAGGTCACCTCTGCTTGTGAGAGTACTTCTATGAACAAGACAAAAAGTCAACGGCATCAGGACATCTCCCTCTCACCCTGATCGAGGTGCCAGTAGCTGCCTGAGATGGCTTGTTCCTCCCGCCCCCAAAAAGACTTACCTGTGTGACTTCTACTCAGCGTTTTGCCAGTAGCTCAAGTCCATTGTCCCAGATTAGCAAGCATGGCACTAAGCGGCACTGAACCTACAAATCTCCACAGAAAGGTCACAGACAGGTCGACCAATCAGGGGGACTGGGCCCATGAGGGTAAAGGGTCCGCAAAGTGGCACGAGCTCCAACAGAAGGTCTCAGACAGAGTGAAGGTGGAGGTGGATCAGGGCTGCTCAGTATGTGAAATCTAGAGGGTCATTTGAACGTCAGTGATTGTGATCATACTCCAGCAGTCATTGAAACTGAATATATTAACCCAAAGGCAATGGATATTTGTCTTTAAAAAATGTTTATAATAGAAGCAGGAAAAAACAAGCTCTTATGCATTTCTTTTAAAACAAATTCAACTCATTTTTATTTTAAACTTTATTTTTCAAGAATGAACACTGTGGCTACAAACAGACAACCCTAAGATGTAGGTTGAAAATTAGATTTTGAGTAATGGTAGCAAAACAGTGTAATTATTTAAGTTTAAAGACAGAATCTATTATTTTCTATGCTAAGATTACAGGAAATGTGTGAGCTTGTGAATGCAAAACATCTCACTGTACTTGGAATTAATTGTTTTATTAGTAAAGGAAATGTGTTACTGTGATCTACAAAAGTCCTTGCATAAATACATCGCCAAGAATTGCAATTGCTTCTCAGTAAAAAAAGAAATATCAGGGATTTCAGTTCAGTTATGTTTTTAAAATTATCTCAACCTGTATGACATTTTAACCATCTTGAATAAAAATGAGTTATTTTTAATATAACGTTTTTCAGAGAACTGATCAGAGGACCACTGCAAAATTTACAAAACTGAAACATGTAATGACAAAAGTCCCGTGTACGAGAGTACACAGATGTGTCAGCAAGGGACTTAAAGAGAAAGGTGACATCAATGTGTTTCATGTTTACAGAAAGGGGCGTTGGTTTTGTTATTGTCATGGGAGGATGTCTTTGATTTGGTGGTCTGAAAACCTTCGTCTGTGTGTGCCATTTGTAACCTGAGAGCTTTCAATTTGTTATGCTTCAAATAGCACGAACACTACCACTCAGACATGTCTTATAACTGTAAGAACTTCATGTAAAAGGTCTGAAATCTGTAATATTATTCTGGCTTATTGATCAAGAAATTCCTTTAGCATAGACCTACAGATCAAAACATCATTGCAAAAAAATCTCATATGTCAGTACGAGAACTTAAACAGCAAATACTTGGATTCATCAACACAAATGAAAGGGACCTATTTAAAGAAGAGACATTCATACAAACACATTAAAATATATGACCACTCTTACATCACATCTGTCATTGTATGATAGTAATCATACAGGACATTGGTTTTTTGTAATTGTGTGCATTTGTGAATGTGTGAGGGAGAAAGAGAAAACGAAAGAGCGAGAGAGAAACAGAGACATAGACAGATATAGACAGACAGAGAGAGCCCTGGCTTGAGAGCCACTTCTGGTAAAATAGTAGTCGGCTGTGCTTACTGGTGTTGTCTTTTCTTTGCTTTGAGAGTCAGTATGAGGTCAAGAGAGGTGCCTGTAACTGCTCGATTTAGGCTAAAGTGTGAGTTGCTTGACTGATTCAATAAGAGTGAGCATGCATTATGACTGTAATCCTGCTAACTAAAGGCAGGGCAGTTTTTCACCATATCCCCCAAACTGTGATATATTTGATCAAGGTAGTTTCAACCAGTCCAGTCCCAGGACCCACTACCACTGTCTTTGTTTGAAATTGCAACCCCAATTTTCCCATATTTTCCACATCTTCGGTTCTTTGTGGAAACAAAACAAATGAAATAAAGAGACAGGATAAATCAAGCATGTATAAAAATTGCATTATTACACAAGACTTAAGAAAACATGCATGCACACGTCTTTTCCTGTTTACTGCGTTAGTATATAAACTGTATTCCCGAGATCCTGAAAAATTACCAATAAATATATCAGTGATCAACACAAATGTACATTATCATGACAAGGTGCAGTCTCAGTACATCATAGACTGTGTGACCACTTTTTGGCCCTGACAGCTGGGTGAGGACCTCTGCTGTATAACAGTGTAGTAAAAATGGATTGTAAAGCCTTTACATGTGCATGTTTTGACAGGCTGGTGAGAAATGAGCAATGAAAAGATGCCTCAATGTGAGAAAAAAATCTATCAGAATGATATTAAAAGTAGAAGTGCTCCTAGAGTGCAAACCTCCAACAAAGCTTTTCTGACATTGTTACTGAATACTGAATTTATGGGCATTTTCTGAAAATTCTGTGCAGAAATTTTTGAACCATCAGCAAAAATGTGGAAACCTACCTGTCTTGCAATGTTACACTGCAAAAACTCAGATCTAGGCAAGTGTGTTTGTCTATTTTCAAGTCAAAAACATCTAAAACACTTATTTCTAATCCACATTCACTCAGCAAGTTGAGATTAATATCTTACTGTAAGGAATGAAAGGCAAAAATAAGGTATTGAATTTCTTGTAAAGAAGAGAAAGTAAAAGCTTGACTCAGTGAGGGTCTTAAATTCAGGTTTAATATCTTCCCAAGTTAAATTTGTCTAGTCTTATTGGCAGATTATTTTACTTATTATTACAAGCATCTCAGGCCTAATTTTTAGTTTTTATTTCTTCAAATAAGATCTAAATCCAGACATGTAAGGAAATTGTGGGTTAGAATAAGTCTGGTGAGATTTTTTTGCCATGAAATTGGACAAATACTCTCTACTAGATCTGATTTTTTTCAGTGTAGCAAAGTATTTAAAAAAATCCTGGTTCTGCATCTGTTTTCAGGTCACCATCAAAATCTACTCACTTCCTTCTTGTGCCATTCCCAACATTCCCTGAAAATTAAATCAAAATCCATTAAGAACTTTCTGAGCACTCTTGCTCATGGAAAAACGAATAAATCACTAAACAGAGACGGAAAAATGAACAATGCTCTGCCAAGCACAGCGAGGTTTGTATTGTTCTAATGTGGAAATGGACCTTGGAAAACTTCTCTTTGGTTTGGAGCATTTTTGTCAAACATAAAACACTGAAACGCCTCTACATCAGTCATTAATGCCCTGCATGCTGTTACAATCCCTTTCAAAGACTCACACATTTATAAGGCATCATATCTGAAGGCATCAAGTTTATGGCATTCATTCCTGTTCACATCTTTTTTCATCTTCCAGTAAACATTGCAGCAAAGAAACGCTGAGTCTCCATCAGCATCAGTGACAGTGAGAGCATCAGAATGCATATTGTGCACCCACACAGTTTCAGCCCAACTCGCACAACTGATCTCACCCGTAACCACATAATTAGAAACACTGTCCTTTCCCCTTTTCTGGCCCAAGTGTCTGTCATTATCATTTCTTATAATACAACTGCTGTCATTTACAGGCAGGGCTGCAGTGAGCACACACGACAACAACTACCAGTGTCAACAGAACAAACTAACATGGCAGATTTTTCTTGATATGAACAAGCAGAAAAAGAGAAATAGAGCCATGTAATATTAATAGGATACATAAAGTGTTTGGGAATCCTGAAGGTATAAAGATTTAAATATGACACCTGAAGTCTCTGCACTTAAGATAATGTTTTCTCTACCTGCTGGGACATTATGTGGGTTGAAGTGAGATGACAGCCTCAAACCAACACCACAGCTTCTTGTTTTACACATTGAGAGTAAATAAACCAAGTCATCCCGTAGAACCTAAAAACACAAGAAATCAGACAACAAAAAAAATCTATTTTAAGCTGAAAAGGGGTCCATACAGTCATATCAGAGCTACATGAATTATCTAATCACAACAAAAAACCCCCGCGCTATATCATAAGAATCCAGGCAAGAAACCCAGCAACATGAGCGAAGACCAAGAGGACTAAAAATAAAAACAATCAACAAAGATAAAACGGTTTAAAGGGGTGAAGCGCGTAAAATAAAACAGAAGGAGAATGAGTTATTAATAATAAAAAAAAGAAAACAAGATGTTTGAGTCAGAAATAAAGAGAGGGAAAGCTATTAAATGCAATAAAGGGGAAAGATAGATATATTTTTATGATATAAGATTTTTACTCCTCAGCTAAAACACAGTGTTTTGGTCACTTTTACATACAAAGTTTAGGGGACTTGGTTTGGGTAACTGCAGTTTTCCTTTGGTATAATTAGCTTTTGCGTTACACTTTGTCAGGACTGCCCCATGCAGCCACCTGCTAAGAGCTGGAGCAGCAGCTTTGGCCTTCATTCCTTCAGGCCTCTTGTTGTTTAAGACCCAGGAATAGACAACCAGGCATTGAGGAATAATTTAGTTAAGCTTTGTAGAGTTTAACAGAATTTTGAGCGATAAAAAAAAGACAAAGCTGTTTTTAGGCTGTGTCAGATGACACTGGCATAGGTATTGTTAAGGTGTACCTTGTAAACGTTATATCTGTTATGAGCACCTGAAGGTGGCAGTGCTAGCAATGCTAATGCTAGCCACACTCTGCTCCATATTGTCTATCAAAATTACATGAGATTGCTTAATGTACAGAAAATTGAGGAAAAAAAAAAAGGAATTATGTGTTGCAAAATTTCCATGAGGCAGAGTTAATTTTACTCTGAATGTAGACAAAACCATGAAAAGTTACTCTCAGTTGAGAAAGGGTTGTTGATGAAAACAAGTGTAAAAATGATGTTTCTGTAAATCAAATTTTTGCTGATGCTGTTACATCTTTTTTTTTGCATAGACCTTTATCAATAATAAGCCACTGAAAAACTGAAATCCAATGTTGTGCTGCAAAATTCCAGTCACACTAATCTGATATCTTCTGCAGTTGAGTGACGAACTTTGGCTGAGCAAAGTGTGCTTCCTGTAGCAGAGACACATCACGCTCACTTACAGTGCCGAGAAATACAAGAACATACTTATCAATTAATCAGTGCCATCAGGGAGGCATCTGATTGGCAATAAATGATTCTGCAGCTGCACAACAACCATATAACCAGTATCATTAAGATCTATTTCAGCTGAAGCAATAAAAAAGCTATAGTGTGGCCTCCAAAAAGCCTGTATCTCATAATCCCTGAGTGTGTCTGTAAGTGTATAAAAAAGGATTTAAGCCAGCCTACATCCACACAAGATCTGTGGTCAGTTTAACAAAATGTTTGGAACAATCTACCTGCTGCTGAGTTCCTTTAAAACTGTGTGAAAGTGGGAAAAGAAAAAGAGAAAAAAAAAGAGAAAAAAACTGTGTGAAAGTGTACCTCGGAGAATGGATTCTGTTCTGAAGGTGATGAGTGGTCACACCAAATATTGCTTTGATACATTTCTCGTCTATATATGTAAGTATGTATATATATTAGTGATGCACAATATTGGATATTTGCAGATATTTTTTAATTCATTATTGCCAATAACGATACCGATATTTCTGGTCAAGAGCTCAAGCTCTGTACTTAACAAAATGGACTTGTTTCTTTCAGAGTTACTGTATATTTTTGTGAGAAACAGATGTAAAAAAGGAAAAACAGCATTTAACATTGCTGTATTTTGCCGATATTCCAGCCGATACATGGCTGACATGTGTGGCCGCTGTAAATGTCTGCAAAAATTTCAATATCAGCCGATACGATACTTACCTTTTTAGGCTGATAATGGCTGATACTGATAGCAAACCAATAATATTGTGCATCCCTAGTATATACACATATATATATATATATTTGGAATTTTGCCTCTGACAGTGATGGCTCTGTTTGATCTTGTGAATTTATATCTCACAGTGTTTTTTATCTCCTACTGTTGCCCCACCAACAACACAGCTGGCGCTGTTCTGCAACTGAATGAGGAAATGAAACTGTGGTGTACAAAAATCAGACCGGCCCTCCACCCGGTCACGTTCACTTCTCCATTATTTTAAGAGAACATCTGCCTTCCCTGCTCATCCTTTTTGATCCTGTAATGGAGCAAATCTGATCCATCTTCCTATGAATATTTCAACTGTTACACAAATATTGAAATGATATAAAAGTTCCATATTCTTCAAGAAATAGAAGTTTTATGCTTCATGTATTTTTAATGATAAACAGCAAGGAAACTTTCAGTCTCCTAAAATCTTGCATCCCTCCAAGTATCACCATGAATTGATGCTGCCTCCTGTTTGGGTGTGTTTATAGAAAAAGGAGTGTTTGACAACCTACTCCTTCAGTGTAATGACTATTATTCACATTTGTTAAGTGGCTCATGTGTTTCTTGTCGCTTGTGTATCATTAAGACTCTTATCTTTTAGCTTTTCCTCTTTTTACCAAAAAGAAGTTTACAATAAAAGAGATCTGACTTTGTTCTTTCTAATTAACAAACAAACAAACAAACAAACAAACAAACAAACAAACAAAGGGATTGCCAATGTTGGGTTCTCTACTACATATCTTAAAATATCACATCAGCTAATGCAGAGATGCATAACTCCGATCACCAAGGCAGTAATATATATTTTATTCTTACTGTAAAAGCATCAAATGGCTACAGATTTTATTGTTCTCTGTAGGATTAATAATACCATAATTTGCTGTTTAGAACTGCAAACAGTGAATTATGCGGTGACTTTAAAACCAGTTATAAACTCCTTTTTAAAAATCAGTTAACAGAGTATTTACCTCTTAGATGCACAAAATATGTGAAGCAATACTTCATGAATATTTTTACAGAAACACTTACAGCCAATCTCATGTACTGATATCCTTCAAAGAATTCAACATCTACCACTAATCAAATAATATACCAATATAATTGTTTCTTATGCTTTTTGGCCACATTCTCTAACTCCTTGCCTTGACTTAATTTATGGTCTTAAATGGATAATGCCCTGTTAAATTTGTTTATCCTGTTCATTTTCAACTGTAACTGCAACTGAAATCTGCTCTGAAATATGAGCTGGACACAACATTGTTTGCAGTTAGCTAAAATATTTATTTCGGGTCATTACTAAGAACTTTCAGTCTCAGTCTTTTGTCTGTGAATTGCACTGTAACTGATTTTTGTAAATGTAACAGTATTTTACTGTAATATCTATAGCTACTATACTTTAAAAGGTCTATACAGTAAATTATTGTAATGGATCAACATGGCTTCTGCCTGCTCTGTTGAAGTGTCTTGAGATAACATTTGTTATGAATTGACGTTATACAAAGACTAATTGATTAATTAGTCACTTCCAAAATTCTATTTTGCCTGGGAAAAAACTGACGGATAGCAGGAGAGATTATTTTAGAAAATGTTTCATATTTCAGAGTGAAACACTTGCTTGAGTAAAGTTTTTTGCTCCATAAAAATTGATGTATCTGATTTTTTCCTTTACATAACTATATTAAACTATTGTAAAATCAAACCATGGTACAGCGAGTTCCCTATAATTTAAGAAGCATTAAAAAAGTTGTAGAATACCACACCCGGTGATACTGTAAATGAAAATACAGTATTTTGCCGTAAATTAAAATAGAATAATGTCAATGTAAAGACATTTACAGTAATTTACTGGCATGCTGTTGCCAGTAAATTACTGTAAAATGTACAACAACCTATTTACAGTGTGCACCTAAAGACAAAAGACTTAGGAATCCTCAAAAGATCAGTCTGGATCTATATAACACCCTGACATCCAGTTCATTATTCCAACTCAAATGAACCACACATTTTGTCCTTTTCAAAAAAAAAAAAAAGCCAACAAATAAGCCAGCTCAATTAATGAACCAAATGGGCATGTAAAATCAGATTAGACCTAATTAAACCCCCCATTTCCTTCTGTTTGCCTTTTACAGGCTGGCAGAGTGACAGCGAGTTGAAGCATCAGTGTAGACAGAGGGGAAGTGGGAAGGACAGCTCCATATGCGTTACGTCAGCCTGGGGGGACAGCTGGGTCCGACTGTCTTTTCCTGCCACACTCATTTGGCCTCAGCAATCATCCTGTCTTGTGCTAAAGGTCTCTCATTGCTACAAGGCTCCTTGGCACTATCTGGAAGCTAAAGATGAAGAATATGCTGATTAAACATGCCTTCATTAAAGCGATTACATGAAAAAAGGCGGTTCATTTCCCATGGGCACCCAAATAACGATGAGGGGGAAGAAGAAAGAAAGGCTTTTGGTGCGGGAATGGGACTAGAGAGGGGAGTGTGGAAGAGGAATTGCTTGTTTGCATTGATTTAAGTGACCCATGCAGTCTTAAAGGAATGACAAACAGTTGTTTGACTTAATATGCTAAAGAGTGAGCTGTCCCATCCTCGCGGGGACAGCCTGCTTTTACCCTCAACCAACACCCCTACCTGACTCACTCCACCTACAGGCCTCCTTCCAGGTCATCGAGCTTCCAGTATGGAAGACCTTGCCAAAGATGCAGGAGAGGTGTTACTTCTGCTTCATTTAATAAAGAAGTCCATGTACTTTGGTGCCTGAGTAGCTGTAAACCATGTGGTTTGAGGAGAGAGGAGAAGGAGGGAGTTAAAGTTAAAGTAATGAAGGCAAAGTGGACATCAGTAGCTTACAGGCGTACTTGAATTATGCCCCCACACAAACACACACACACCAAAAAGACGTCACAGAGGACTTTGTAAAGGAGAATTCTTTTTCCTCTTCATTTGTTCATGCAAAGTGGACTGATATTCATCCTTCAGAAAAGAGCAGTAAGAATCGTCACTAAATCAACTTACAGAACCAACAAATCCACTCTTCATCAAACTAAAAACACTCAAATTTCAGGACCTGCTGAATTCAAGACAATCCAAATCATGTATTAACTTAAAAATAATCAGTTGCCAAACAGTATCCAAAAGTTTTTCCATCTTAGGGAGAGTACACATAATCTCAGAGGTTTACAGATGTTCAAAAACAAGCAGTCAGGACTAATATGAGACTACACTGCATATCAGCAAAAGGAGTTCATCTGTGGAACAGCTGCAGTAAAGAAATGAAAACATGAACAATAGGTAGGTTCAACAATATATTCAGAAATACCAGACAAGGATAGTATGACATAAAAGACAAGGGTGTGCCTTGAAATAATGTATACATCAAATTAGATTGATTTGTAACGTGTGTATTGTTTAGATTTTCTGTTACAGTTCTGCTGTTAGCTGTATCAAGCTGTATTATTTGGTGTTTCTTTGAATGCCTGATACTTGAATTTCTCGAGTTCATTTTTGGAATAAAAGGGGTAGGACTAGATAAGTTATGTACTTCATCCTACACCCTTTTGAACAAGAAGAAGAAGAAGAAGAAGAAGAAGAAGAAGAAGGACTCATTGTAAAAATTCTGTACTGTTCTTGATCTGCTGTATCTTTCTGTTTTGTCTGCCAATGTATATGTATATATATATATATATATATATATATATATATATATATATATATATATATATATATATATATATATATATATATATATATATATATATTTCTCATTTTTAAGATGTTCAAAATAAAAAAATGACAGCCTTTGTACTATTTCAGGCATTAAAAACAACAAACCAACCTGATTTGATCCCACTCTAGTTTTTACTTTAGAGAGAAAATCAGATTGAATTGATTCATTACAGTTGTAAGTTTACAGTTCATCATCAGACTGATTTAAATATCCATCATCACTATTCATGAATATATGAACTTGATTAATTTACCAGCTGCTGATGTTTGTTATCACAAATATCTTTCCCCCATTAACATCAGTTTCTCTCATGAACACAGTCAGCAATAAAATATATGTTTAACATCCATTCTCCTGTTGTTTTTTATCTTTTTTTTAACCCTTTTCCTCATCGTTTATGTCCTCCTGAGCAAAATGTTGATTTTATTAATTCCAGTGCTTGCAAATTTTGCAAAAACCTGTATCCTTACCAGAGCATAAGCACTCTTTATGCCACATTACCCTTTCATGCATGAATCATTAAATGACAAATGTTAATATTTTAAACGTTTGTTTCTATTTTCAAACAAGTTAAAAATCAGGAACATTTTTTTTCAATATGTTATATATTTAAGGAGTTTTGCATCTGATCATTGAGTTGGACACCATGCATCAACAGTAAGAGTAGTAATGTTATAGAACTTATTATAGTCCAAAAATACAAACCTTTGACAAACATTGATTAAGACTAAATGATATGAATATGACAAACATAAAAACTTTCATATGACTCTGCCACTCCCTTCTGGAATTTTCTCAGTCACCCTGTAGCTCTCGCTGGCCTTAAGTCTCTCTGAGAGAAAACAGGATACTTTAGAGGAATAAGTTTTTACAGTAAGTGTAATTACACTGTAATAACCCAAACTTTAGACAAAGTTTAGAACAAATACACAAACATGCACTACCCGCCTACACACTCAAAGGCTTTCCTATCATCTCATGGGCCTCTGCTTTTATATGACCCAAATAAATAAGAGTGTTAGTACTGAAATAAAATGAAAAATGTAAAGTATATTTAATATTGATGTGTAATTAAACTATTTAATTGTGAATAACATCAAAATTTAAAATAATAAAATACAAAATTATGTGAAATCTGAATACAGGAATAATACACAGAACATACCAGATTAGTTTTTGGTCACAAAAAATAAAAAATACAAAATAATAATGATAATAATAATAATGATAATAATAATAATAATAATAATAATAATAATAATAATAATAATAATAATAATAATAAATAAATAAATAAATAGAAAAGCATTTTTAAAAAAAATCTACATAAAGGTGTTCCTAGAATTTTATATATGTATACATGTATATATATATATATATATATAGAGAGAGAGAGAGAGAGACAGAGAGAGAGAAAGAGAGAGAGAGAGAGAGAGAGAGAGAGAGAGAGAGAGAGAGAGAGATTTTTTTTCTTCCCTAGCCTTATTCTTTGAGAATAGAGGGATTTAACACTCCTGAAATGTGTGGTGCATTTTCCCCTTCGTCCTCCATTTTGGGTTTATGATGTTAAATTCAATATAACAAAAAGACACAAAGATCATTTTAATTAAATTTGAGACAATGGTTTGGGAGTTCACCTGGTAGCTGGGACATGGCTCTGCAACTTGACTGGTTTAAAATGTACTCCAAATATCTCTCCACTGTAGTGGACACCATGCATGAAAGGCTTCATGTGACCTCTCAATGACTAAACTGACTGCATGAGGTCACTCTGAAACTAGAGCTGCAACGATATTTCACTGTGTTTCCTCAGACTGCTTCAGTGTTTGGTTTTCTCACTGACAGGAGATTCATGTGGTATATTGGACTGTAGTTCAGGTGAGAGTTCTCGGCCTTAACCGTCCATGGTGTGACACCAGCCTACAAACTTTTGCATGTTCTGAGAGAGTTCACAGATTAAAAGGAATAAAAGAATATTTCTAATGCCATGAGTGAACTTTAATCAAACATTGTAGGGTCCTCTGGTCTGACTAAGAGGAAAAAAACATCTGTTTAATTAATCCTGACCTAAAGTTAAAAATCAGCCTCACTTTAACTCTAAATCTGAATGACTATTGCAGGCGATTTCCCTTAGACAGAGAACATGCTGTAAGACATCATCAGGGGTGTTGCAGTTTGGTATCATTCCTGGTTTTACACAGTGTGCCTGTGCACAAACTGTTCTTACATGGATTTTATCAAGAGTGATTTTAGGAAGCAGGTGCCAAAAGATGTCAAAAGTCTCCTTTATTTATAGGAATTAGGTACAAGTTTGTCACATTCCTCTTTAAATCCTAAAACAGACAATTACAAGAGTATATTTTCCATAAATAGGAAGCCATGATATGTCCTGGAGGAATCTCCTTATGTCACAGCTGATTATGAACTTAACTCTGGTAGAGGAATTCTTTTAATGTTATCTTTAAAAATATTTATAATAATGCCCCCAGTCAAATCACTTCACTTGATGGAGTGGGTGCCACAGTAATGAGATTAAAAACACAAACATGTGACCTGAGGATAGGTAGAAGCATGGGCTTGGAAAGTCAGATCCAACAACATGAACATGCGTGGGCACATTGGCCTCTGGGAGGTGATTCAGAGGTCATTACCATGCAGAGAAGACAAAGACATCTTTCTATCAAACAGGTGTTTGGTTCAGTGAAGACTCGTCTTTACTCTGACATCCTTCACAGGTTCAGCTGTTTGTTTACTCTCCAGTCATCTCTATAGAAACCTCAGCTCAGGGCACCATGCAAAAAACACCTGTGACGTTGAGCTTGTTAGAGGAACAGCAACATGCTTCTCTACAGGAGGAAGATGACAAATTATATTAAGTGAAGAGGAGCACTTCTAAACCACACACAACCAGGCATTATTTAAGAGTGAGTTCAGCAATAAATTATATCGACCTTATGATGCGTTAGCAATCATTTTTAAGTCACTCATACACAGTTATTAATGCTTTGTTGATGTTTTAGTATAGAGTTAGGGTAAGAGTGAATCATCTGTGGAAACTATCAGACTTTACTTCCGAATAATGACAATAACTGTTTCACAGTTGGTATAACAGGTGAATAATAAAGGTAATGTATAATTTATTAAGCGTAAAAATGGAATGATTATATGCACTAGATGATAGAATGTCTTTTCCACCTCCTGCCCTCCAGAAGGAGATACGAAACCATTAAAAGCATGACTAACAGACTAAAAAACAGCTTCTAACTGTCAAACTTTTAAATTCCTGAGAGAGGCAGTCAGTACATTCAGGTCACTTCATTTGAACCTGCTGGTTGATTTTATCATATATTTATACTTATAATCTTAATTAATTGGTTGCTTATGTGTGTTTTTAATGTCTCTTTTATTTGTTCTGCACTCATGGTAGACCACTCAAACAATGACATGCAATGACAATGAAGGCTATTCTGTTCTTCTATTCTATTCTATGAATGTTATAAGTCTAAATAAAGCATTCAAAAGCATTTTATACATGAAATATAAAAATAGTAATGCTTCATGGTAAAATAGGTATTTACTATTTTTTCCAGATTTATCAATAACACATTTATGTTATAAATGACATATGAATATTAATAATATTTAAGATCTGATGAGTTATGTTTTCACCAGCGCTGTACAAATGCCAATTCATAAATGTCATTGATATCTCACCAATCCCTTAATGGCTCTCACCAGTGCACATGCTTGTTTCTTCTAGTAATGGTTTTACTGGCTTCAAATTTTAACAGTTTTACCAATCACCTTAAACATTATCGCCATTACCAATCGTAATCGATCAACATCTAGCGTCAAATTAGAATAAATGTTTGCTCAAGACACTTTCTAAAACAGAAAGTCACAGTATCAGTCACGCTTTGTTGATTTGGATCAGGTCACTTAACTGCATTTTTCACCCCTTTCATCATCAAGTTGCCCAATAATAACAAGTCTGATTTATCGTCTGCATATTTGAGACATCTTTAACAACGTGAATAGATCTACATATTTACGTCTGATACCCTGATCTTTTTTTTTTTCAATCCTTTGTACATATTTCAGGACATCTGACCACCCATCCTTTCGCTGTCTGCGGGGTGAAGGAGCGCAAAAACGCGTCTCCTCCACCTCCTACTTCTCGAGGAGCTGGAGGAGCGCCAGGATGGGATCGGCTTCCCGCTCCTGTTAGGAGGAACTGGTTTACCAGGATACCCAAATAAGGACTGATCAATGTCTGATAGCTCATGACTCAGCATCAGACTATACGGACTATAAAAATAAAAGCATGTTTGCTGTTCCAGGTTTAGGTGTCCTTATGGAGTTTGGGATGTCCTGTTCAGATCTGAGGAGTCTTCACGTGGTCTGTTTTTCTGAACATCCAGATCGATCTGTAAGCTAAAACTCCTTTTCTCAATCACAGAGTGTGTGGATCTGCCCCGTGGGTATTTCATGCTCGAACCGTGGTTAAGATCTCCCCAGGCCGAATGGGCCCGGTCTTGTTTACAGTCTTATTTACTGGCAAGAACGTCATCTACTGTCTGACATCCAGGAGGGAGGGCCACAGTGGAAACAGCCAATCAGAGGGCTGGCTGGAGCGCTCACAAGACCGAGTATTTAAACACAGGAGCGCACGGCGACCGTCTCACACTAATACAGGAAACAGGAGTGGAAACCATTTCAGAGAAACACGGGTGGAATGAAAACAACTGAAATAGTCTCTGGACTCCGCTTTGAATCCAACTAAAGGTACAAACCGACGACTTGGTACAGTACAGTTCCACTATTTTGGAAGTTTTGCTCTGTTTTTGATAACTTCAGTATATTAATAGGCTACAGCGGGACTTTGTGCCGGAGTTTGAATCGTTTGGGACACTGCAGCGCACTTTGATATATGACTGTTTGATTTGAAATATGTCCACAATAATGGAACAGCCTTTTTATGACGACTCGTTTCTCTCTGCTTATGGCCATCCAGGCGCAGCGCTGCCAGACTACAAGCTGCTAAAGCAGAATATGAACTTGAACTTCTCCGAGTCATATCGGAACTCAAACTTCAAGTCGCAGCACCTGCGAACGGAAAGTGACTTCTATTCAGCGGGGACGGCGGATGTTGGCACTTTGAAACTCGCCTCTCCAGAGTTAGAGCGACTTATCATCCAGAGCAGCAACGGTGTCATCACCACAACGCCGACACCTGCCCATTACCTGTACAACCGTGGAATCACAGAGGAGCAGGAGGGCTTTGCGGACGGTTTTGTGAAAGCCTTGGACGACCTGCACAAGATGAACCAGATGGCGCCTCCCAATGTGGCCATCGGCTCTGGTTCCTGTTCGGCTTCTGCCTCTGTGTTCGGCTCATCCATGCAACCGGAACCTCTTGAGTACACCACACTTAACAGCTGCACCACGAACCCCAGCCTCTCCTCCACGGCGGGGAGCTACCCCTCCACCACAATCAGCTATCTGCCGCACCACCAGTATCACCAGCACCCTCAGCCCATTGCGCACGGATCTCACCACTTCCAGCACTCCCTGGCAGGTGCAGGCATCCACGCGCAACGGTTCGGCGGGTTGAAGGAGGAGCCGCAGACCGTCCCCGACATGCTGAGCAGCGACAGCGGGTCCCCGCCGATGTCCCCCATCGATTTGGAGAACCAGGAGCGGATCAAAGCCGAGCGCAAGCGTCTAAGAAACCGGCTCGCTGCCTCCAAGTGTCGGAGGCGCAAGCTGGAGCGCATCGCTCGCCTGGAGGACAAGGTGAAGGTGCTAAAGACAGACAACGCGGGGCTGTCGAGCACGGCCTCCGTACTGAGAGAGCAGGTGGCCCAGCTCAAACAGAAAGTCATGACACATGTAAGCAGCGGCTGCCAGCTCATGTTAGCACCGAAAGTCAAGTCTTACTGAAAAATCACTCTTGAACTGTGGACACAGACTGCACTGACATATAAACGCGGTGTTTGGAAAGAACTGGACCATAAAGGTTTCTTTGAATGGAAAAAAAAGAACAGTTGCCCTCAGAGAAATGACAAAAGCCTTGAACACTTTGGGCATTTTGAAAAGAACCCTCTGCCTTTGTTTACATTTTACTTTTCCATCTGTGATGTCTTCTTGTGTAAGTTATTTTGTTTTTGTCAGGTTGAGCCTGTCCTTTTTTACTTGTACAGTATATATTTAAGTAAATGAAATTATGAAACAAATATCGAAGTGTTGGTGCTTCTTGCTGTTGTTGTATGGAGTTAAAAATGTAAACTCGCTGGGTTTTCTAAGGTACAGCTAACAGACCACACTTGGCAGTTGTTTGGCGTTGGTGACGTCGCAGCGTGGGACTGTTGAATTATTGACGTACGTACGTCTGTCCATATATGGGCAATTTTGCTGGAAAACGTCACATCACGACAAGGTTTCCGGGAACTCCCTCCTACATTGCCAGTCCGTAGAGCTGCGTCCCCCCTCCCGTCCACCGCAGTGTGCGTGTGTGCGTGTGAAAGTGGTTTGTCAATGAGTGGTTTATTCGTTTTAGGCAGGTTTCCCCGTTCTGCTTTCAATTTCCCAAAACAAGTCGTGGGAACACTTGTTCAGCAAAAAGTGGTTTAGAGATGAAGTTCCAGACAATTATTCAAAATAGACTGTACATCCCTTAGCAAAAAGTAGTGTACTCAAGTGTACAGCGAGTATACTCATTTATACTAAAGCGGAGGCAGTATATTTGAAGTTTACTTTGTATATACTATATTTTATATACTTAGGAATAGTATAGTTAAGTATACTTGGCTTATACTGAAAAGTATGAAGAAAAGTCTAAGACTAAGAACATTACTACTAAGACTTGCACTTATACTTTAATACTAAAACTTACACTTTAACTTTAGAATACTTTTTACTTCTTTCAGTCACAAAGTACTAATACTTAGTACATCTTGATCCAGGTACAGAATAAGGTCAAGTCAATGAGCTTAGCAGAATAAAAATATTTTTCACTTTTGCTTTGAGGTATTAACCCTGTTGTAAACTTACATGTTCAAGATCATATAGTGCTGGAGTTTAAAGTTTACAGTAAATAGTTTGTGTGCTCAATTGCATTAACTTTCAGTACCTTAAAAACATAACACATTTGACTTGACTTTATTGATCAAGTGCTGGTCCCTTTCACAACAGTTTGGGGTATACCTTTACGTATACTTCAAACTAAAATCAAAACGAGGAGTAGAAGTATATACCTAGTACACGAGCAGTATAAAGATAGGTGTACTTTTATACACTTAAAAACGTTCCAATTTAGTCTGAGGAAGTATTAAATTCGTATACTTTCTAGTATACTACAAGTACAAGGTCTGTAGTATACTTGCTATACTTATACTCAAGTATATTTAATAAAATGAACTCCAAGTATACTATGTTTTGCTAAGGGTGGCACAAGATGAAATAGTGGCATGTCACAAAATCCAGTCTATTATCAAAATTACACTATAGAAAAGATGAAATGGCACCAAGTGTGGATTAACCTAAAGATAAATATCTTAAAATGGGACAGGGGTACAGGTCTGTAATAACAATCCAACATTTAACAATAAATTTAAGTTTTAATTGGCTATGTCAGTATTTAATGCAAAGTCAATGATAACAACTTAAGGATAACCAGAGCTTCAGAATCCTCAAATGAATTTAGATCTGTTCAGTACACACCCAAAGAAAGTAGCACAAAGTTCAATATGTCCACTGGCTGATTACCTGGAAGTGGTGAAATCACTTTGCTGTTCAACACCCAACCTGTTTCAAGAAGTCCAATGGCGCCACCATGAGGTCCCAGATAGAATTACTTTTAAGACAGAGTTCAGCAGTCTTGTCAAATAAACCACAGAGTCACCATTTCCTACTGTTTTAATAAAGATGGTAGCAAATGATTGACAGCAAAGGAAACAAATCAACTTTTTTTCTGTAAAAAGAAACAAAACTATACTTTCAGTGCTTAAGACTATGAGGTTGTCCCTCCATTTGTACACTGGACGTACAAAGATGAGATATCCAATTACTCATTTAACAACTGTTGACCAGGTTTGAGTTTAATACTTTAAACGGACGCCATAAGATACTGCTTCACTGGGACACCTCTTAGCTGAAGGCAAGTGCTACGTCAAGAAGTCAGCAAGAAGATCTTCATGTTTACTGCTTTGAAAAGAAGTCTTTGCTCTTCTCAACGTCCGGGATGATGGTGTCGCTCCCTGGTCTCCAGCCAGCAGGACAGACTGTGTAAAGAACAGGAAGGAAAAAAGTCAAGGTGAACTTTGCATACTCCGAGGACAAAGTACAAGTGTAAATACCCTGGAGGCTAAACTAATACAAGTCTGCTCACAGGCTAAACCATCCTTTAAGTAAATAAAAAAGGAAAACAGCCATAAAGTCAGTACCAGAAGACATAACAGGGTTCCCACTCTTTTCTAGAAATTATCCCACCCCCCCACCACACACACACTCACACTTTGCAGTGTCCTTTTCTACAGTTGTACCTTACATTTTGTACATTTACCCAGATTGCTATGTTTATACCTCTTCCGCTCCAGAGGTCTGATTTACAAGATGTGCAGTCTATGGCTGTAACAAATCTATGAAATATCACACATTCTCTGACATCCTTAGAAATTATGACAAATTTACCATAGAATAGCACAATGTGTCACATAACCAACTTCATACCTTAGCTTTTTCATATCCTATGTATTATACATACATAGCCTATGCGCTAATTTTTTAACCCATTTGCATTCACTAACAAGGTAGAGAGAAGCAAAGGGAGGATAAATAATTTTCCAGGGCTATTCAAGCTTTTCCAGGATATTTTACTTTTTTCCTTCATTTTTCATGTTTTCCACGACTGAAAAATTGTTCAATCATCTTCCAGGTTTTCCAGGATGCGTGGGAACCCTGCTTATGCTTTCTAACACATTTTTTTGCCACTCTTTCGGCAACAGTGATACAGACGGGGGCATAACAGCATCAGGGACTGTCCTTATCAGGTCACTGCCCATTAGATGGAAGGTGGTTCCTGGTCAGGATGTATGAAAATGCTTCAGATTAGGGCTGGGAAATATATAGTTTCTAGGATTAAGTAATATATTTTTGAGAAGATATGGGGTAAGACAGAATCAGTTTTATTTATATAATTTGTGTTCCGCTAATATAATTAAAAAAAGAAAAAGAAAAAAGGTCTGTAAACTTTTAAGCCCACTGCTCCCCCCACTCACAGCAACAGCCACAACACTGCAATGACAGGGGTAACGCCTCTGAAGAAGAGTTTAGTCGGTGAAAAGAAAAAAGTGGCTCAATTATATGGAGATTAAGGCTGCTTTGTGATTGCAAAAACACTACTACTTCAATAAATACCAAGATCACAATTACTAAACACAATTACTCACTGATTTTTAAACATGCATCAAATGCATGCTTTAGACAATTAAAGAATGGGCAATAGATGGAAATAAACAAACATCTCAAAATAATGCTACAAACATTATTGGAAGAAGAAAAAAAAAAGATTATGTGGCACAGTAATCCTATATTCTCAAATACATTGTTTTCAGAATTGCGAAAGGTATTAATTGAGACTTAAACTCTAGTAAATCGCCCAGCTCTAATGGAGATGGTTGGCCTTTCTGCCCTCAGACTAGGGCTGAAAGATTTATTGTTTTCAGATCGAAATCGCAATTTCAGGCAAAATTATCATGTGATCACCAAAGCTACAATTTTTTGCAGCGCTCCAGATTCACACAGGATCTGTCGTGTCAACTATTTTACAAATTTGCAGGCAATTTGCATTTAAGAATGGCTTACAAATGAACGGCTCACTCACAACTGTGAATCAGTTCTCATTGTTCACTTAAAAGAGCAGTTCAAAAGAGTCGACTTGTTCGTGAACGTCACATCTCCACCACGGAAGTGCTGGTAAGAAGGTCAACAACACAAAGCCTTTGCTTGGGAGTAGAAGTTGGAGTATCCCTTAAATAATAACAGATTATTTGTCATCAATATTAGATGATGAATAATAAATATTGTGAATATTGCACTGAAGCTTGATTTGCAGAAAATCCTGAATCAAACTGAAATCGCAACATCTGTCAGACAACATATGTAAAAATGTATGACAAAGTCAGGAGGGCCTCGTAAAGACACTTACTGACAAAAGACATGGCCTAGCAGGAGCCATATGAGCCATATGAATGCAACAGTCTTTACCAGGAAGACTGGGAGTTAAAAACTGGGGTTTTGGTCCAGATCGACAAGATAGCATAATGCAGCAGTTCCAGATATTTTGGCTGCACATCCACGATGCAAATCTCTTGTTCCACCACATCCTAGCAGGGCTCTATTGGACCGACATCTGGTGACTGTGGATGCCACTGGAGTACAGTGAACAAATTGTTGTGTTCAAGAAACCAGTTTGAGATTAATAGAATTGGTGACAGGGGACGTTGTCCTGCCGGAAGTAGCGACCAAAGGATGGGTACACTGTGGTTATAAATGGCTGGACATGTTCAGTCACAATACTCAGGCAGGCTCTCACATTTACATGATACACATTTAGAACAGAATGGCCCCTGAGAGTGCCAAGAAAATATCCCCCACATCATTACACCAGCCTGGAAAGTTTATACAAGGCAGGATGGCCAGATACTGACCCTGCCATCTGAAGGTTACAGCAGAAATCTAGGTGGTTTTCCCTCCTACAGCTCACTTGCTTTGCTTTGAGTCAGTTAAAAGAAAAAAGGCACAAATGTGCATTTTTCCTGAAGATCATTTCATGTTCGTACTGCACTATTTTGAAGTGGGCCAACCTCACTGACTGCAAGAAGAACTGGGAAAAGCCATGTGACATCCGTTGTTTGATTATCAAAGGGGTTTCTGGAACATCGTTGGGGCCAAAGTACAATGTACAAACTTTAGATCAACCTACTGACAGACAGAGCGGTTGAGTAGAGGTAGGACTTATGCTATATGACCAATAGCAACACTGGCTTGTATTCATGTCAATCCTGTCCCTTACTTCTCAAAACTGGATATTGTCAATAAAATTTATATATGTATATATATATATATATATATGTGTGTGTGTCAACATCTATATGTATGATCTGTTTGATGATGTGACACTCTGCTTTATCATTTGTGTCTATCATGTGAATATGTGCCTGTTAGTGTGTTTTTTTTACAGAGTCTGTGGGCCCCTTATAACAACATGAACAGGGGGTCCGCTGATCACAACCTGTACAGCATAACAAATATAAATAATTAAAAATGTACACAATTGAAAGAGACTGTTTAGTATTGGTTACAGATTATTTTTACAGCAGTGGGTGAGGGTAAAAAAATAGTAAATTCATGAAGTTGGAGTTTCATCATTGAAATTAATTGTAAATGTGGGATTAAAGCAGAAATAAAAGCTCCTTCAATGTTGAAAGAAATTTGTATAAAGCACTTCTATGTAATACGTGTGAGTAATACGAGTAGGCTAATTAAAGTATTTTACACTCACCCTCTCCATACTCGTCGGTGTGCTGGAAGGCTTGGACCAGGCGAAGAGTCTCATCTACCGAGCGACCCACTGGCAAGTCATTGATAGTGATCTGCCTCAGGATGCCCTTATCATCGATCACAAACAGACCCCTGAAAAGACATTAAGTTCAATTTTAGCAAGCCATAGCACTTATTCTATTTATTAATACTACACAGTCAAGCCAATTTCAAGTTCCTACACAGTCATCATAGCTGTAACCAGAAAAAGTTTGCCTGACCTGTATGCAATGCCATCATCCTCCTTCAGCACGCCATAATCTGCAGAGATGGTCTTTGTAAGATCAGCCACTAGGGGGATTTTCATATCACCCAGACCTCCTTGCTTCCTTGGTGTGTTGATCCTGCAAAGTTAAAATAAAAATGTCACAGGTGACTTAGTGAGGAATAAAAAACAGAACTGTGTTGACAAAGCACCAGCACTGCAGGAATTTGTGAATCAAACATGTCATGTAGTTAAAGTATTTCATTTCATATAAAAAAAAAACAGCGATAAGAGTCTATGTAGTGATTTCATTTTGGTATATCTACTCACATGACAGTAAAGACCAAGATCAAGTAACCTGGAAATAAACTGACTAAAATGATTCAAGCACAATATGACTGAGTGACAAATAAAAATTAAAGCCCCTGACAACTGAGAAACAATTCACTCAAAGTGAAATTCAACTCTTTAAAAAAAGGAATTGAAAAGAAAAGATTTGCCTTATAACCAAAAAAGTGTAGAAATAAGATCCAGCTCATCTGATGGCCTGGTAATATACATTAAATGCATAAAGAACTACACCCTAAAGCATGCTGAAATACTAATGTAGCATTGAAATTTCTTTCGCATTTTATTTCCTCTAGAAAGTAACATAATGATAAGAAGTCGTTAGCTCTCAGCATACTTATCAAGACTTTGCAGCAGCCATGGACAGAAGATAAACTAAACTTGGGTGTGTTGCTTCAGACTGACTGAATGGACTCAGCTGATAAATAATTCTTTGAGCCAGGTCATTTTGTGATCTCACACTTACAAGTGTGCAAATACTTACTTCAAAATCCTACAAAGTGAAATTAAGTTCAAAGTAAACAAATTTCTTTCAAAAGAAAAGAAGTAAAAACAGTAGTGCTTGAGGCATAAAGGGCTGTAAAGGAAGCATGGATAACTTATTAAAGCACTTCTGGGTCCCTCAAAAGTCAGAGACATGCATTTTATTCTTCAGCAGAGCTTTAGCAACGGAAGAATGTGCAGTGCAGCTAAAGCCAGTATGTTCTTGAAGTGAGATAAAATTCTTACCATGCCAAGTGACAGAAGTGGGAGTCGACAGAGCAGCCGATGACTTCGCAGCCAATACCGCGAAACTCCTCCACTCTATCGCTGAAGGCGATGATCTCAGTGGGACAGACGAATGTGAAGTCCAGGGGGTAGAAGAAGAAGACCACATATTTCCCTATGGGGCACAGCAGGAGGCAATCACAACAAGCATGGAAACTAGAATGCAAATTCAAATCAGGAAACTGTACAATGACAATTTAGTACAAAAACATAATTATAATATATCTATGGTGCTTATGGTGATGGTCTATGATTAAAATCAGAGTTACCTCTGTAGTTTGACAGCTTGATTTCTTTAAACTGTCCATCGACTACAGCTGTGGCTGTGAAGTCTGGGGCGGGCTGGCCAATCTTAGCGTTTCCAGGGGACATGATGATGGTAGAACAAAGAACTGTGGGAAAAATACAGTACACTTAACTAACAGTAAATACCTAATGCTTACACCATTAATGATCAGCTGGGAGGGGCCTTAAAGTTAATTTTATTAAGTATGCTTGAGTATAAGTATAAGTATAGCAAGTATACTACGGACCATGCACTTGTATTGCACTATAGTGTATACTAATTTAATACTTCTTTGGACTAAATTGGAACATTTTTAAGTTCATACAAGTATATTTAAAGTTTACTTTATACGGTCATTTTGAGTTTATACAAGTATACTTTCAAGTATACAACAAGTACACTTATCTATATACTACTAGTGTACTAGGTGTATACTTCTAGTCCCAGTTTAGTTTATTGAAGTATACCACAAACCCTTACGAAAGGGACAATAACTTGATCAATAAAGTCAAGTCAAATGTTTCTCTGTTTATGTTTTTAAGGTACATGAAGATAATGCAATAGAGCACACATACTATTTACTGTAAACTTTAAACTCCAGCACAATATGATCTTGAACATGTAAGTTTACAACAGGGGTAATACCTCAAAGCAAATGTGTGTAGTGAAAAACATTTTTATTCTGCTAAATTAAATGTAAGCACAATGACTTGACCTTATTCTGTACCTGGATCAAGATATAGTATTAGCAATTTGTGGGCAGGAAGACAGGAAGAAGTAAAAAGTATACTAAAGTACAAGTAAATGTTTTAGTATTAAAGTATAAGTGTAAGTCATAGTATTAATGTACTTAGTCTTAGACTTTTCGTTATACTTTTTGGTATGAGCCAAGTATACTTCACTATACTATTCTTAAGTATATAAAATATAGTATATGAAAAGTAAACTTCTAGTATACTGCCTCAGTTTAAGTTCAAAATGAGTACACTCATTTTACACTTGAATGTGTCATGGTTCAGCAGAGAAAGTACAATTACATGAGGCTTTTGTGCACAGCCTGGTTTAATTCATGCACAGTTTCAAAGCCTCTTCAGCAGGGCTAAGTCACATGCAAGTCATGTTGAGCCAGAGGACAATAGCCTTCTGGGATGCTTACATAACCTGGATAATCTCACACAAATAAAGATCCTTGTTTTAAAGAAAAAATATTACATAGAAAGGACGTTTCTTGATTCATCTGATCAGAAATGCAGTTTAATGTGCAGGATTTTGTCTTTGTAGATGCTTAACAGTGTTTGCGTCAACAGGCCTTCACAGCTGCAGTGATGTAGTGATTTTATGTAACTATGTTTTAATGGTACAGCCTGGGAAATAAAAGTGTGCTCCAATTCCCCACATCAAAATCAGACATGCTATAAACTCTTAATCCGTCTATCATTTAGTGCGACATACAGGTGTACACATAAGCAGCAGCATGGTCAAAGTTCAACGGCGTTACAAAAGACTTTCCTCTCAGAATTGTCCGATTACCGCAGTAAATGCAGCAAAGCCAGGGGCAGAGCTGTGCCTCTGCGGTGAGCTGCAGCAAAGGGACAAAGGAGGAGCAGAGACAGGCCAAGACAGCAGGGAGGCGACTGACCCCGCACTGACGGGCTAGCTTCGCGTTAGCTCACATTCATGAAGGAAACCGGTTATTTAAGTTATCTGTGAACGCTCAAATGGCACGTCCTTCGTATAAAATAAGGGAGAAACGACATGTATGATAGAAATAAAACAGGAGAGCATGGATATATTACTCACAGGTCTTTCTGCAGAGCCGTGGAGAACTTGGCAGAGATGGAGCCTGCTGCTTGTATTTAAGTCCGCGAGCACTCAAAGAAAGACGGCTGCGTGCAAGAAGTGGGCGGGGCCAGTAACGGCACTCCGGATGTGAAAGATCAAGCCTTCAAAATAAAAGTAAAACACAAGTCTTTCAGCAGTGGTAATTTTGTTGACTAATTATTTTCGTCATAGTTTTCGTCAGCAACATTTTCCCTGAAGAAAACTAGACAGTAACTAATAAAAACAAGTGCACATGATCAAAAACTGAAACTATACTAACTGACGTTTTCATCAACAAATAAAAACTATGCTGAAATGTTTGACAGAGACTTAATCCAATCAGACCTAATATGGTCATGTAGGAAGTGGGGAAAGTTAGGAATATATCCAATCACAGCTACTTTGGTTGTGTGGAAAGGTTGGATGAATTAAGAGGGACATCCAGTCACAGCTGCCTTAGCGTCATGGTGGTGGGATAAGTTGTGGAGCGATCCAATCAGAGCTCCTCTCTTTATGAATTGATATATTCATGTAGAGCAGGTTCACTTGTTGTCAGTTCTGGTATTGTAACTGAGATGCTCTGCCAGGTAGCCTAAATAAAGGTGACTGCATTTCACACAAAAGTTCAATTTGTTTCTGTTCATTTAGACATTCAGACTTTGTTATATTTTGCAGTATACTTGAAGTTAACTGTTTGTGTACTATATTTTATATACTTAAGAATAGTATAGTGAAGTATACATACTGAAAAGTAACTAAGTACATTATGCAAGGACTTACACTTATATTTTAATACTAAAAATCATACTTGTACTTTAGTATACTTTTCACTTCTTTCTGCCACAAAGTACTAATACTTAGTAAATCTTGATCCAGATACAGAATAAGGTCAAGTCATTGTGCTTACATTTAATTTAGCAGAATAAAAATGTTTTTCTCTACACACATTTGCTTTGAGGTATTACCCCTGTAATAAACTCACATGTTCAAGATCATATTGTGCTGGAGTTTAAAACTTTACAGTAAATAGTATGTGTGCTCTATTTCATTATCTTCATGTACTTTAAAAATATAAACAGAGAAACATTTGACTTGACTTTATTGATCAAGTTCTAGTCCCTTTCAAAACGGTTTGGCAATGGTGTTATGTACACAGCGTCATCTTTTTCAACAAGAACACATTTTCTTTTAATCATTTCAGGCCAGACAGCATTTACTGTTTGTTTTCTTTTTAACCTCATATATGAAAGTACATCTCTCAAGGATACAACATTGCTTCATCTCTTCTTTAGTCTGTCATAGTTTTGACTGTGATACAGAACTTTATTGTTTAATATGTGCATGAAGGGGAATTACAAAAAAGAAGAGCTTACAAGTATACTTAAAGTATAACACGTACACTCGTAAAATAGCAAAAAAATGTAATTTTTTTTGTTCATAAAAGCATACCTAAAGTATACTTCAATAAACTAAAACTTAGACTAGAAGTATATACCTAGGGCTCTAGTGCTATATAGATAAGTGTACTTGTGTAAATTTTAAAAAATGACCTTATACTGGATAAACTTCAAGTAGGCCTATACTACTTTTTGCTAGGGGCATCTACGGTAAGTTTGTGAGGGCTAAAACGCTTACAAGCTTGGTTGGAAATTAAGCTAGCATCCTTTAAAAAGAGTGGGTGGTATTAAACCTACATGTCGGCTTCTCTACATGACTTATTTATTCATTTATTTTAAATTTAGCGCCTTGTGTTGCCGCTTGGAACAAGCTTAAGACTTTTATTTTGAAAGGACACGGGACGGCCATCGTTGTAGAATTACTTCCGCTGAACGCGCTGGTTCAGTAAAATAGCTGCAAGAAGACTCTTCTTTATTAAAGGGTGAATTACCTTGTGTTAGTATGTTATAAGTGTAGTTCGAGTCTCTGCACCTGGAACTATGGTGTATGGTTTTACGCTTTCAGATCAAATCAAGTGTGATCACAGCAGCTAACGTTAGCATACCTCCACATAAAAACAAAGGATGGTATCACAACAGGGCTCAAATAACAGCTGTATTAGCCTGTTCTGTTTATTGAGAGATTATACGGAAGAGTAATGTTCATTCGGTCATGTTTTATACTAAAATACGCCGAGACACAAGGATTTCCTGTGTTAGTGACGTGCGATTGGGTTTACCTCCTCGTCTGTAATGATGTTACCAACAGGCGACTTATTCCTTCAAGAAATACAATTAAACATCTTATGTGAAATATTTTTCTGACTGTGGCAGCATCTGATTTACCAGACTGAGTTTTAGTCTGAGATGTGAAGAGTATCTCGTATTAGCCCCAGTGATCTACCCATGGCATATCCATGGTCATGTAATAGGACTTATCTTCGAAGGAATAATGTTTGTTGACTATTTTCCACCATCTCTGCAGGGTCTGGATGAAGTCAAGGACCTCGGCCCGACACATTTAGGTCAGCCATGGATTCACAAGGTAAGAGAGACTCTTATTTCTGAGCTGTAAGTATTAAGTTATATTCGATATTGCATTATTATTTTAGCAATGCTTCCTGTACTGTTTAATTATATCCTATTACACATCATCATTATTTGGACTTGATTTTAATAAAAGTAACTCTTTCAGAAACATCTCATTTAGAACTTAGGGTACCCTTACCAAGTGTACTTCGAGTATACTTCGTTTATACTAAAACTGAGGTGGTATACTTGCAGTTTACGTTGTATAGACTATATTTTATATACTTAGGAATAGTATAGTAAAGTATACTTGGCTCATACTGAAAAGTATAAAGAAAAGTCTAAGACAAAGTGCATCAATACTAAGACTTACGCTTATACTTTCATACTAAAACTTATACTTGTACTTTAGTATACTTTTTACTTCTTTCTGCCACAAAGTACTAATACTTAGTATATCTTGATCCAGGTACAGAATAAGGTCAAGTCATTGTGCTTACATTTAATTTAGCAGAATAAAAATGTTTTTCTCTACACACATTTGCTTTGAGGTATTACCCCTGTTGTAAACTTACATGTTCAAGATCATATAGTGCTGGAGTTTACTAGTTTACAGTAAACAGTATGTGTGCTCTATTGCATTATCTTTATGTACCTTAAAAACATAAACAGAGAAACATTTGACTTGACTTTATTGATCAAGTTCTAGTCCCTTTCAAAACGGTTTGTGGTATACTTTAAGTATTCTTCAGTAAACTGAAATGTGGACTAGAAGTATATACCTATTACACTAGTTGTTTAAAGATACATGTACTTGTTGTATTCTTGAAAGTGTACTTTTGTAAACTTAAAGTAACCTTATAAATTAAACTTAAAGTTTACTTTTATGAATTTACAAATGTTCCAATTTAGCCTGAAGAAGTATTAAATTAGTATACTTTCTAGTGCACTACAATAACATGGTCCGTAATATACTTGTTATACTTATACTCTAGCATACTTAATAAAATGAACTTCAAGTATACTACTTTTTGTTAAGAGTTGCATTTAATTCCTAATGATTTGATTTAATATGTGTTCACTTTGTCTCCTGCATATATCATGTGTATCCCTACTCCAGGATAACACTTGACGCTGAAACAGAATACAAAGTTTTATTTGATTTGCATTACAAATCTGCCATTGCTTTTTGTTAACAGAGAAAATGAATCTGAAGCTGTCTTTCATGACTAAATAAAGAGGTTGCCCATTTTTATAACAATGACAAACTCTCATTTGAACTTCCCCACAGCAAACCCTCAGCCGGTCATGTGTGAGGTCTGTGGGACGTACTTTGAGACTCGACGAGGGCTCTCCAGTCATGCCCGCCTTCATCTCAGACAGCTAGGTGTGACAGTGTCAGACAGCAGCGGAGCTCCAATTGATCTCCTCTATCAGATCATTCAAGAAAGAGACGGCCCTTTCCCTGATTTTAAATCTGGCTCTTCAGAACATGAGCTCAAAAAAACTTCCCAGAAGGTTTCAAGGACACCTCCAGTATCCGAGGACAGGAGTGCCGTCTTCACAGAGGGAAGCCCGGTCACGACGACATCACTGAAGATGGTTCAACGGGGATCCTCGTCCAAACTGAAAGAGGCAGCCTCATCCCTCTTTGGTTGTGAATTAGTTGAGTTCAAAAAAGGAGAAGGCAGCAGCTCATCACCCCCAGAGCCCCAAACTTCTACCAAGCCATTGTGGGCACCGCTGGAAACTGATGCTCCTATCACCCTAGGTATGTCAGCAACCTGAACAGATGATTAAAAAGACTTCTGATGCAGCTTTGTGTTCAAGACATAGATTTAATCCAAACATAACTAACAGCATATTACATTTTTATATTAACAGGGGCAGAAAGAGTTTAAGAAAACTGAACTAAAGTTGAAGTCCAGTCCCTTCACTTTACATCCACAAAATAAGATTAAAATGAATGCTCTGTTAATCTGCTCAAGTAACAGGGTTCCTACGTGTCCTGGAAAATCTGGGAAATGATTGACCAATTTTCCAGTCATGGAAAACATAAGGAAAATGAGTAAAAAAGTAAAATGTCCTCGAAAAGCTCGAATTGTTCTGGAAAATTAATTATCTTCCTTCTATATCTAGTTAGTGAACAAAAATGAAACAGGAAATGAAGTAAAAATGTACTTAACTAATGCACACTTCGCCATAAAATATGAGTAGATAGAATAATGCAAGTTAAGGAATAAAATATAAAAATTCAAAACAATTGTGACAAAAGGAAATAATAAAAAATGGCAAAATAAAATTTAGGCTACTTAAACAGTAAATCAACAAAATCTATTCATAAAAAAGCAGAGTAAACAAAGAGAAAAACACAGGTATAAGCCATAAATTTATAAAAGTGAGACACTACATAAAAGCCAAACTAAAAAGATAGCTAGCGGACAATGTTCATGCCTGAGAGTTAGAAATAAATAAATCTTAAGTTCAATATGATACAGTGGAGCTAGCTAGAGATATTGGTCATCAACCTTTAGTCTTGTTTTTTAGAAGGCTAGATTAACCTGAGAATTGCCCACACCAATATTTTAACTTCAGTTGGTTATGTGACGCTGGAGTCTATGGATGTCATTGCGGGAGTGTCCTGGAAAAGTCCTGAAAAATGATTTCTAGAAAAGAGTGGGAGTAAAAGCAAGATTAATTCATCTTACATGTTCTCACATTACTGAGCATGAAGAAGTTTTGATTATTGTAGATTAGCGTGAGATTGAAAAGAAAAATTGGACTTCATTTGCAATACAAAAATGGCAAGAGTAAATTAATCTCCAACCAGCATGTTTGATGAAAGGATCGCCTCTATTTAAAGAAGTGCAATGCAACAGCAAGTTTTTGATTTCTCTCTTTGTGCCACGTTTCAATTGAAGCCAAATCATTCTGTTTTATTTTAGTTAATTGAAAGCTTGGCCCAACTCTCTTTGCTGTTTGATTTTTTTGTTGTTCACAGAAATAGATGCTATAAAAATATGGGGAGGTGCAATACTTTCCCTAAAATATACTTAAAAGCAAAATAATGATTTCAACAACTGCACAAAAAGGACAAGAAAACTGTCACATATTAGTTACTTTTCGACCCTTTAATCAGGCACTGTAATTTCAGAGGTAAAGCTTTCTTTGTCTTGATTTGCTATGCACCATTTTGTCTTTTTATGTGACCTCTTTTCATTTGCAATATTCCCTAGACACCAGTGATGAAGTTCATGTGTGCCAGCTTTGTGGTTCCTGGTATGAAACCCGGAAGGGGCTGGCTAGTCACGCTCGGGCCCATCTACGCCAAATGGGAATCCCTGACGGTGAAACCAAGGGCAGTCCTATTGATCACCTCTACCAGCTCATGGAGGAGGAGGATCTCAAGCCCATCAATATTGAGCAACAGAAGGATTGCCCCTCAAACAGCCCCCCTAAACTCCCTTTGAAACGCCCCCCTAATCCATCCTCCCCATCTGCACCCCCCCTCAGTAAACAGCCTAAAGTATCAGGGGATTACACCTGTATTCTGTGTGGGGAGAACTTTGATAATCGTAAAGGCCTCGCCTGCCATGCTCGCTTTCACCTGAAGCAGATGGGTGTGGTTGACCTGTTGGGGAAAAGCTCTGCAATTGACACGATCCAGGAACTGGTCAGCAGTGGTATGCTTAAGGCCTTACAGCTCCCCAAAACAAAGAGTAAAACCAGCACCCCTGCAGCCCCAGCTCATCCTCCAGTGCCACATGGACCACAGACCCCATTTCCCTCCTCTTCCTCCTCTCTAAGCCCTGCCAGAAGTACTCCTGGCCCTCCCGTTAACAAGGCTCCAAAAGCTAAGAAAGGCTTTCGACTAGCTGTGGACCCCCTTCATAGGAAGCCTAAACCTGAGCCTGTGGAGATCTCTCTTCAAACACCAGGATCTGACAAAGGCAGCAGCTCTCCTGGGCTTAAATCCCCTGCTGCTGTTGACCCGTACCTGCCTCTTGATGCAGGTAAACCCAGGACTTACTACCTAAATGTTACTGGTCACAAGACACCCCTTAGCAAAAAGGAGTATCCTCGAAGTTTATTTTTTTAAGTATGCTTGAGTATAAGTATACCAAGTATACTATGGACTATGTACTTGTAGTGCACTAGAAAGTATACTAATTTAATACTACTTCAGACTAAATTGGAAGATTTTTAAGTTTATAAAAGTATACTTTAAGTATACCTTGGAAGATCAATTTAAGTTTACAAAACTACACTTTCAAGTATACAAGTACATGTATCTTTATACTACTATTGTATAAGGTATATTACTTCTAGTCCACATTTCAGTTTATTGAAGTATGCTTAAAGTATACCCCAAACCATTATGAAAGGGACTAGAACTTGATCAATAAAGTCAAGTCAAATGTTTCTCTGTTTATGTTTTTAAGGTACATGAAGATAATGCATTAGAGCACACATACTATTTACTGTAAACCTGTAAACTCCAGCTCTATATGATCTTGAACATGTAAGTTTACAACAGGGTTAATACCTCAAAGTGTGTAGTAAAAAACATTGTTATTCTGCTAAATTAAATGTAAGCACAATGACTCGACCTTATTCTGTACCCGGACCAAGATATACTAAGTATTGGTACTTAGTGGCAGAAAAAAGTAAAAAGTACACTAAACTACAAGTATAACTTTTAATATTGAAGTGTAAGTGTAAGTCTTAGTATTAATGTACTTAGTCATAGACTTTTTTTTATACTTTTCAGTATGAGCCAAGTATACCTCACTATACTATTCTTAAGTATATAAAATATAGTAAATGAAAAGTAAACTTCAAGTAAACAGCCTCAGTTTTAGTATAAACTAAGTATACTCGAAGTACACTTGAATAAACTGTTTTTTGCTGAGAGCGTCTGAGGAAACCCTGTTTTGTTTTTGTGTTTACACCAGTGATAATTACTCTGTCTTCTAAATTCCAGCTGCAGAAGCCTCTACAGATGAACCACCTACAGTCCTTTGTGATTTCTGTGGCCAGCTGTTTGAGACCCGTAAAGCACTGTCATGCCACGCTCGTGCCCACCTGCGCCAGCTCGGCCTCAACTGGTCTATCAGATCATCCCCATTAGATCTGCTCAAAGAGTTTATGGAGCACGGTGAAGAAGGGATGAAAGCTGCTGCTGCTTCTGGGGAGTCTTTGGGAAAAGCCACATGGACCCCTCCAGTGCCCAAAAGGTCTCCGGACAGCCTCCAGGCGGGGGAGGCAGCCTCCAAATCCAGCCCCTCTCCTCTGGATTTTTCCATTAAAGACAAATCTCCCTCCAACAAGACTGTCTCCTTACACAAGGGTAAGACATCAAAACCACTGTAAAGGTAAAGAAAGGCTATCAGTAACAGAAGAACTATCGTATTTCTTTATGCCAAGTAGGGCTGGGCAATATATCCATTAATTCAAATTAGGGCTTGGAGATATGGCCTACAAACAATATCCACGTTTTTTTTCCACAACACTCGATTTACAATTTTAATCGATTTTTTTCCCTCTCAAAAAACAAAGAGAAACCTCCAAGTGACACAAAAATGACATGAATCAAGTTTTGCCTTTATGTTGTCAAAATATATTCCCAAGCCAAACAGAATTTCCCTCTTAAATTTGAAGTGTATGTCATAAATGTTGATTATGTAGTTCAAACGTAGGCAGGTTTGTCTACATAAACACTAAAAGCTGAGCTATTTTTACAGAATATTAACACAAAGCTCTCTGATCAGTATTTAATCTCATTTAAAAAAACAATACAAGCCTAAACATGTGCTTGTACGAAACCTGACAGGGCCAACCATCATGACAACTGTATCATTCAGTATTTATATTTTCAAACAATGCAACAATTTACAATTGGACTAAATCTCAATTTTTGATTTTTAAATCTTCTGCAGAAAATATTTCAAATTTATCAATTTGATAGATATATTGCCCAGCCCTAATTCAAATTATTTGCCCTGTCAGGTTTTGTACCTGTTTACACATGTTTGTGCTTGTAATTTTTGTGTCACTTGGAATTTTTTTTTTTTTTTTGAGAGGGAAAAAAATGATTAAAATTGGAAATTGAGTGTTGTGGTAAAAAAAAAATCAGAGATTTTATTTTTAGGCCATATCGCCCAGCCCTAATGCCAAGATACAAACTAAGATGAATATGTTCTACACATGTATGTATATTAGTTTGCAGTAAAATACAGTTATTTTGAAATGGCCTTTGCTGAAATACTGGAACCTGTTGGAATAATCACATAACATTTAATTTTACAGTAGGATAATTGTCTTATCAAGGCCAGCCAAGCCTATGTGGCAGTATTTATCCAAAAGCATATCACTGTCAACACCACGACAGAAAGTAAGATGTATTGCACTTAGATGGACTCTAACCAGTCAAACATGTTTTTTTTTGACAGATTTACCTTATTTGACAGACTTTCAAGATTTTTTGAATTGAGTGTAAATGTCAAATAATGCACTAACAGTGTGTGGCATCAGTGTTCATACACCAGTATGATGCAGTGTTAGTGATGTTTGATTGTTATTGGTTTGTTTCACTAAGTGGAAATAGGTGTTCTCATTACAGGCAAAACAATGGACATCTTAGAAACACCACTGAGTAAAGCCAGATGACTGGGCACAGCACAAAAGTTTGAGAGGCCTGCAGTTATACTTGTAGGTTTAATTTGTGTAAGAGATAGATTGTTAAAGACAGTAGCCAGAAGAAACTAAAGCTTTTTGAAGCTTTAAGTAGGAATACATCCGGCTGATGTCCACCTGACTGAGAGGTATCATTGAAAGTAATTAATGGACAGGCTAAGTCTGTTGGCCCTTGTTATTGAAAGGGTGCAGTGTATCGACTTTTGCCCAAACGTTCAACTTTAAAGCATAAATTTGTCACATTTTGAACATCTTTTAACTTCTCTTTGTTAGACACATCTTGCAAGCTTTGCGGGTTTGACTTTGAAAACCGCAAGGCCTTGGCCAGTCATGCAAGGGCTCACCTTCGACAGCTGGGAATTAAAGAGTGGAAGGCAGATGGAGTGGGTTCACCGATTAAACTCCTTAATGAAATGATCCAAAGAGATCCAGCCAAGATCTCAGCAATAACGCGACGATATCGATCAGGAGACTTCTATATCAAGAAGGTGGGCTGTCCTCTGTGATAAAAAAAAAAAAATGTGATCCCCATTTAAAAATGGATAAATCATTGTAATTTAAACGTACCTTTAAATCACTTTCTTTAGGGTAGGAGAGGCAGTGCTGCATCCCCAATGTCTCCAGACTCTAAGCCCGTGCCAGGCAGCAGTCTGAAGGCCCCCGTGCACCACCATCAGCACAAGAAAGGAAAAGACGACTTCGGCTTATCAAGACACTCACAAGGGCACGAGAAGACTTTTGGCACTCACAGTGACTCCAGTGCTCATTCCAGGAGTGGTAAGATGAAAACTTGATACAGACTAAATAATGTCAAATAGATTAGGGATGCACAGTATTGGATTTTTGCCAATATCCGGTATGCCGATATTTTCAATTCATTATCACTGATACCGATATTTCTGGTCAAAAGCATGAGCTGTGTACTTAACAAAAATGGACTTGTTTCTTTCAGTGTTACAGTATATTTTTGCGAGGAACAGATGTAAAACAAGACAAACAGCACTTAACTCCTGAAAAAATGAAACCCTTGATTTTAAATGTGCCCATGCAGTGATGAGAAGGTGCATCAATATTGAACATTTGTGTAATTTGTCTATATTCCAGCAGTTATGGCCGATATGTGTGGCTGATACATCGGCTGTAAATATCTGGAAAAATTTCAATACTGGCCAATACTGATACTTAACGTTTTAGGCTGATATCAGCCGATACCGACATCAAACCGATAATAACGTGCATCCCTACAATAAATTTACTGAAGCAGTCATTTACATTAGTTTCTGTTCTATGAAAATGCAAATTGGCAAGTCCTCACTGCACATAGAGAACTGATTTCTGTCCATGCAGAGTCATTTTACCTGATTTTAAACATTCACACATCATAACTTCAGCTACAGGAACTGTCTCTTTAGTTTCAGACACATGCAGTGTAGGCCTGTGTAGGTCATAGATAGACGAAGAAAGTTTTTTAGGTACTGTCACATGCCTGGACAAGTCCACGAAAACTTGCCAAAGTTTGAATTTAACCTACCATCCAGTAGGGCTGAACGATTTTAGGAAAAGATCTTATTGTGATTTTTGGCAGATATTGTGATTTCAATTCAATTCACAATTTTCTTCAGATCAAGCTTCAGTGCAGTATTCACAATGTGTATTACTCTAATATTGATGATAAATAATCTGTTATCATTATTTAAGGGATACTCCAACTTCTACTCCTAAACAGAGGCTTTGAGTTGTTGGCCAGCACTTCTGCAGTGGAGATGTGACGTTCATGAACGAGTCGACTCTTTTGAACGGCTCTTTTAAGTGAACAGTGAGAACTGATTCACAGTTGTGAGTGAGCCGTTGATTTGCGAGCCATTCTTAAATGCAAATTGCCTGCAAATTTGTAAATTGTCGACACAACAGATCCTGGGTCAGTCAGGAGCGCTGTAAAAAATGGCGATCACATGATTGCGTTGTCTGAAATTGTGATTTCGATCTGAAAACGATGAATCTTTCAGCCCTACCATCCAGTGATATTTCTAGATTACTTACTAAAACAAGGGTAATACATTTACAGAGTTTATCCAGGAAATTATTTGGTTCTATACAAAAACCTCCTTTTCTTTTTTTTTATTGTACATGTACAGATTATTGTTGTACTTGATAAATCTAGACAAACAAGGATTTAGTTCTTTCCATACCACGCAGTATTAACAGAGATATACTGTAAATGATTCTTAATGTTTCTCCTCTATTTCATTTTGTCATGTAAGGGTCCCATCCACTAAGACACCTGGCACCAGCACAGGAGGACAATCAGGACTCCAATTCCCAGCAGCCATCACGGTCAGGTAGCATTCCTGCAATGCTGCCCAAGCCCCCTCTGACACCTCTGGTCAAACTAGTGGGCAAAATGTACTCCCTGAAGTGCAGGTCAGTCAATACAGTCAAACACTTGAAGAGAGTATATGAAGAGTAATGTTTCACTGCATTAAGTAACAGTGTTTTCAACTAAAGATGGTTAAAAAGGAATTAAAAAAAAGTGTGAAGTGTGAATGAGAACTAACAATTTACTCTTCAAAGGTAGTAAAAAGTACAGGTATTGAGTCAAACACTGAATTTACACATAATGTAAAAGTTGCCCTCTGTTTATAACATTTTTTTTATGATTTGTATTTTATTTTGAGTTTTTAAACAATTAAGATTAATCACACATAAACACAAGAATGACAGTGACCTACAACTAAACAATTAAGATATAGCAGTGAATACAGAAATAAACATGGCCTTGCAGGATGATAGGCAAAAAGAAATATCATTCCTGTGTGTACATTTTAATATATTTGGATGTTTATGGTAGAGAAACAGCAAAAACAAAGGAAAAAAGCAACAACAAATAAACACAGAAACAAGAATAAAACAACACAAAAATAATAAACAGACAAAAAGAAAAGCAAACGAACACGTAAAGGTAGATCAGTTTAAGTCAGAGGACTACATAGCCACAGATCTCAGAGTTGTATTTCTTAATGCCAACCTTAACATCTGGAACCAGTGTTAATTTTGACAGCACTTTTTCATTTAGTTATAGTCTTTTTCCTAAAATATCTTTTAGTTTTAGTCATAATTTAGTCCTCCAAATTGTTTTAATTTTAGTCTAGTTTTAGTTGAAGAAATTTCACAACATTTTAGTCGATGAAATCTACTGTAAATTTAGTTGACTAAAATATGAAGTTTAAAAGGTAAGGCATTTTTTTATGTTTCCTTGAATTTCTGAAGTCATAAAATGAAACATCTCATAACCCTTTACTGAATGCTAGTAAAGTTTGAATGTATAAATGAACAGAAACAAATTGAACTTTTGTGTGAAATGCAGTCACCTTTATTTAGGCTACCTGGCAGAGCATCTCAGTTACAATACCAGAACTGACAACAAACAGTGAACCTGCTCTACATGAATATATCAATTCATGAAGAGAGTAGCTCTGATTGGATCGCTCCACAACTTATCCCACCACCATGAAGCTAAGGCAGCTGTGATTGGATGTCCCTCTTAACTCATCCAACCTTTCCACACAACCAAAGTAGCTGTGATTGGATATATTCCTAACTTGTCCATACTTTCTACATGACCAAATTAGGTCTGATTGGATTAAGTCTCTGTCAAACATTTTAGTCTAGTTTTTATCTGTTGATGAAAATGTCAGTTAAGTTAATTTTAGTTTTTGTCCATGTGCACTTGTTTTAAGTAGTTACTGTCAAGTTTTCGTCAGGGGAAAAAAGGTTGTTGTCGAAAATAATTAGTCAGCAAAATGAAGACGGTCTGGAACCCAATCACTTAAATTAGCACCTCTCTATGAAATCATAACATCCCCGCTTCTGTTTGTCAACCTGAAGGACAGTTTTTCTAGAACAGTGTGTTTTGCTAATGGGATGAACCACAGAGATGGTGCAGGAACAGTGGAGGCTTTCCAATTTATTACCAGGAGATTTTCTCCCTAACATGAGAGCCATTAATAACATTTTAAAGAAACATTTGAACCTCATTGAAAGCAGTTAACACTTGGCTGTTCTTGCAGGTTCTGTGAAAAGGTGTTTCATGGGCCGCTGTCTATTCAAGAGCAGTGGATCACACACCTACAGGAGCACATCCTCTCTCTGGGCTACAAGGGCAAAGCTTCTCCTCCTGCAGCACCGGTAGCAGCTCCAGCACTTGTCCATCCAGTTTCTGTTTAGTCAACAAAACCTGATCATCATTCAGGTTCAAGAAGTTTTTTTTTTTGGGCCAGTATCTTTCAAGAATTCTCTAAAATGTGTTTTACTTTTTGAAAAGCCGTTGGCAGATTCATGGTTGTTTTTCTGACTAGTATTGAGAGAAAAATAAAAGCGCACTAGACTACAAGCTTGATAAATACCTAAATAGTTTTAAAGTGGATTTAGATCTGCTCTAACGCTGAAACAGTCCAAAGCTGATTTAATGATGAGAATTTTTTCAGATATGATAATAAGCCCTGTATTGGATATTAGCTTACACCATGAATAAGCTGATGTCTGGGTGAAAACATCATTTTTATTAAAAATAACTATAATGATACTGTAGATTAAAGTGGATGTTCAATACATATATTAAAGAAGTGAAATCTGGGGGAAAATAACGAGCAATAGAAGACAGATAACTCCCCATTTTTTAAATAACCAGAGTTTAGTAGTGAATTAATTCTATAAACTGGCACAGTAAAATGACAGAACATGTCAATGATTTGTCATTTAAATACCCATGTGTGTTAAAAAGATTGACTTTTTAATTTTTACATTCATCTAAAACATCCAAGTCATATTCAGTTATATTCACAATTTAACATTTTGCAGTTTTTATCTTCCATAGCTTGTTTAAAATGAGATTCGATTACTTTTAAAATCTGCAGTTTTTTATTTTATTTGAAAAAATAAAGGTGCTAAATAAAAAAACCATAAAACTCATATTTTTGCTCCAGTGTATGAGCATTCAAATGTGCATAAGTGTGTTCTGAGATTTTGTCTTTAGCTAAGAAAAATTCCAAAATGAGAAAACTTTGGTTAAAGACAGCATTTCCTGAAAACTGAGGAAGCACAAACTGGATGTTCGCCCTCCGCCCTGTGGAGGGCAGACATGAGCCATACTGAAGCAGGTAGTTATCCACTCAGGTAAATATTAATGCTGGGCACAAGATTCCTTTCAAAAACTGTTAGTCCTTCATCTGTTGGTCTGTTTTTCCATTTTTACTTGTAATGCTTTATGTCTGAAAACATGTAAATTGTGTTTTAATGGACTTTAATGTCATAGTTTAAGAAAAAGTACTGAGCCATTTTATTTCCCTGTCCCACACATTCAGGTATGTTGTGTACTTCACTCTTTTATATGCCTGTCCATGAAATCTTGAGATGTGAATTTTCCAGTGAGAATAATAATTCAGGAAGCACTGAAATGTCTTGACATGGATTTTTTTTCTTGGATAACATCAAACTGATGCCAGAAAGTCCGATGAAGAATCCATTTGTGGGTAACCTCGTCTAACGGTATATGTTTTTGGAATGAGCTGAAAATAATGTCTTTTTCAAAGACGCACATCTTCAGTTCTACATATCAACTTCAGGTATAACCATGAACTGATTTCATGTGCTTTTTACATTTCTATTTTTAACATGAATTTTAATAAAACTCTTCCTTGTACATAATATTTAGAATTTGTGTCATTTTTTTTAAGCATTTACATTTGAATTCAAGCCTGCTTGTGTCCAGGGTGACATAGATCTCACTGTATACTCAGGTTATATTTAATCCCACATCTTCAACAAAATTATTTCATTTGAATCCCATTATTTAGATCTATTATATAAATGTTGTTGTTTTATATCTATAATTTTTTCAATAAATTACAATTTTTCATGTTAATAGTGAATAAAGATGCATCAAACCAGACTTTTTGTTGTTAGGAAAAAGAGCTTGCTCTTCCTTTTCAACTGAGTGGTGAAAAAGCCCTGGAAAGGGTCAACACTGCTGCCCCTTGTGCTCGTCTGACTGATACAGTTTAAGGTTCTTCACAGGATGGGTCTCTCCAAGGTAAAACTAAACAAATTATTTAACACAAGTGTTACGTGTGATAAATGCTCTGTTTCTCCCGCTAATCACTCACACATATTTTTCTCTTGTCTTAACTTATTCTGGTCCAACCTCTATGATACATTATCGAAGGTCCTTAAACGACCTGTGGCTTCCAGCCCTCTAAACTCTATTTTTGGTGTTCCTGAGGATTTTGCTTGTTTCCCACCGGGGAGTGGAATATTATGGCTTTTCCTTCTCTTGTGGCCCGCAGGCATTCTGCTTCCTTGGAAAGACCGGAAAAACACCATCCCCTTATTTTTGGCTAAGGGACCTGATGTCTTTCTCCTGTATTTAGAGAGAATTAAGTACAGCATTAGAGGTTGATCTGATAATTTTAACAAGATGTGGTTTCCTTTCCTGTCATTTGTAAACTGTCTCTGGATGACTAATGTAGTGTTTGACAGTTACATAGAGTAAATCATTATTTCTGTGCTCAGTTATGTTGTACAGCCCTATTTGTAATGGGAATTAGTATTATTATTTATTTTTATTATTATGTTACAGTATTTGCGGGAAAATTTGTTATGGGGGGGGGGTTGACCTGTTTGGTTGTTAAGTATGTGTGTTTGTATAAGTATAAAACTCAGTAATTTCTTCGTTGTTATGGACACGTGTGATGTTGATAACCCAATTAAAAAAACAAACAAAAAAAAAACTGATTTTTTTATTGGTAGATGCTGAAAAGCTGAATGTTTAACAAGCTTGGGGTTCCATTGGCCAGGTAACCTTATTTTTCCTATAAATACTTTTTATATACAGTCCAGCACCTAAAAGCAGGGTGTAAGATGCTGGCAGGAAAAGCATACATGTTACGCCATAACAAAGTAGCCGGAATAGTGTACAGAAACATCCGTGCAGAATATGGACTGGAGACCCCAAGGTCAAAATGGGAAGCACCTCCCAAGGTGATTGAGAATGACCGAGCCAAGATCCTGTGGGACTTCCAGATACAGACCGACAAAATGGTAACAGCCAACCAGCCGGACATTGTAATGATATATAAGCACCAGAGGAAAGCCGTTGTGATTGATGTAGCCACCTCAAGTGATAGCAACATCAGGAAGAAGGAACACGAGAAACTAGAGAAATACCAAGGGCTCAAAGAAGAGCTAGAGAAAGCCTGGAAGGTGAAGGCAACAGTAGTGCCTGTGGTCATCGGGGCACTCGGGGCAGTGACCCCCACACTGGAGAAGTGGCTCCAACAGATCCCTGGAGAAACATCAGACATCTCACTCCAGAAGAGAGCAGTCCTAGGAACAGCTAAGATACTGCACAGGACCCTCAAGCTCCCAGGCCTCTGGTAGAGGACGCGAGCTGAAGAGGATGAACAGCCACCCACCCCCAGAGGGGAGAGAAGGTGGGTGAGAGTTTGTTTGTTTGTTTGTTTTAATTAAAACAGCTGTCATTGTCATTGCTGTAGGCGTTGTAGACTTTTCTATGCCTGTGTAGAAGGACTTGATGTTTTATTCCATTTTGTGACAGTATTGCCTCTCTTTAAGCAAGCAGACAGACGCCCAACTCACCATCACACGCCTCAAAAATACATTAAATAGTTTATTTTGGTGAACATTTTACTTTGTGACAAAATAACAACAACTGGCCTTCTTTTGTTTCTTCCCTCCGAGACATTAATACAGTTTTGTTGCAGCGACTTCCATCCTTAAAACTTAAATCAGTACAAACTAAGAATGAGGAGTGGTTGACTTTTCTATTGATAAACTCTGGACACGTCTGTAAGGAATTCTCTCTATCCTCTGTTACTAGAAAAGTGTAATACATGAGGGATGGGAAGTATATTGGGGAAAAAAAAAATCTTTATTCAGATACATTTAGTGCCATGATGCAGATAAAAACTGCAGAGGAAGATCTGAAGAGAAATGTCTGTCAGTGGAGATGTCTCCCACACCTCACCTTCATCCTTACAATATAAACCTAAGTGTGTAAAGAAGGATTAGATTAGACAGAATTTTATTAATCCCTTTGGGAAACTCCCTCAGGATTCCAATAGCACATTAGTATAACAGATAAAAAGATATATAAAACGATAGATATAAACAAAAGTATAAATAAGAATTTGGCTCCAGGGGACATTTTCTGTACGTGTTGTCCTGAATGTGATGAATTGTGATTGAATGGACTCTGCACTGAAGTAAGTGAAAACAGCTTACAGAAGAATGTGAGGGAGTGATATAATATATCTGTCAGCGCAGCATAATCATCAATCATCTCTGCTGATTTGTGTGTACTGTGCAGTTTCTGGTCTCCGCCTCCCTCTGTGCCTGCCATGTACAAAACGTACGTCTCCTCTGCTCTGCCATCTCCATCTAATTCACCACTAGATGGAGATGGCAGTTTCAGGTTGCTCTCTCACTGATAAATTCATCATGTCCGCTCCTGTGTTGATTTGACAGCGCAAAGCAGTCCCTGACCTTTATTCCTTGAGACTGTCTTGGCTGGACCTTCGAGGAGTCGAGCGTCTGCCTCTGAAAGTAATTATAGACCCGATGTTAAATTGCGCAACAGATAATATTGTTCCATATTCATGGTGAGGAGAAAATAGTTTTGGCCTTTGTGAATTATTTCTCCAATCATCACAGATGAACAGAAGCAGTACATGCATTTTATTTTTCTTTATAATAATGCTTGAAATATGATCAATGGGATGTCTTTGTTTAGATATTTTTAGGAACCTTTAGCAAAAAGTAGTTTATTCAAGTACTACGAGTATACTTATTTTATACTAAAACTGAGGCAGTATACTTGAAGTTTACTTTTTATATACTATATTTTATATACTTAAGAATGGTACTGTATAATGAAGTATGCTTGAATTACACTGGTATAAAGAAAAGTCTAAGACTAAGTACATTAATACTAAGACTTACACTTATGCTTTAATACTAAAACTTATACTTGTACTCTAGTAGACTTTTTACTTCTTTCTGCCACAAAGTACTAATACTTAGTATATCTTGATCCAGGTACAGAATAAGGTCAAGTCATTGTGCTTACATTTAATTTAGCAGAATAAAAATGTTTTTCTCTACACACATTTGCTTTGAGGTATTACCCCTGTTGTAAACTCACATGTTCAAGATCATATAGTGCTGAAGTTTAAATGTTTACAGTAAATAGTATGTGTGCTCCAATGCATTATCTTTATGTGGGTTACAAACATAAACAGAGAAACATTTGACTTGACTTTATTTAGTTCTAGTCCCTTTCATAACGGTTTGGGGTGTACTTTAAGTATACTTAAATAAACTACAATGTGGACTAGAAGTATATACCTAGTACACTAGTAGTATGAAGATACATATACTTGCTGTATACTTAAAAGTGTACTTTTGAAAACATAAAATGACCTCATAAAGTAAACTTAAAGTATATTTTTGTAAACTTAAAAATTTTCCAATTTAGTCCGAAGAAGCATTAAATTAGTATACTATCTAGTACACTACAAGTACATGGTCCTATATTTATTATAATACTCAAGCATACTTAATAAAATTAACTTAAAGTACACTACTTTTTGCTACGGGAAGGCTGGGAGTTGAATTTAACTCAAGCCATGGTGCTTAATTTGTAGCTCATAAGTACTTTTTGATTCCTTAAATCCAGCTTCACTGCCCGTGTGCAGTTTTGTCACCAGAAATAATCAGAGATCGTTTTGTGCCACAGAGAGAGCCATAGAGTGGTGATGGTTTTTGGTCGTCCATCCTTATGTATGTATGAAGGTATACATCTAGAATTAAATTTCTAAAGAAAGCTTTGTGGGGTCACCCCAAACTTTGGAAAAATATTCAGTCTGACCAAAGGAGGAGGTAATAACCCTAAGGAGGTCATAGGTCAAATGTCAATTTCTTTGAGTCTCATGCATAACCCTTACCAGATACACTGAAGAATACTCTCAGGGGTATTTTTCAAACTTTGCACAAATGTCCACTCCGACTCAGGAAAGAACTTGTAAGATTTGGAGGTCAAAGGTCAAGTTAGTTATGACTTATCACAATTGTTCGCTCTGACTGAAGGATACACTGAACATACACTGCCTGGCCAAAAAAAAGTCACCACCAAAAAAGATGGTGACACATTCTAATATTTTCGTTGGACCACCTTCAGCTTTGATTACAGCACGCATTCACTGTGGCATTGTTTCGATAAGCTTCTGCAATGTCACAAGATTTATTTTTTATCCAGTGTTGCACTCATTTTTCACTAAGATCTTATATTGATGATGGGAGAGTCTGACCACTGCGCAAATGCCCTCTATCCTGTCTTGAGATTGTTTATGACTGAGCGTCTGTAAGTCAATCAATCCAACATCAACAGTACAGACTGTTTTTTTTTACTTAGAAGAAGATGTAGTTTCATCAAACAACTTGTGGCATTTTTCATTCATGGCTCAGAGAGGACAGATTCTTCACAACTCTTGAAAGAACTTTAACATTTAAGCTGCATATAGTTGACTAGATTTATATTTTTTAATGGATTTTTATATGCTTTAATACCTTATGGGAAGCCCATAAATCCATAAGCTCATTGTGATGAGTTGTTAATAGACAGATAAATAAAAACTTTGTTGTCTACATTTATTTTAAAGAGAGGAAAGAAAAGAAGAACAGAGCGAGATACATCAGAGCCAATGATCAGATCAGCAGACCCTTGCTTGGCCGCTGAGGTTGCAGTTTTGCGGTGTGCTGTTTGGCAGGATTCAGACTCACTGACACTGAATACTGGAGGGCTGTGCTGCTGCTGGCCTCATCACACAAGTCTTATTACACTGCCTCTGTGACCCAGTTAAACTCCTGTGTTAGGGCCACTACAGATCAAGTCACAGGTTTATGCAATGAACATCCCTTCCCTCCAAACCCTGAATTTGGGGGGAAGATATTTTTTTAGATTTACAGCAAATAATCTATTTTTAAATCCAGCCCAGACTTTCATTTGTGTGTTTATACCCATGTAAATGAGACATCATCACATGAGCATTGTACAAGCTTTAGAAAACAGGACACACATTTGCAAAATATTGAACAAAAACTATCCCACAGCCATCCCTCACTTTGTAAATGCTTGATAGCTTTAACATGACAAACTTCAGAATCTTGTGTTAATGATCCTTGCAGCTTTTCATGTTGGATTTTTCTTCTTCCCTTTAGATACCTTAGTCTGTCTGTCGTAGGTGACTCTGATAAGTTGCATCACCATCAAAAGGTAGGTTGAGGGTCTAGGCCCGGCTGCAGCGGTCACAAGTCAATGTGTCCTTGGGCAAGGCACTCAACCACAAATTGCTACAACTGCTATGTCAGTAAATGTGTACATGAGTATGAACATGTGTGACTGTGTTAACTAGCACTGATGGACAATTTGAATGTGAAGTGTGACCTGTGGTGTAAAAGTGCTTGGAGTGGCCAAATAGACTAGAATCACACTATACACAATCAAGTCCATTTACCATTTTACCCTACCATTGCCTGGACATGTCAGAAAAATCCTTCTTGATACCTTTGAAAGTGATTGCCTTCTTGCAGACAGTATCTTGTATATATATATATATATATATATATATATATATATATATATATATATATATATATATGAACTTAAGTAAACACAATGAATATAATTTTCTAAAATGGCTTTTATTATTAATCAAATGTAACATAAAACCCTATTTGCCAAGAACACAACCAGATGGAGGACTCAGACAGTTCCAAAAAAAGCTGTTTAATAAAAGGTCTGGTTCAGTACACAGATAATCAGTCAGACAAGGCAGGTATCCAGAGGTAGAGGCAGAGGTATCCAAAAACATTAGGCAAAATACAAGGTCTAAAAATTAAACACAGCAAACGTGGCAACAAGACTAAAGCAGAGTGCTGGAACGTGACTATGAGGTACAACAATCTGGCGACGAGACAGGGTGAGACAAGGGGTAAAATACACAAGGTAAAGGAGACGAGACACAGGTGTGGGAAGGCACAATCAGGAGCACGTGCACACGTGACGGGGGAAGTGACGGGAAACAAACCTGAAACAGACCTGTCTCTGAACAATGAAACAGTCTTTTTGCTGCCTCATAGATACATACTCCTAAATAAAATTAACGAGTTTCTCTATGAATTGGTTCACAGATACTATCCTGTCAAAGCAAATATTTTTCAATTCCTCCCAAATATTAATAACAGATGCACTTTCTGTGAATGTGAAGGAGAATCTATTGAACATATATTTGTTGACTGTTTTCACTTCTTTTTGGTTCCACTTACAAAGAGATCTCTGCTCTGCTCTGCTCACAAAAACTGATATATTATTCTATTTTACTGATTATAAATTCTCTGTTGATCAAGTCTGTATTTATTAATCCCCTCAATATCTCGGCAAAGTATTTTATACACAAAATGATTTCACTAAAAATTCACCCTCCTTTTCAATGACAGATCTTCAGTTATATCTCGATACTACTGAAAAACTAAATCAAAAGAATAGAAAGCAAATGAAAACAATAAAATCATTTGAACAATTTAAATATACCCCTGTTTCTTAGCAGACCCTTAAGTTCTGTTTTTTTTTTTAATTTGGTTTTTTTGTTGCGTGTGTATTTGTTGTAAATTTCATACTTTTGTTACAATGCATCTTTTGTCAAAGCTGTTATTTTGTTATATGTGTTCAAATGAATTCAATGATTATGTACTGACATATCTCAAATAAAAATAAAAAAGAAAAAAGAGACAGAGGTGAGTGAACTTCAGAATAAAACAGGAAATGCTAGACATGAAACATGAATAGAAAAAGACACCATTACTTAACAGGCCTAGGGGGGAAATGCTGCAAAAATCTGACATATGAAAGCCCCAAGTAGACATTCATTGGTATATTTCATTTTAATCTGATTTTCCATATAAGTTCTGGGTGTTTGTCTCAAGACAAACAACCTTAAGGCAAACAACTATATCTCCTTACTTATATTTCTTGATTCTGCTTGGTAACAGATTTGGTTTTTCAATAATGGTAAATGGACTTCAGCGTACTCGTATATAGCACTTTTCTGGTCTCTTTGACAACTCAAAGCAGTTTTAGACTGCAGGTCACATCTACACATTCACGCCCATTTACTCTCACAGTCACTCACTGATGGTTCAGAGTTTCTGTGTCAGTTGTCCATCAGTATCAGTTAACAGATAGCCCTTTTCCACCAGCACGCCTTAGCCCTACTCTAATCTACTCTACCCGGTTTGATGAGTCATGAGCGTGACGAGCTTGCTAACATGCTAGCGGTAGGTACCATTAGCTTAACCTCATACGTCATTTCTTTGCAGCTCCATTGCTCTCGTCCTCAGTATTTCTTCTCGCCACCTGCAGCCTTCTTCTGCTTTCTTCTTTCATTTGGTTTGTGACAAAAAGCCACAGATTGAGCAGCAAGTATACTATTGCCTTCAAGTCCTCCATTGTTTTGATTGTTGTGTCGCGCTCAAAATGACATGAACGCAGTGTCGCCTAGCTGTTTTATGGCGGGCTGGTAGAAAAGCAGCACAATGCGAGTAGAGTAGAACCGAGTACAGTCGGAGAAAGCCGAGCCGAGCCGAGAAGGGTAGGGCTAAGACGTGCTGATGGAAAAGGACCAATATTTACACACTTTCATGCCCATTCACACACCACTGACACAGCAGTGGGAGCAATTTGGGGTTAAGCGTCTTGCCCAAGGACACATCGTCATGTAACTGCTGGAGCTAGGCTCGAACCTACAACCTTCATATTACTGACCAAGTGCACTATCAGACTGCGGCACCAACACTGAAAAGAGATTATGGTATAAAGGAAAAACTGAAAATTAATAAAATGTACTCATTGATGGCTGGCACCCCTAGAATTTGCCCATACTGCTTATGCCCTGATGAATGGATGAATGTTGGTCAGCGTACCACCGATCAATCAGTTGTTACATTAACTGTTACAGTTAAGCGTTATTCCTTGTTGACATCTTGGTGTGTTTCATTCCAGAGTCAGCAGTGAGAAATTCAGTCATACAGGCTTCACACTCAGCCCTCAGACAGTGAACACCTTATACACACAAGATGGGAAAAACGCCTTCCATAACTCAAATAAATGAAATGTAAAAACTGATAAAGGCAGAGGGTAGAAGAGGCTGCACCACAAGGACGTGCAGAACTTCAAAATTAATGGGATGAAAATAGCATTTTATCCAGTCTCCCCTGAATGGTCATGGTGACATTTTTGTAAGTCCCACATTACTTAAACAACAGAGCATTCCAAGTACACGTGTGAATTTATGAATCATATTCAGAGTCCTTCTCTCCTCCACAGGGCTGTGATACTCAACAGGCAGCACAAACTCCAAATATGGAGCCAAAAATATCAGAGGGACGTGCAAAATTTCCAAGAGCTTGCTGCATTATTTTATGTCTGTGGTGTTTATAATAATGCCTCATTCAGCAGTGGGAACAGGCTGAAGTAACTGTCTGTTTCTCCTGATGCTGGAACGCACAGAGTTTGACCCTTGAACAAGGCTAACTCCTGTTCTTTCATTACAGGTTGTTCACTGGGCATATAAAATAAGAAAACAAATAATGTTTACATCAAAAAGAGATTTAACAACCATATTTAATTGATGTATGTGAATAAATGTTACAATATGCTTTCTTTTTTCATTTACTATTTTTTTAAATCTCACTGGGTATCCCATCGTAAATGGACTAACTATATTTATCATAGAAAATGTGAGGAATTGTCATGCAGTGTTGCATGTCAAGCCATAGTTAGCATCTTTAGGAACAAACTCCATCTCCATTACTCTACCTGTTTAATTTGCATGATAACACCATAAATCAACATAGATGAGCCTTGTTTGCACATTAAAGAGTTCCAGAGGGGTGTTATGGGCCTGTAGACACCCTCAAAAACTAATATGTCTGTTCAAGCAGATTTGTTTTTGAATGCTTGGAGCTACATAATGTACCTTTACAAGTACAACTTACCTGTTACAGATCTGCAGCCTGCATGTTTTTACCTTCACCAAGAAGGTTATTATTTTGCCGGTATTTGTATGTCTTTCTATCTGTTTGTCCATTCTTTCATCTGTGAGCAAGATAACGCAAAAAGTTCGTAATGTTGGTTTTGGCAGGGACATCTTCTGGTGGTGATTCAGATCCAGATGTGGACCCAGAAATGTTAAACAGGATTTGTTAACATCATGTGACAGGGCAGCTGTTCACATTTTCAGAAATAAGTCTCATAACAATGTCAGAAACTTTTTGGCAAAGGTGTCCTTGGAGCACTTCTAGTTAGATCTTTCACCTATTCTCTTCTGAACAGTACAAGAACATTACAGATTCATAACTTTTGTACTGAGTCCAAATTTTATGTAGTTTTTAATGTCCAAAGACATGAGTGATGATAGTTTATCTGTAATTCAGTCATGAGCTACAGTTCATTCAGACTGTTATCATTTATCACACCAAATCTAGTTATGAAAACATTTGTTCATTTATTAAATTCAGATTCTTCTGTTTTGGTTCTTTTTCATACTCATTTGTTCCTCTGGGAAGAGCCATCTAATTGTTGTCTGAGCCACCAAACCAACAGCTTTTAAAGAAGATACTGCAGCACAACATTGTCTTCACATTCTCCACTCCCATTGATTCAGACGCCAACCTTGACACCCTAATTCATGCAAAAGACACCCTTCTGCAGCCAACTTAAAGATAAATGGTGTTTGGTATCTCCTGGGGCTGTGCACAGACACTAATGATCTTTATGTGATGAATCTTGTTGACTCTGTTGTGTCAGTTCTGTCCAGGCAGACCTGTTGAATGAGTATAATGAATAAAATCTCTCTGTTATGTCTGCTGTGAGCTGGATCAATAGGCTGGGATTCTATAGGCCTCGTATTAAAGGTCCAAACCTAAGCATACTCACAAACAGACAACATGGCCAACAGGTTCATCAGCCCTGTATGCTGCTAGCTGTCACAGTGCTCCTCTGCCCCTGTCCTATGGGAATTCATTTTTAGCTGAGACCCATCAAATCTCTCATGAGTTGTTTATAGACAGTCATGTTAGCTGGCCAGCTGACTTCCTTTGACTTGGTTACACCAGTACAATAATCAAGTGTCCTTGGCACCTACAATATACAGAGCTTAGTCAGCACATTAGCAAATAAAGGTTTTGATCATTGATGCTCAAGCTGAAAAGTTTAACCGTTCTATCTCAGGCCAGCATTTAAACAGATTTTCTGCTTTGTTCTAAATTTCCCACTGAAATGTACTCACATTTATGAATTTGTTATTTGATGTGTCACTTAGTCTTTAAAAACTTGTTTCACCAAACTCCTGTGGAAACAAGGAAAGACAGATGAACTTTCAAAAGAAAACCGGAAACAAGACAAGACATAAAACAAGAACAAAACAGGTAACTCAATTAGTGAAAAGCCAGATCATGACAGCACAAGCTAGTACGGATGTGTATATATGTGTCTGAGTGTGATGTATGTATGGAAAGAGTACACAGGTATTTTACTCAAGTGAAAGTACAGTTACGTGGATTAAATCTCATTTAAGAACAAGTAAAAGTAGCATGTTAGAAATCTACTCAAGTCAAAGTAAAGAGTACATCATTTAAAATGGAGTAGCAGTTTTAGCTGATGTATATGACATTATGTCTTAAAGTTATAAGTGAAAATATATTCGGCACACCCTGAGTCATGGCTTTGCATAAGTATGCTGCATTTGACCAAACAATTAAAGAATACCAGATAAGAGCTGTCCTCAGATGAGTAACTAAAAGTACTGTGCGAGCTATTGAAGACAAAGTATTGCAACCAAAATTGTTTTTTGATTTACGTTGGAAATGTGCTTTCTTCAGCAGTGCAAATGTGTATTTTAACTACAAGTGTGTATGTCAGGGATGCATGATATTATCGATTTGATATCGGTATCGGCTGATATCAGTCTAAAAAGTTAAGTATCAGTATCGGCCGATATTTAAATTTTTGCAGATATTGTTGAAGATTTGCCCCGATCAAAAGTGTAGAAAAAGCAACACGAAAATGACAGACAAAACAACGCAGAGGCAAGCCTTTAGCAATTGAAGTCTGGTGAGTTTATTCAGGATGAGACACAAGAGAAGTACAGAACAGTGCCTGAATAAACATATGAGAGACGGATGACGGACATGAACTCGACTGCGCGCCAATCTCCTGTCCTGGAATAATCATTATAGATGTTTGTACAAACTTCCCATAACAACCAGGCCCAATATGCCTTTCCTTGGTAGGTCAAGCTGGCCTGGAGAAGGATATTCTTGCCTATCCAGCACTCCTGGGAGTCATCAGGACAGGATAACACTTAGTCTCCTAGGACAGGGGTCGGCAACCCATGGCTCCGGAGCTGCTTGTGGCTCTTTTGTCGCTAACTAGGCTCTCTGGCCTTAGAGGACAGAAAAGCAAAAAAACTTGTTCTTTTTCTTGCATTAAACTCTAATCAATTGATGTTATTTCTGCATGTTTTAGCACTATCTGCAAAAAATTTGTTTTATTTTTCATTAAAAATTATTATTTCTTTGTCTTTTTGCATCGTCAACTTTGCGTCATGTGTGCACCTCCCGACCTCTGTGTGACAAGAGCAGTGGAAAGAGAGAGTGGCGTCACTGAGGGGTCAGAACGCAAGAGCGTCATGTGGTTCATGTAGCAGCCGAATAGTTCCAAACAAGCTTGGCGGGGCATTTAAATGAACTGCTTATGTCGTGGAACTGCTTCCACAGAATTAGTTTAGACCCAAAAGCAAGACAGAGAGTGTTACAGAACAACAATCCAGATTTTATTGAAGAAGGGAGCATAGGATGAAAGGAGGAAAGGAATCCAGGGAGCAGAGAGACCTGCAGGAGAGGGTGAATGCAGCAGGGGTCGGGTGATGAGTGTGGCAGTGATGAGAGCCTGTGGAGAGCACTGGAAGAGAAGAGCACAAGAGCAGGTAAGTATATGCATGTAAGCACAATGTCCACAAAACACGATCCACAAAGCACTAGATTTAGAGTTAGAGAACTCAAGTTGGCCACAGTACCACTAGGAAGATCTGGAATCAACATGGTGCCAGAGAAGAGTCCAAGAGGAGCATAAGTAGGTGAGTAGATGAGGTGATGAGGTGCAGGTGTGATCAGTGGAGAGCCACAGCCGACACGCCTCTGCAGGAGGAGGAGGGAGCAGCAGACACAGGAGAGAGTGGCTCAGAGAGGTCGCCACAGCTTAGCTTAGCTCAGTTTCTGGTAATTACTTACCAATATTTTCTGTTTTTTACTTCATACATTGACTGAGGCAAATTCCAACGTGGTACATATTCTATGAGTTTATTGGGACAATGGTTTTAAAATTGCTGAAATTTCCTCTGAAAAGGAAGAATGTGGACAGTAAACTAGCTTTACTTCACGTTCTTGACTAGCAAACATTGCTTGACACTGTAACGTCATTAAATTTCCTTGTTTATAACATCAGCGTTGGTAGTTTGGAAAATTGATGACTTATTTTGTTGTAACATTTTAGACGAAGAAGGAAGAAGCCTGTGTGATTCTCCTGAGCAGGAAAACATGTTCAGATGTTTCAAGGACATTGCTTATGCTGTAACTTAGCTTTATTAACTTAAATCAAGTAGGAAACTCTTGTGAAGTATAAAATATCTAATTTTATACTTATAATTTTATATATATGTATGTATGTATATACAGTATATACATGATTAAAGCAACGAAATAGCATGACCTATTACAGAGCAGTCATGTCAGGTGATACAGCAGTTTTCTTATAGATCTGATGTCATTATAATGATGGAGGGTCAACAGATGCTGCTGTCGTCATTTTAAGGTTCAAATGTTGACAATATTTACTGCCGATATATCTGCTGGAATATCAGCAAATTACATGAATGTAAAATATTGATGCACCTTCTCATCACTGCATGGGTACATTTAAAAATCAAGGGCTTCATTTTTGCAAGAGTTAAATACTGTTTTGCTTACTTTACATCTGTTCCTCGCAAAAATAAACTGTAACATTGAAAGAAACAAGTCCATTTTTGTTAAGTACAGAGCTTGTGCTCTTGACCAGAAATATCAGTATTGGTATCACGATAATAAATTAAAAGATATTGGACATCGGCAAAAAATCCAATATCGTGAATTCCTCACGTATGTGATGTCCTGTTCCTCTGCAGCCAGCTTTGAGTGGACACATGAGGAACTGCAGGTTTTTGCACTTCCATATCAGCTTCATTTTTCAACATCAGAGGTTGGTGCTGGCTTCATTCGTCTCTTTGATTGATAGAATGAAGAATTTCAAAAAAAGACATCCAGTGTTTCAGTCAAAGTCATCAGATTAATCAGGTTAATGCTACATCTCCAGAATGGAAACTATAGATTTGACCACAAAGGCCCTAAATCCATCAGACAGACTGGACCCATAATCCCTGATGCACTTGTGTGTTATTGACTTATGTTTTAACATTATTCTAATATCTTTGTTTTTCTGGGTTTTCATTAATCATTGTGTCAACATAATTAAGTAAAAGTAAATACACTTTATTCATGTTGGAAGACAACAGAAACATGCACAGTTCTTTTTACAAATTGAAAACATCTCTGTGTAGCTTGTTATCCTTATCAACCAAAACATGACATAATTTGTCAGTATTTCCTCTGGATTTTCTCCTAAAATTAAAACAACCACACCCATTCAATACCAAGGCTCAGCCCCAACTGGGGTGGTCTCCATGATGAAAACTACACCTTCTTTGCAGCATCAGCCCTCTAAAGGAAATTATATTTAGAAAACAAAACATATTTATGCTAACTTTAGTAGACGGTACAGTGTTGTATGTTCATTTTTGACATACCATCAAATAATGATGTCCTGAATAATTAATAGCATTAAATGATATAGGAAAAGAAAGTTTTTGATCAGGAATTAACCTTAAGTTTTGAACCCACAAACAAACCCAGAGCGAGTCAGAGAGCAACAATTCACAGATTTTATTGGAGGTAAAGGACCGGGTGGAGGTGGGGGGTGTAGGGGAGTCCAGTGGGGGTGAAGGCTCCAGGGAGACTGAGGAGACCAACGACTGCAGCAGAGAGTGGATGAGGAGTCTGGCAGTGATGAGGGCTCATGGAGAACACTGCAAAAGAGGAAGAGAAGCACAGGTAAGTCGGTGAACACGAAGCACAAAAAGCACAAGCACGATCCAAAAAACAAAAGGATAAAGCACTGGAGATGGCCACTATACCACATGTGCATGTGGGAATCATCTGGCAGCCCAGTGGAGTCCATGAGGAGCTGATAAAGGGTGAGGTGACTGTGGAGATGAGAGACAGGTGTGATCCAGCAGGGAGCTTCAGGGTCAGGAAACCACAGCCCCTGCAAAGGGAGGGAGAGGAGCGTACAAATGGCACGGTTTTACTAGGGGGGCCAAATTATCGCGTTAATTGCGATTAATTAATTACAGTCATATTTAGCGTTTTATGTTTTTTAATTGCGTTAATCTCATTTTTAATCTGATTTCACTGTTTCAGTATTTTCAGAGGGCAGAACCTTAAAATACCAGAGCAGCTGTTGATTGGTCGATTGGTCTGCTCGTCACACTTTCACAGACCAATCCATATCAAGCCACAGTATGACGTAGCAGCTAGACCCTGTTGTTAGCCGTTGGCTCAAACTACGAGTACTTCAGTCCTTAGACCATCACCTTACATTAAATTATACCACACAGATGTGTCATCTGCCACTTATATGTGACATGAATCTCTTCAAAGACAATACCCACCAAGTTCTCCCGGTAAACCTCTTAGGAGGGCATATTTCATAACGTAGGGTAACCATGACTCCGACCCCGCATCGTTCACGCAGCATTTCTGCACCTCTCTCAGTTTCCCAGCAGTGATCCCCGGTCGGGAGAAGAGCAAAAACATGATTTCACGTAAGAAAGCTTTAAGTGACGTTCTTTGCTCCTCTTTTAAGGAGAACTCAAGTCCATTTCTGATAAAACTGCAGATCTTGCTGCATCCACGGAGATCGCTTTACACGCCGCTGTTGTTTTCAAACATGCAGTCACTGCCTGCTGTCGTCACGTCCGCAGCTCCCACCTCTGTCCCCTGATTGGGCCGTTAGAGTTAGAATTTTTATGCACTGGGCTTCTTGTGCATGAGTTTTTGGGGGGTGGGGAACAATATTTTGATCTGCCACAGTAATGTAATGAATTTCAATGAAAATACCTCAAGTTGAGGGCTTTTTTCAGCAATTTTTAAGTGAGATTAAAAAAAAGTTAATCATATTAATTAATTACAGATCATAATTAATTAATCTCTCATTTTTTAAAATCTCCTGACAGCACTAGGTTTTACACTTTCAAAATACGTGCGTCTTATATGCACGCAGGTGTTTCGACTTTGTTCACGTGCTCGGAGAGGCTCGTACCTTCCAAAACTTGACGAGACAGGCCGGTGTTCTGACATATTTAGCTACCTTGTCAGATTTTGCTATCACCCCAACCCTAACCCCAAACCTAACCCAGAGACAGAGTGACACTGAAAGGCGCATGTGCAGAACCAGAAACTGGCCATTTTTGATGGGTAGGAGAAAATGACCGAACACCAGCCTGTCTCATATCAACTGCACGTGAAATTTGACTTTGGCGTATACATCACACGTATTATAAACATTGTAAACCGTGCTATCTGTACGCCATTGGGTGAGAGTGGGTTGAGTAGGAACATGCAGAAAAGTCACTAAGAGAGGGGTCGTCACATTTTTACAATATTTGATCAAATGACCATACTGACTTTACCTTATGACGAAGAATTAGGGTGGTAATGCCATCCACAGGATCCAAAAACAGTGACTTGATGTCTGCCAGAGCTGAATTGGTAGTACTGGCCTATCAAAATGTGAAACATTATAAGCATATCTCTATTGTTTTTCAAAGTAATTTCTAACTACTGATGATAGTGTGTTTATTATATTATGACAAATAACTCCTGTCAAGTCTCCAATTAGTAAAACATTTGTTCAGTAGTGCCTTTATGTTGGGATCTCTAGGCTTGAAACTTGTAGAACAGGCATTTCCCCTTTTTTGTATGTGAGTAAAATCATATTTCATACTTTATAACTTGAATTAAGCAGTACTTTATATTTATTCTGGGTAAAGGATGCAGCGCTGCACAGGTTGAGTAATTTAGGATGGAAAGGGAAATAACGTAATATTTATCCTTGTGTCATCCGACTGTATACTCCCCTTGTTCTACAAGTAGAACTTACCAGCCTTTGCTAAACTGCTTAAATGAAGTGAATTATAGTAATTTGAAACTCAAAATCTATGTTACATAAAAGAACGACCTGTCCGTCATCACAAACTTTGAGACTATGTGGATTTTACCCTTTCACAATGGAAAAACACTGCATTAAATCTGTTTATTACAATGTCACTTCCACTACAACTGTTTTCTTCACTGAATTAAATTTTTTATTGTTAGTTGCAATATTATTATAACTGAAGTTACTGCACATATGTGGAAGTGTCAATAAATCCCTTTTCTCAAATGTATGTGTAGCATGCAGGGATTACTTTAAATACTGCAATTGGAATTGTATTTTTCATGATTTGCATTTCTTGACGACATGGACCTTGGAATAGCAGATGTGTTTGTATGTGTTTGTCTCTTAGAGGGTGATCAAGAGTCAAATAAATCTGCCAATGACACCAGAGTTATTCCCTCTACAGAAAACCAGAGATGGGAGAAGAACACTTGTCTGAGGATGGGTGAAAGCTTCATAAATGATGTTAGCTTTATTCTTATGCCAGTTTGTTTTGAAGTAAAGGGTAAGGTATTTGTGCTGGACAGAAGTCTTTGTGTTCTGGCTGGGAGTAAAGTTGGTTCAGCCTGAGATCGTATTTCTGATGCCAAGTGAAACAAAATGCTAGAGGATGAGTTGACAGGACAAACGGAGGCCACCCTCTGCTGAGGAGCACGTCGAGAGTCGAAATCTCCTCCCTGTGTTTGACCCATTAACAAATATCCATTACAGCACCTGCCCACAGAATGTGCAAAATGTAAAATATTCTCAGATGTTGGGGTGTTCTTGTTTGGACATGGAAGTATTTATTGTCCCTAATGTTTTCTTAGGGAAACTACTCTGCACTTAGCAGAGCTCGGACTAAAATAATATTTATTTGGACCTTTTGTGCATTCTCTATCCTTTGCCAAACCAGAAACATCCCTGCAATGTCCCAGAACAGCAGAACCATTTTCTAACAAGCTTGATGTTTTTTTTTCTTTTCTTTTCTCCTGTATGGAGCCAAAACACTGACAGTAAGATTTGGTATTGAAAAAGAAACTTGGCATTGAAGAAAAACTTCCATTGGCACTGAAACAAGTATTGGCATTGTAAAATGTTGAATTGAAAAATAAAATACAGACATTACCGTCAGTGTTTGACGTGGGGTGGGGCTTGGAGCGCGAGGACGCGCTTCCAGGTTATGAGGAGAGGAGAGCGGAGAGGAGAGCGGCCTCTGTCGGCTACCAACAACACTGTTCTCCCTGCGGCTGTGATCGACACTGAGACCAATGGATGCAAGTTCACCTGAAGTCCCAAACTGCCAGAAAGCCTGTTTTTTTCAGTTGGTATTTTTCACATTGAACCTTGTGGCGTTAAAATTACTATATGCTTCATGTCATGCTAATTTAGCATTCGTGCTAACGTTCGCTAAGCTAGCTGACGTAAACGTGCTTTAAATCTTTACTACAGACACATGAACACTGACAGGAGGGATTCTTCATCACCACAAACATTATTTCACGGGGCGCCCTCCCAAATACACTTTAGGGGAAACACTGTCATATACTCGACTCCAACTTGTAAACTGCAGCACCCTGAGGTGCCCTTCCCTCTGATCGCCCCTCTGACTGACTGCAGTCCATCTGTGAATCCCAATTCAAGAAATAATTGCTTTAACATCAATATATTATGTAGGTTTGTTAAGTCGCGATGAAATAATGTTTGTGGTGATGAAGAATCCCTCCTGTCAGTGTTTATGTGTCTGTAGTAAAGACTCAAAGCACCTTTTCATCAGCTAGCTTAGCGAACGTTAGCAAGATTGCTAATTTAGCATGACATGAAGCATATAGTGATTTTAACGCCACAAGGTTCAATGTGAAAAATACCAACTGAAAACACAGGCTTTCTGGCAGTCCATTGGTCTCAGTGTCGATCACAGCCGCAGGGAGAACAGTGTTGTTGGTAGCCGACAGAGGCCGCTCTCCTCTCCGCTCTCCTCTCCTCAAAACCTGGAAGCGCGTCCTCGCGCTCCAAGCCCCGCCCCACGTCAAAACGCTGCCAGTAAGTTGAAACTGAAAAAAAGAAAACTGTAACTGAAAACCAGAGAGTTGAAACTGAAAATCTGTGACGCTGAAAAAAGAGAGAGTTAAAAAAAATCAGAAGATTGGCATTGAAAAACACATCATAAAACAAAAAAATATCCTGAAAAAAACACTATATTTTTTAATGTCTGTATTTTATTTTTCAATTCAACATTTTACAATGCCAATACTTGTTTCAGTGCCAGTGCAAGTTTTTCTTCAATGCCAAGTTTCTTTTTCAATACCAAATCTTACTGTCAGTGTTGTGGCTCCATACACCAGTGATGTAGGGTTGTACACACTATGATGATGATGGACCCTTGGGCCCCTAAGTCAAGATATGTGCACACATTTAGGCTGGTTGACACTTGATCATGTGTGAACATAATACTGGACAAAAACACAAGCACAATACCAAGCATTATTTGGTATCTCTCTCATTAGATGAAGTAGCCTTTTTATATCATTTTTTTCCTAAATTGCCTTAAAGTAAATTATAAAAAAATACTTTGATGGGGTTTTTATCTAAACAACAACAACATCAACAAAACCCTACTGTACACTGTAACTGATTTTTGTTAACACAACAGTATTTTACCATGGCAATGCATTGTGGGAAAACATACTGATTTCTGTAAAATGAACAGCATTTTACTGTAAAATCTACAGATACCTACTGTAAAATGTCCATACAGTAAATTACTGAAAAGAGCAATGGATCAAGAGAAAATTCAGTTTTGCCAGGAAAACTGACCAATAACAGGTAAGATTTCTTTCAGTGAATATTTCACTGAACAAAAAATGTTTGAGTAAATATATTTTATGGGAAAAATGTAGAGATGTTTGCTTTGATGTTTGTGAAATGATATTTAACTGCTTATCAATGATCAGTAAAATTCTTAAAGATATGATAATTGAAACTAAAATACAGCAAGTTCACTATAATTTAAAATTCATTGAAAAAGATGGAGAAAAAAACCCATGATGATACTGTAGGTGTAAAGACATTTACAGTAGCTTACTGGCATCTTGTTGCCAGTATGTTGCTGTAAAATTACATCAACCTTTTTACAGTGTAAATCTCTGTTTTAACTAAAAGAACAAATAACATCACCTCACGAGTAAAAGTGAACAATGTGAACCAAAACAAAGACAGCAAAAACACACAAGTATACATAAAGTAAAACCAGGTTTATTCCAGCTGTTTCTCACTTCTCACTTTAAACTATGAGGATCTCTATTAGCTTTACTTACAGAGGAACCTCAGATGCCATCACGTCAGCTTGAGCCAGGACTGCAGAGACGATGTGGAAACGTGGCCTTCATCTGAGCATTTGATCCTTTTGTGAAGACCATCATGTTCCTGAAATAAAGACAGCACACTGACTGATCCTCTTTGTGTCACCCAGCTGCTTTTGTTCCACCGCCAAGGAGAAAGGGAAAACCAAACACCAACCCCAAGGCTGATGTGAGAATATCAAAAGCCTGATAATAAATTAAACCCTCATAAAAACTTTAAATTGCAATTAGAGAACCTGGAAGTTTTTGGGTTTTTTTATTATTAAAATGATCTTTTTCTTATTTATCATATTCACAGCAGTTTAAAAGAAAAAACACTGAACTGAAAATGAAATATTACTGACTAAGACATGAAAAGTGGTAAATGAATGAAAGATTTTTTGAACGTTTGGTTGTTTAAAAAATTTGTTCAGAGAATAAAGCGTGTTGGTCCTTTTGTTTGATGCCCTTACATTATTAAGAAGCTCAACACTTGTTATAATTGGCCTTTGGCAAACATTAGGCCCTACACAGCTGAAAAAATAAAGCAAAAGACACAAAGGCCTTTGAGATTATAGTTCAACAGTACATTTACATTATCATGTAGTTAACGGCATACAACGGAAATGTATGATGTTTGTCATAACTTTACCAACAACTTACTTCTCATGTAAAAAACAAATCCAATAAAGGTTGAAAATCAGACACTTGTTTATATTAAATATGTTATTTTGTTGTATGACACTCAAAACTTAACCCTTGGGTCTCTATGTGGCTGTTTGCAGCCACTATGGAGTAATATTTAAGACTTATTTGACCATAGCTTTTACTCTATTGAAGAGAGTGAAATAACTTTTGGTGAGCAACCTTAATTATACATACATTTTGAAAATGTGATTTCAAAAATTTTAAAAAGGTTGAAAATACACTGTGAACAAATTTACTACCCTTTCATCCTGTTTTGGCTGTTAACAGCCACTAATTTTGGCTGTTGTGAAAAAAAAAATCAGATAAATTTTTTTTTTTCTTCAAATTTTTTGCTCAAATCTCTTCATCAAGGTCTATGATGAAAATAATAAAAATGTTTATTTGACATGTTTTTACAGCAGCTAAAGTTGGTGGCTGTTAACAGTCAAAACAGGATGAAAGGGTGTGTTTTTAGTACGGTACCCAAGCGTTTAATGTTAAGGGTAATGTTTATCATATCTGTATTATCTTGACTATTGAATATTTCAACCTCACATAGAGGTTCTGATGAAGTTAATGGTTGCAGCCAACAGCTCCATGACAAATTAAGTGGATTACAATCTTAGAAATATTATTTATTTTATAAATCAACAATAAACTGCAAAGTTCTTGAAGTGTTTCAGACACAGTGATCCTTATACCAGACCTGTATGTGCTTCATTATCATCACAGAGAAATGTTATCTTTCTCCAGTCAATCAAATAAGAGTTGCTCAGTGTCTCATTTCAAGTCCTAAACAAATGTTTGTCTCCACTTGAGTTTGTGGAAATCTTCACCTTGGTAGGAGTTTTCTAAAAATCAACAAAATACAAAAAATATGAATACAATCAGATAAATGATTAAAATGTCCTCAAGTGAATTATCAGTTGCCAGAAACACCTAATGTATTGTATGAGACACAAAAAAATATATATGTTAAATTTTAAGGATTTGTTTTTTTGGGATTTCAGTAGAAAGTGAAATAAACATTTCAGCTCCAAAAATGTGAATTTTCTGGCTATAACTTGTGTTTTCAGGCTTTAAAGGCTTTTATTTGAGCTATTTTTGATCATTAGTTTGAATAAATATTTAATTCTGCCTTTAGGTCCTGTATCTTTTTGGTTAAGACTCTGCTGTGTAAAAGATTAGTCTGTTATAAGTTAAAGATATTTGTATGGAAGGAAGGAACCCAAAAAGTGGGTAAAAATATTCCAGGTCCAGGCACTCAAGATGTTTTGTAAACAATAAAAGGCCTTTAACCCTCAGGGGTAAACATTATATATTTTTGTCCTTTCAGCCAATCTTTTGCTGAACTTTTGGCCATAATTTTGGTTATGTTACTCCATATGCAATGATTTTTTTTGTAGGAAGGTTCTTTTCATGAAAAATGTTAAAATTGAAATTCTTTTTTTTCTCCAGGGGTCAAAGGTCAACTGGGGCAAAAAAATAACAATGCATCAAAATAAATTTTATAACTAATCTTATGTATATTTAAGCCTGATCTTTAAAAAAAAAAATCCCCAACCTTCCAACATTAATTATATTGAAAATAACTCATTTATTGTGTTTTTTTTCCATAATAAAAAAATGACATCATGTAATCAAATTGGTGTTTAAAGGGTTAAAATAAAATAAATAATTAAATATGTGGTTGTTTTTATAAGGACTGATGTTGAGTGAATAATTTGAGTAATAAAAGTGCAAAAAAATGAACCTGTTGTGTTTTTATAGCAGTTTTTGGGAGAGGATATTTTAGTCCTCTGATTACCTCAAAGGGTAAATTAAATTAAAGCAACCCACAAGGGTTCATTCACAGGGCAGGAAACGTTTTAAAGGGGACATATTATGCAAAAAACACTTTAAAGGATTTTGAACACATTTGTGGGTATTTGGCCTTCCTCCCAGCCCACAACATGTGATAGTAGACAACAAAACCTGTATTTAGCAGGCTGCATGAATGTAAACTCATGGTATTTGGTGAGCTGTCTAGTCTGTGGATATACTGTTACACAACAAGAATTTCAGTTTGCATAAGCCTGCCTCTACCTGAGTATTGACACCCCCGGCTAGAGAACTCTCTTTGTGAAGTGCGGCCATTGTTGTTTTCACCATTAGCAAGAAATCAGCGTACACCATATCTAGACCCAGAACCTGTCACTGCTCGGTTGTTGGCTGTAAACAGCCACATATATCTTCACATATAGGCTACCAGCCTCGGAGGATCAAAGGTCGTCAATGTTCACATTACTTGTTGAAAGTCTGAAGGATAAACTGTGAAGTATGAACATTCTAACATTAGTCAAGAGTGTCATGATTCTGCTGGCCCTGTTTTATTTTGTATGCCTTTTCCTTGTGTTCTGTTTATTCACTCCTTATCCTGTTTTATTTTGTATTAACTAATCCTTATTTCCGGGTTTGGTGTCTTGTCCTGTGTCTCTTGACTTCTTCTCTTGGTCCTTGTCAAGTTTCCCATTTTGTTCACGTTTCTAGTCTTGTCCTTGTGTTTCCTGTTTTATTTTGAAAGTCCTCCTGTCTCCCCTTAATGTCGTGGGTTTTGCTTCCTGTCTCGTCCTGTCACACCTGATCCCTGATTGTTCTTCCCCAGCTGCTTCTTGTTTACCCCAATCACCTCATGTATTTAACCTTCCTGTTTTCCCCTTGTCTTTGTGGGCTCATTCCTGTTTCTTCTGTCTTCAGTGGCTCTCAGTCTCCAGTGATCTCCAGTGTTCTCCAGAGTTTTGATAAGTATTTTCAGTTGGGACTTTTGTTTTGTACTTTTGAGCCTTTTGTGATGGACTTTTGTGATTTTGTTTTGTACTTTGTTGCTCAGTTCTGATTTGTTACTTTGTTTGATATTCTTTGTTGAACTTTGTATTTTTGGACTTTGATCCTGCTTTAGTTATTAAAGTCATTTTTGGTTAAATCTGCATTTGGATCTGCACCGATGTTTTTTGTTAGTTTTTTTTGGGTATACATACCGTGACAAAGAGAAGTTTAACAGTTGGCTGAATATAATCAGTCCTTTACCCACCCAATTTCTCCTCCGTTTAATCCAATGTTAGCCTAGAAGGTAGGCTAAGTCGCAGCAGTCCACTGCAGTGACCAAGCCGAGGTTAGCATGTTGTGCGTTAGCCTGTGATGTTTAGGGGAAAGGAGCTTCGCTGTTATCTGGTAATCGACATGAATTTGAGGTTCGTGTGTGTTCAGGACTATAAGCAACGCGTGGCTGGAGCGCTCGCTTCACTCAGGTAATGCTACAGGACTATCATTAAGTCCCCGTACGTACGCTGCTCTGCTCTGGCTCATTAGCATATGAAGACGACCACCGTCAAAACAGCCGTTCTGAACAGAGAGGCTATGTGAGTGTAGAAAGAATGCAGCTGTGCTTTACTCACAGGCTTTGAGGACCAAAGCATGTTACTAACATTTCATGAAAACATCAAGGATCCATGTTAAGCCAAATATGGGGCCTTTAAATCAAATCACTGCATATCAACCTTTGACAAAGCGAGTTGTTGAAAGATGTCTGGAGCCGTTAGAATGAAAGCCCTTCTGAAAAAATTTGCATTATCCATGAGCAAAGAGAAGGAGTCAGACTCGGGGTCCACACATCATCATCATCATCATCATCACCAGTGTTCCAGCATTCAGTGAGCTGGCGGATATGTTCGCTGTGTCAACCAAGAACTGTTTGTACCTTTGGGTAAAATGTGCTTACCAAGGTTACTGTTGCAAACACAGCAGAAGGTTTAATTCCATGAGTGTGAGTTTTCTGTATATCTAAATCTGTGCAGCGTCACACAGCTGTGCACCGTGTCTTATCTGTCAGTGCTGTACACTCATCCACTAAAATGTTCTGACTAAAGGGAAAAGGCAGGGGAAGTGCTCACTTTCTTTTACAAACCCATCTGTTGTGAAGGAAACTTCTGGGGCAAGAGATGAAACATTTACCTTTTATATTTAACTTTAAGTTTGATTGTATTTTATGTGAGCATCACATTTTAAGACAAAGCTGTCATCGTAGGCCTACAGCTGAGCATAGAAGAAACTTTTAATTTGGTGTTCTTAAGATGCCAACAATACATCATGGATGTGATGATTTCTCGAGTGATAGAATATAAGTTAAAAACTGTAACTATGGTTCAGAGACACTGTTTTTTTTCAAAAGCTTGAAAACATTAAATACACTCTCAAAGGCTCATTGCAGGACTTTAGGAGGACTTGGACTCCATTTATGAGTTCTATAATAGCTTAAAAATACCACTGAATGAAGATTAATGATAGCAGTTCAGCAGAAGCCCCCCCCCCCCCCCCCTTTAATTTAATTAATTTTATTATTATTATTTATTTACACTATTATTATTATTTGAAAATTATTATGTCTATTATATCTACCACTATGAACATAGTTGTTTTAGATTGTTAATAGCTAATTCCTAACATCTCTATAACCCGTAGAAACTCATGTAGTAATTTAGAAATAATGATTTATTTGTTCTCATATGTAAGGTCTTGACAGCAGCAGGTGGGAAGGATAGGTGGGGCTGAAGGAGGGTGGGCTGGGTTGTTGTGGGATAAGGGTAGTGAAACTAAAAGGCTGTTACTACCTTAAAGCAGCAGCTGTCTTTTGTTTAATTACACGTTTGCTTGTTTTGTTTGCTGCAATTAAAATGTATGATAATGTGTTTAAAACTCTATAAAACTTGTTAAAGAGAAAAACTGAATGACTCAAAAACGTTGATATACATTTCGTGGTGAGCAAACATTTTAAAGATAATAAAGCTTTTTAGAGGTGGCACGGTGGCGCAGCAGGTAGTGCACGTGCCTCACATCAAGAAGGTCGTAGGTTTGATCCCCGGGTCGGACAAGGCCTTTCTATGTGGAGTTTGCACGTTCTTCCTGTGCATGCATGGGCACTCTAGCTTCCTCCCACAGACCAATACATGCTCATTTGGTTGATTGGTGACTCCACATTGCTCTTAGGTATGAGTGTGAGAGTTAAAGGTTGTCTGTCTCTCTATGTGGCCCTGTGATTGGCTGGTGGGTGTACCCCACCTCTCTAGGCTTTAGTCTATCATCCCTCTAACCCTGAGAGGGATAAATAGAATAAGGTAATAGATGGATGGAAAGATTTTTAGACTGACGTGTGGCCTTTTCGTCAATAGTCTTCAGTGTTAATCCAATCATTATCCAGTGTGTGAAAAGGTCACTTTTTCTATCTATAAACCATGACCCCGCCAAAATCCAACTAACCTGTGCTACAGAGGAATTCATTTATCTGTAATGTCATTGCTGTGCATATGAAACCAAAAGGTTGTGTAATTAGACCACTGCTATACCACTGGCTACTAATACTTACAGAAAGTCCCCTCCTTCAGTTTAGGTATGTGTGTCTGTGAGTGGAGGGGATTTCAAGTCCCAGTGAATATGGGAATTTCGTGTTTTGGAAAAATAGGTCATTATACCCAGATTAATGTCAACATATACTTCACTGCATGGCTTGAGCCATTTGATTTGAAACATAGCCTTATTGAACAAAATATCACTGATCAGGTCACCAAACTACACAAATGTACAAGGGTTAGGGTTAGGGTTACCTCTGCCAAGGAGGTTATGATTTTGCTGGCGTTTATCTGTCTGTCTGTCTGTTTGTTTGTGTTCAAAATAACTTGAAAAGTTCTGAACAGATTTGGATGAAATTTTCAGGAATTGTCGGAAATGGGATGTGGAAGAACTGATTAAATTTTGGGGGTGATCCGGATCACCGTCTGGATCCAGGAATTTTTTAAAGGATTCTTTAACATTGCCAGATAGGACCATTTTCGCTAAAGTGGACCGAAGCTGCTTGGCGGAGGTCTGCGCTCTCTGAGTGCTTTTGTTGTTTCAGCTGTGCATGGAATTTTTAATACATTATTTTTGTGATATGATTATTTCTTTACCATAATGAACACCAATTCTTAGACTTTCCAAGAGTATGAAACAAAAATGGATTCTCCTCTTACATCTGTTGGTGGAAAAGGGTGAAACTGGCAAGCTTAACTAGTTTTCACTCTTTTTAGCTGCATGTAGAAATTTTCAGCAGCAGCCAGTCAAAGCCCAGCCAATAGCTGGCTCAGCTTGCTTTATGTAAATTGTAAAGCCAGACATTTGCAAAGGTCTCATGCAGTAGAAGGTAGGTATATGCTCATAACCTCAAAATTTCTGATTTTTTAACATGTAGGGATTACATTGTATTATTACATTCAGACTCATGAATATGAAGGATGATGATCAGGAAAATAAAATCAAGATGAGTGAACTCTGATCTCCTCCCACCAAGCATATGCATAAATATGAGAAGACTAGCGTGAATGGCATTGGGTTTATTTAATGTTTGAGACTGAAAAACAAATCACCACAATATCACAGGACACTTACTATAAAATCTAACAAAAAAGGGAACACTCTTTAGTGTCTATACTGTGTTTTATTGGCCACTGTAAAATCAAAGTGATGCAACACATTCACTTCATAATAAACTTCCCATCAAATATAAAGGCTTATTATATCGAATACACTACAGGTATTATTTTCAGTAAAACTGTTGTGAAGACAAGCTTGTGAAAATCTTCTTGTTTCTGCACCACACTCTGTAAAATGTTCCTCCAGTCCAACAGACCGGATCTTTAAATCCTTCCTGCAGCAGGTCCACTTTAATTACCAGTTCCCATCTTCTTCACCCTGACAGGACCTCACATTAATCTCTGCACAGAGGCAAGTAGTTCAATTTTATTACCACAGGCATCAGCAGAGCCCATGACCCACTGGTATGATGGTAGGTGCTGTGATGTATTACATCTATGTGCATGTGTGTGTGTTGTTGTGTGTTGATGTTTGTGTGTATGTGTGTCAGTGAGCTTTTATTGTGAAAAAAAAACACTTTCACACTAACCAAGCCTTTAAAAAATGTCCTTACATATTGTAGTGCAGACAGTGTAGCGTGTGCATTGAGACTGCACTGAACACATTGTGTCAGAGAGGACCTTACAGATTAAATCAGATCTTTGAAAATATAGTTTTTTATGACTTTTTGCCTTTTTATGTCAGGACAGCTATCGACAAACTGGACACCAGGGACAAATATAACAGGAGATGGCATAAACTTATGAACATCAGGACCAGAAGTTGTTCCTGCCATCAGGTTGGGACCATCACTTCCGCTCAAGCAGTATAAACTGAGCCATTACCACAGATTAATCAATTCTGTGCCAATACGCTAAGCCTGGCGAACCAAACTATACCAAAAAATGCCAATCTGAAATGTTGTCATTGTTTTTAAATGAAATAAAATGTGTTTCACCTGATGCAAAGACAACAGGGAAGTTTGGGGAGTGAATAGGTGTTTTAATGTTTAGCAGATTAAAAAAAGACATGATAAAATATCTTTGCATCTCCAGATATCATTCACTGAAACAAAGAGGACCAGATGGAAAGCATAGGATTTAAAAGAATATGTCACTGAAGCAGTGAATGTGGTGATTAATTTGATGATGTATTGCTAGTTTGGTTTAATTTAGTATGTTTTTTTCTGGTGTTTAAACCTCTTATTTCCCTTGTCTCTTGTGTTTCCTGTTTTATTTTGAAATCCTTCTGTTCCATGTGTTGTTTTCCTGCCCTCTTTCTGTGTGCCTCTGATGATGATTCCCTCCACCTGTGTGATTGTCTCACCTGTGCTTGATTATTCCCCAGTGTATTTAGTCTCCGTGTTCCCCTTTGTCTTTTTCAGGTCATTCGTCTTTGATGTTTCACCAAGTATTCAGCGTCTTCAGTGTTCTCCAGTTTTTGTAGGTAGTTTCTGTTTTCGTTGAACTCTTTAGATTTATTTCTTTATTTCTATTTGTACTTTTTAAGATTCTAGGGTTTTTCTTTCTTTGTTTTTCACTTTTGAATTGTAACTTTTGGTTAGAGATTTTGTTTTACATTTTGGACTTATGTGGAAAAGACTAGTTTTTGGTTTTTTGATCTCTTTTCGGTTGTTAATAAGGCCTTTTGTGTTAATCTGCTTTTGGGTCCTTCACCTTGTTTTTTGTTAGTTTCTTTTTTTTTTTTTTTTTTTTAACATATCCTGACAGATGATTGTTATTTCATCAGAATCAGAGAGAATAGAGCTGAAGGGTGAGACATAAAAACAGTGGAGAAGAGGTTTACTGTGGCTTTGATAATAATTAAACTTCATACACAAATGATTGAATATCTTTTTATATTAATGAAGATCTTAAAAGGTTTGGAGTTTTACTTGAAATGAGAAAAAAATCAACCAAAGATTTTGGCAGGAAATCAAGACAAGAATACAGGAGGTAAACTTTATTAAAACTCATTATATGGGAAAGTTATATCAAGTGTGAGGAAAAGGATGATCATGTACTGAGGTGCAGTTTTGAAGATATTTGTCATAATGAAGTTTATTAACAGTCAACATTTTATCATAATCAAGTCACTATCCATCAAAAACAACCTCCAAACAGCTTTTTGGGGAAGGAAATCAGTGTCGGCTAAAATCAGTATTGGCAGGTCAGACTGGGGAAAAATTGGAATCAGCCAGTGGGAGAGTAACCAGTCCGTCTATTTCTCCATGAAACTACTTCAAAAACCACCCAAGCACTTTTTGACCCACTGCTCTTTGTCTGGCAAAAGTAAACCTGACATCAAATTGTTGTAGCTTTATTACTGCATGAATTAAAACTATATGCTTTGGCTTAGAATAAAAAATAAATAAAACACTGTACACTGGTTTCTTAAATAAACTCATATCAACTTTTGACTTGACTTACGCATGCATCCATCAATGCAGGAAATGTAATTAAATGGCATGTGCAGTTTCCTTTTTCATCTGAGGAACGATCATTATTGATATTCTTTTTAACTCCTCGTTGTTCTTGCGTTGCCATGAGTTAAGACAGCTGTGCGTAAGTGGGGATTTCATCGAATTCTGACTGCAAGCACTTTGAGCACTTTCTCGTGGCTTTGGAGAGTTGAGGACTAACAGTAGGCAAAAGTTATTTAACATTAAAAACATCCAGTCTCAGTTCCAGCCAGCCATTCAGCAGTTTTAAGCAGTCTTTGAGGCAAGGAGAGTGTGTGTTTTATCAGAAAAACCAGCTGAACCAGAGTCAGTCTTTGACAGTGTGTTTGTCTCCCTGTCTGATTATTCCCATGCAAACATTCCACCGTTTCATTTCTTGGCTGAAAGCCTTTCAGGGAACAGAAGCATAGCATGTGGCTTTCCCCTCATAATCACCAACACCTCCTTAACATGATTTTGAGGAATTCACAAGCACCTCACCCCCATGGTCACTGCTGCACTTAGCCCACATGCAGTGTTTGACTGAAATTAACACATAATTTTAAAGTTGTCATGAAAAATATTTTTTGTTGAATTTAAGAATCATTTATCAAATCATACAAAGGAGAGTTCAGCAAATCCATCTCCCTTAACTTCAAAGTGAGCAGATGGATATTCAGCTCCCCTGACAGCATGTGCCCTGCACGCTGTGTTGGCCAAAAGTTCGACAGAGAAACTGCACCACAGATGTGGAGGGAAATCTTTGTCTTACCCTTAGCAAAAAGTAGTTACTTGAAGTTCATTTTATAAAGTATACTTGACTATAAGTATAAGTATAGCAAGTATACTGCAGACCATGTACTTGTAGTGTACTAGAAAGTATACTAATTTAATACTCCAGACTAAATTTGAACATTTTTAGGTTTATAAAAGTATACTTTAAGTTTATTTTATAAAGTTATTTTAAGTTTCCAAAAGTACGCTTTCAACTATACAACAGGTACACATATCTATATACTACTAGTGTACTATGGAATATACTTCTAGTCCACATTTTAGTTTATTGAAGTATAATTATTATATTGATGGAACCATGTACTGCTATGTAATCCATAGCATCCATACCTGCAGCCTCCCCTCAGAGGCAGAGCTGGACATTTGCTCTCGAGACAGTTATATTTTCTAGTGCCATGGACCTCAAGCAACCCCACTCAGAGAAACACGAACTATCCCTTTAAAGGTGCTGATGTGGTTCCAAATGTTTCTTTTCAGTAGCTGAAGGCCTTCAGCTTCTTATCTCTGTCTGTCACTGAAGATCAGACTTTGTCTCAGTCTTTGTGCTGTTATGCAGATATTTTTCCTCAGTTTTTTTAGTTTATTAGTCTTTTTATGTCCTCATTGTGTAGTTTTGTTTCCTGGAGGCTCTTAAATCATGTCTGTTGATGGACCTTCAGCAGATCTAGAGTCGGACTTTCCTTCTTCAGAATCAGAATCAGAATCAGAATTCTGATTCTGATTCTGAAGAATTCTGAAGTATTTGTTAAGAGTTTTGTACATTTATATTGCTTCATTTTATTTATTTAATCTTATCCTCTATTTTTTTAAATTTTACATTTACCTTATTTTATCTTGTCTCGTTCATTTACGACTGTACTAGAGAGAAAACAACTGCCGAAGTCAAATTCCTTGTATGTGTCGCATACTTGGCAATAAAAAACGATTCTTATTCTGATTAAGGTATACCTCAAACCCTTATGAAAGGGACGAGAACTTGATCAAGAAAGTCAAGTCAAATGTTCCTCTGTTTTTAGGGTACATAAAGACAATACAATTGAGCACACATACTATTTACTGTAAACTTTTAAACTCCAGTACTATATGATCTTGAACATGCAAGTTTACAACAGGAGTAATACCTCAACGCAAATGTGTGCAGTGGAAAACATTTTTATTCTGCTAAATTAACTGTAAGCACAATGACTTGACCTTATTCTGTACCTGGATCAAAATATACTAAGTATTAGTACTTTGTGGGAGAAAGAAGTAAAAAGTATACTAAAGTACAAGTATAAGTTTTAGTATTAAGGTATAAGTGTAAGTCTTAGTATTAATGTACTTAATCTTAGACTTTTCTTTATACTTTCAGTATAAGCCAAGAATACTTCACTGTACTATTCGTAAGTGTATAAAATATAGTACATTAAAATTAAACTTCAAGTATACTGCCTCAGTTTTAGTATAAAAGAAGTATACTCATAGTACATTTGAATAAACTACTCTTTGCTAAGGGTATAGCCATAATCAAATATTATTGTGCAAACAAAACACAAAAAGTAATTTATAGCTTGAAAAGTAAAGGGTTGTTGCATGTCATTTTTCTGATCTGTAGAATCTCCTCATGCTCCACAGATCATCACATATGCAGTCAGCGTTTTTTCCCTTTTCAGTGGAAGAGGACAGAGTGTAAAAGGGGACAAAAAACAATAAACTCCAGACTTAATACTGAAGAGCCAGTGCTCTGTGGGGGCCAAATGGCACCATTTGTAGGAGCAGCTGATGGGAGAACGGGGGCAGCAGGGTCTCTTTCTTTCAGAGCTGGAGGGAAAAGACACATGACTCAAATACTTGATCATTACACTATGTGGGCAGGAAGACAGCAAGACAATTAAAGATCACTGACTTACTATCAAGTCAGTATGTGCCAATAAGTCCATAGAAAGACACAACCAAAGGGTATTCAGAAACTGATTCTTGTGCAGTGTTGTGGCTCTGCTTTAAGGTCGTTATATCTTTTTTTCCAGTCCTCTTTGCCTCTCAAGATCTGCTGTATGACCAGGAGTTGTTGTACAGCCAGTCTCAGTTCCCTGGAAATGAACCCAAATGACTTTCATCATACCCTGACAAGGGGAGGTGGGTCAGTATGTGGTAATTGGCATGTCAAGCATTTTCAAGGAGAAAAATACATCTGTTGAACAGATCACTACAAATTTATTGCAAACACATGGCTTCCATTCGTAAATGTATTAATGTTTCCTTCACACCATCCAACTGGTATCCTTGGTAGCACCATGTGTTCCTCAAAATGTCCCACTGTAACTTTGATGACCCTTAGAATGCGTACTGAGAGCCTTCCCCTACCAAAAAGTGGTATACTTGAAGTTCATTTTATTAAGTATGCTTGAGTTAAAGTATAAGTATAGTAGGTATGCTACAGACCATGTACTTGTAAAAAGTATACAAATTTAATACTTCTTCAGACTAGATTGGAATTTTTTAAAAGTTTGTAAAAGTATATTTTAAGTATACTTAATACGGTCATTTTTAGTTTACAAACGTACACTTTCAAATATACAGCAAGTACACTTATTTAAGTACTATTAGTGTACTAGGTATATAATTCTGGTCCACATTTCATTTTACTGAAGTATACTTAAGGTATGCTTTTATGAACTAAAAATACTACTTTTTGCTATTTTACTAGTTTACTTGTTATACTTTAAGAATACTTGTAAGTTTGCTATTTGTATACTTGAAATATACTTAAAGTATTCTTAAAGTTAACTCATACTGTATGTACACTAGACTGCAATGTATTTACAAAATCAGAAGACAGAATGTTGAGAACAAGTTTAACATTTTAAAACATACTATGCAGTACATGTACAAATACCTGCTTAAATCATTAAAGATGTGCATTTCAAAAACAAAGAAGTAAAAAGTATACTAAAGGTCAAGTTTTCGTTTTAGTATTAAAGTATAAGTGTAAGTATAAGTATCAATGTACTTTGTCTTAGATTTTTCTTCTTTTCAGCATAAGCCTAGCATACTTCACTATACTATTCTTAAGTATATAAAATATAGTATATAAAAAGTGGACTTCAAGTATACTGCCTCAGTTTAAGTATAAAATAAGTATACTTGTAGTTCACTTGAATAAAGTACTTTTTGCTGAGGGTTTCTTAAATATTCCACTTTCCCATCTGTTCCTACCACAGGCAGCACTCTGATGCTTCTCTGCCTGTCCCTGAGGTGTCTGTGTCTATTGTCCTGTGTCCTGGGGACAACAATTACCTGACCAACTCGTGCCTGCACACCTGCCTTTCATCACTCATCAATTCCAAATATATCTACTCAGTTTTTCCATCCTCTCCTTTCCTGGCTGTTGGTAAAACTATTGTTCTAATGGTCCAACAAACACTCTGGAATTCTGGTTAACTGTTTTTGATTTTATTGTATTTCTTCTGCTTTATCCTTGTTTTCTTTGTGCTATTCCAACACTTCTTACTCATCAACCTGACAGCCTGTATACTCACACAGTCTCTAACGTCTCACTGCTTCCTAATCACAATAACTCTGCTTGGTGAGTCGAGCTCCTCCTTAAAGCCATCTTGTTCTTTGCGTCAGCCAAACATAAACTCTCATCCCAGCTCAACTCCTCTAATAGTAAATCTGTCACTTTGGGTTCACTTTACTCCACAAATCATACCACTGAGGCCTTTTTATCAGCAACATCACAACAGTAGGATATTTTCAGCTTTAAAAGGCTCTCAAATATTAATTGTTAACAAATCATGTAAAATATATGATCTTTTTAGTTATGTTTAAGCACAAAAAACTTAAAGCCCTGCCCTTTTTGTTACATTTACCCACAACTGATGTTGCAGTTCTTTCCACTATATCACTCAAAACATTTGCCTTGAATCTGGTTTGGCAAAAGCTGTTCAATTTTTATTATCACACCTTTCAACACCCGGCAGATGAAAAGTCATGTCTAAAAAGATCAATCAAATCTTAATTTGAAAGAACATGACTGATGACACTGTTTTTACTGTGTATATAAGAATGTTTTGTGTGAATGATGAATGACTATAAACACCGCAATAGTAATAATAATAGACAGCACTTGGCTCACATATTGCTGTTACATCTATAAGCAATAGTTTCATGATAAAGTTACCATCATAATGATTCCTTGACCCTGAAAACCCACACCTAGCACTCAGAATCATATTGATATCATTATCAGTTATTACCTCCACAAAGGAGGTTAAGTTTATGCCAGAGTTTGTTTGTTTGTGAAAAAGATAACTCTAAGAGTTGGTCACAGATTTTAATGAAAATGAATGTTGGTCATGGCACAAGGAAGCAGTGATTGGATTTTGGTGGTGATCAGAATCCAGATGCAGATCCAGGAATTTATGTCGAGGATTTCTTAACATTGCCGGCATCATGGTTCAGCTAGTTCTGTTTTATTACCTCCGCCAAGGAGGTTTTGTTTTCGCCAGGGTCTGTCTGTTTGTCTGTTAGCAAGATTACGCAAAAGCTACTGGATGGATTTACATGAAAGTTTTACCAGAGGTGTGGTTTTGTCCAAGGAAGAAGCCAACACATTTTGGTGCTGATCCGATCCAGATTGACGTCACATAAAAATACATTTAAGTTCATAACGGCAAATCCCATTCATTTACGTCATTATGGGAATTTTAGTTCATTTGCAAACTGACGTTTAGTTTTTCAAGCCTGTGTCACTACATTTCACAGCTTCCCTTGCAATGCTGCTCCGTCTGCTGTCTCTACTCTGTCTCCAGCATTGTCCCACCCATAGCACCATGCGATTGGTCACACACTCTGGTTACACGCAGAGTCACGGCACGCCGAACAGCCAATCAGCACTGAAAGCTGTGCATGCTGTTCTGCTCAAAGACATAGCGGAGAGGAGGAGAAACTGCAGATGGAGAAAGCCCGGTGCTGTTCCTGTAGCCTTGGTTTCTAAGATAAATTAAGGCAGCAGACTCTCACGTCCCTCCAGACATGCCTGTTAATCACTCGAAACAAGGCTGTTGATCATGTCGATACGGAAATAGTCCATCATAGCAGAAGTCTGTGTGTGTCAGTGTAGAAAGCTAACCCCCAAATTCCACATAGAGCGAACATACCGCACACCAAAGCACCGTGGTTTTGCTCTGACCAACAGGCTGGTGACATCGCCCACTTTAAGCACCGCAGCGCGCACAACACCAACATCTGTACAAGCAGCAGCAAACTGGATCAGTCAACAAGTTATAAGACCCACTACTGACTAGGTCACTCTATTGGATGATATGTGGAGGTTTGTGCTCTCTGAGCTCTTCCAGATGATATTGTTATTTCTTGTTATTCCTACAGGATGCATTCCCACAAGTTAAAAACTGTGTTTGGTTTAGGACCGGAGAAGCACCTTTTCCAAGGTATAGGGTTTTAACATATATGAGCAAAACAAACACACACATGAACATTTGTTGTTCCTAACTAAAGCAAACAGGAGGAAGGAGCTGCTGAGCTTTGTTCATAATAAATACTCACGTACATATAAGTGTATATTAATATGCTTGTTTTACACTTGAGCACCTGAGGAATGTCTGCAGTGAGTGTTTAAATGGGTTATGTGATAGTGTCTCATGACATTAATGGTAAGTACTGTAGCTCAATAGCTGATATCACTAAATCTGCATTTGTCAGAGCTTCAGTTCAAAGAGTTGCAATACTTGTCAAGATCAGTATTTGTCCAACAAAACAAAAGTTGTGCTCACTTCAGCTGGATTTACAACTTCTGCTTCTTTATACTGTGTCACCTAATTTATCAACCATTTAAAATGTATTCTTAGGAGAAGCTTTCATTTACAGGTCACAGGTCATCCACAGCCTCTGTTTTAAAGGCACAGCCTGTGCATGGACTGGACAGTCGGGCTGACATGCAGGCCTTAGTAAAATTTGAGCAAACATTTTCACCTGTCCCAGATATGTTCACCAAATGTTTCCTCCCCTCACTGGAGCATAAATCAACTTACTTTCTTTGTGCAGACGCAGAAACCCCACAGGAGCAACGTCGGCATCCTTAAAGGGCATCTGGTTCTTACATCATAGTGCTTATGGTATTTCCATTCTCCCTTTAAGTTTCAAAAATGTTAAGATTATTAAGAATATTGTCAGTAATGCACTTACTGCGCTTTTTGGAGTATCTCCCATCTCTCTGAAACTTTCTCCTGAAGGCAAAAATGTGTTAGCATTTATTTACTCTGTTGACAAGGAGACTGATATTGTTAAATGGAAATCGTCAACTCCACCCACTTATACAGGCTGGATTAAAGAAGTTCTTCAATTCTCAAATTGGAAAAGACTTGATTGACTCTGTCTGGTTCTGGTGGCACAGTTGACAGGATTTGGGGACCCTTTCTGTTATATGTAAACAGTAGAAAAAGCTGTAATTCTTTTTGCTGATCCTCAATAATGTCTGTTTAGACTGTTTGCTATGGTGTCTTTTTTTCTAATTTGGTTTACTTACATATACAGATATATATTTGTATTATATGTAGTTAACTTTCTCTCGTTTTATCTGTAATTGACTTATTTATCTTATTCTAACTCATTTAACTTGATCAGTCATTATTTTCAGTAATTTACATTCATATACTATGTGTATTTGTATGTGGGTCTGTATCCTTTTTTTAACATTATTATGTTAGAGAGCTCTCTCTATATCTATATATACATATTTATTTGTTTATTTTCAAGGTGCTTTGCATGGCCCTGGAGATGGTGTGTGTGCTGAGGGTTTGGGGGGTTGTTTGTTGATGTATTGTCCTTTACTGTTCTGTTATATTTTTTGTTCTTTGTTTCATATGAAAAATAATAAAGCGGGAAAAACTTCCAAAAATGCAGCTATTGAAATCAGAAAATGACTTTATAAGTTGCCCATCGTTTATGTTTTGTCTTACATTTCTCCTTTAAGCTGAGATCATTAATTCAGATCTGGAACAGAAAACCTGTCCTGGGAGACCGACCAACAGTAAATCCAACATGTGGAGGATGAGATAGATGATACCTCCGGGGTTATTCTGAGCTCTGAGCTGCGCACCAAACAGCAGAAAATATGAAACTTGAATCTGTTCACATCGACCCAAGCTCCGGACAACGAGAGGACAACTGAGCAGAAGGTCTACTCCATCCATCCGAGCGGTTTCAGGAGGAGTCCACCGTCCTGAGAGCTGCAGGTAGATGGTGAGAGCGCTCGTGAGCTGCCTCGAGACCACACAGCTGTTTAAGCTCAGGTGACACTAAAGTGAGCAAGACCTGGAGGTGGAGGAGGGCTGTCTGCTGTGTGTCTGATCCTAACGCGAGAGACAGTGCAGTGAGACTGGACTTCAGTCAGAAGGAGCTCCGCGAGACGCCCACACACACACGCGCGCGCTGACAGACGGACGAATACACGCGCGCACGCGCTATAAAGCCATCCCAGTATTTTGGTGTCAGTAGGATCATTTACAACCCCCGAGCCACCATGAAACTGCAGCCCACTTCATCCAAGGAGATTGCTCTGTGAAGGACGACGCTGCCGTGGACTCCAGGATTTACCCTGAGGAAGCTTCAGCTGTGTGAGCTGCTGATGGATTCAGCGGAATGATTTGAGGACTATAACTTAAAAAAACCCAGCATGTGTCTCTGAGGGTGGATCTGGGGTATTTTCTTAATTATGTGGGGCAAAGGTGAGTACAATTTGTTCGTTCAAATTGGAAAATGTGTTAGAAAGTAAACAGACTTTGTCCTCGCAGTAAAACAAAGAAACTGGACCAAATAAACGTGATAAATGTTTACTGCAGTGGACTAATTTCTGAATGACAGGGTGAAGACCTTCCCCTCACTATTTACATTTTCATGTCTCCTGAAGGAGAAAAACTTTAAACTATTCCACAGATGTCTTTAGCTCTGGAGTCATTTTTTTCCTTCAGTGCATTTCTTTTATGAAAGTGCCGCATATGAAATGAGGATAATATATGGGATTGTTTTTGATCAGACACATCCAACATGAGCTATAGCAGCAGGGGGGCTTACATGTCTTGAGCCCCAGTTTTATTTTTTGAGCTCATAAGAGATAAATATACGATTGAGTAAAATAAAATGAAGAACCAAAAAAGAAAATTACATTAGAATTTAAAAATATGTTAGCCCCAAAGGATTTATAGTGCACATGGTTGAGTAATGTATTAAAAATGATAGAGGAAATGCACACCGGATATTTCCAGTTTAGGACTCAAGTCTGCCCCTTCTGGATCTCCTGTCTGAAGCATAACATCATGTTTGACTCCATGACAAATTATCAGAAGTTTTGATTGTATCCTATTTTATTTAATTTTACTAAGAATGCACGATATTATCGGTTTGATATCAGTATCGACCGATGTCAGCCTAAAAAGTTAAGTATCATATCGGCCGATATTTACATTTTTGCAGATATTTACAGCCGATATATCGACCACACATATCAGCCATATATTGGCTGGAATATCAGTAAATTACACAAACGTTCAATATTGATGCACCTTCTCATCACTGCATGGGTACATTTAAAAACCAAGGGTTTCATTTTTGCAAGAGTTAAATGCTGTTTTTCTTGTTTCACATCTGTTCCTCACAAAAATATACTGTAACACTGAAAGAAACAAGTCCATTTTTGGCGAAGTACAGAGCTTGAGCTTTTGATCAGAAATATTGGTATCGGTATCGGCGATAATTAATTGAAAAAATATCGGATATCAGCAAAAATCCAATATCATGCTTCCCTACATTTAACTTTATTTTGTTTATAATCCATCAACCTCCATCAATTACCCTGAAGGGTCGGTTTAGATGCCAAAATCTGGGGTCCTGAATTAAATTAAAGTTATTACACATACTCAGAAAGTATCAAACAAAGCTTGTCTGTGTATTTAGGTTTTGTGTTCACTTTTTCATTATATATTTATGTTTAAAGATGAATGTTGTTCTTTGGGTTGTCTGAAGATAAAAACTCCCTTTGGTTTTCACACCAAACTTCATTTTTTTTTGTTAAAACCATTAATTAAGCTGTCCAGTACAGACGTGGTCCCATTTTGTCATGTTGATAACTTTTAATTGAAGTCTTTTTCTTCCTGCTGTGTTCTATTCACAGTTGTTGATATATCTCGTAATTGAAACAAGCACAACAATAATCTATCATTTATTGTTAACGTAGCCTAATAATCCTATCAGCTCAGTCTAGAACATCAGACACCAAAGGACAGGATGTTGAATACTGAATTATTAGGAGACACTGAATACCTGCATGAGACACATTTTATGTCCTTCGACTCCAAGACAAACAAACCTGTTCTCACATGAGTCCTTCCATCCATTATCGATAGAGCTCATCCCTTAAGGGGTCGCAGGGGCTGAAACCTATCTCAGCTGAAACTGGGCAAGAGATTAGGTACACCCTGGACCAGTCACCAGACAATCACAGGACCACATAGAGAGACAGACAACCATTTACGCACTGACCCACACCTGCACTGTAAGACATTTCAATCTGGTTCAACTTGTAAATGTAAGTTCCCCTGCTGCCTTGAAAATGTAAATTAAGTCATCTTAAATACTTTATTTGTTCAAGCCCAAATAATAGTTCCAACTAGTTGATTTAACTACAATTTACTAGTTGTTTTAACATTAGAGGCTAAGTTCCAGTTGTTAATACCTTTTGAGACCAACTTGTTTCAACTAAATATTTCAAGTTGAATCGATGAATTATTGTAAATGATGTTTCTTACAGACACATATTTATGTGTGGTTTTAACTCACAATATCAAGTCGATTTTAAGGCAACATAAATTTCACACATTTATCGTAAGCTAAGATGATTTAAATGTCTAATTATTAAAATGTATTTAAATGACAGTTATAAGCCTGCTATGCTAAAATCCAGATTGTTTCACATTTTCTTTCAAAAATATAACTTTCATTTTTAAGCAGCATTAAATATACTGTATTGCTTTAACATTGCATTTCAGTATTTCCCAAAATGTTAAAGCAGTTTAGAGTCAACAATTGACCAAAGAACATGACTATGGGCCTGTGGGAGGAAGCCAGAGTGCCCCGAGAGAACCTGTGCATGCACAAAGAGAGTATACAAACTCCACACAGAAAAGCCATGACTAACACAGGGTTCGAACCAGCAACCCTCTTGCTGTGAGGCATACACTACCTGCTGTGCCACTGTGCCACCCTCACTCATGTTTCAGTATATACAAATGATTTTTGGGATTCAGAAACAGCAATAAATGATTACACCGTACTGATCTGTTTAATCCACATCAGTTCATTTACTGAACTGCTATTCTTGGAACAAGTAGGGCTTCCTTATCATTTTATTTGTACAATATCATTCTTAGAATATATGTTTATCATGCATTACATTATTAATTCTCTTGAACAACACAAGGACTATCCTAACATAAGTATAAGTGGAGAAAACATAAACAATGTGGGTTCAAATATCTGAGTGTCATATTAGATCCTACACTTAGCTTCAAAAAGCACATTAAACAGATGAGCTGTACTCTTAAATACAGCCTTGCAAATTTCAGATGTATCAGAAACTCAGTTACACCGGAGACATAGAACCTTTTTTAATTATCTTATCTCATTTTTCTTACTGTATATCATGCTGGTCTCAGGCAAACAAGACTGCTCTGAAACGTCTCCATTCACTGCACAAACAGGCTCTTAAAATTTGGTATTAAAAGGACACGACTAATATCATCATTGTCATGTCCTTAACAAACATAAGGTGCTAAGCTCCACTCCTTAAGACCTTCATTCATCTGACCTCTGAATGGATGAACAGAGCAACAATAACAGCCTCTCAGTGGCAGTGCAGTGTACCACTACGAACCACAGCTTTTGCACAATCAGCTTTCTCATACATAGACATAAAACGATGGAACAAGCCCCCCAACTGAACTCAAGACAACACAAACTATAGTCCTCTCCAGAGAAACAAAAACTGGATTATTAGAAACCAAGCCTGTCAGCACTGACTACACTTTTAACATAGTTTCTTCTAGTAATTATATTTCTATGCCTTTGAGTGTAAGTGAGTAAATTCTTCTGTTTTAACCCTTGTGTACTGAATTTAAAACACACCCTTACATCCTGAATTGGCTGTTAACATCCACTAACTTTAACAGCTGTCAAAACATGTCAGATATTTCTTTTTTGCTCGAATCTCTTCATCAAGCTCAGTCCTGATCAGAACTATTAAGCCTTTTTTTGTTTTTTCAATAATGGATTTCAACCCTTTAAATCCATGGGTGATGCCACTGATTTGGTGGAAAAACACACAAAATTGCCAATTTTAAATATAAAAAGTAATCCGAGGCTTGAGATTTTTTACGCTCTATCACACTCTTGGATATGTCAAAAATTAGTAAAAACATTGGCTCTGATGCATTATTAATTTTGATTTTTTTTTAAATTAAAAGATAGAATAATGGATTTGATCAGGTCTGAGCTTGATGAAGAGATCTGAGCAAAAAAAGTTGAAAAAAAAATATTTAACTGATGTGTTTTTACAGCAGCCAAAGTTAGTGGCTGTTAACAGCCAATTCAGGACATAAAAGCAGTAAATTTGTCCACAGTGTATTTTTGAAAGCACATTTTCAACATTAATGTAGCATTAAGGTTCCTCACCAAAAGTTACTTCACTCTTTTATGGTCAGATAAGTTATCAATATTACCCCCTAGTGGCTGCACAAAGCCACATAGAGACACAAGGGTTAAACCTGTGTCTTTGCACTATAATTGAATGTGTGCACTTTCTATGAATAAAAATGTATTTTTGTATGCTTTTGTGCACTTTCTGTCCTGTAAATGCACTTTATAACTATACCTTAATTTATCTATTGCCTGCCACAGGGACTGCAGCTGAAAATTAGCCAGAAAGCATCTCTGCTCTGATGAGTTTAATATTTTTGTTTTCTGTACATGGTCCCTGACAAATAATAATTAAGAAACAGCAAATATGCTAATGCAAATGTTTCTTTTTTTTCTCCTGCAGCCTTCATGGACCTCATGACCTCAAGGGCTAAGAGATGTTTGCTTTGAGTCACATCAACAGCTCAGCCTCTCTGCCTCTCCCTCTTATTTCTAATGGCAGTGGAGAACATGTGAAGGCCACAGTGGCTGTGGAGGAGCTGCTTTATCATGGAAACCTCACTTTGCTGCAGCCCACCACGGCTGGTGTTATTGTTGTTGTACTGTCCATGTCACTGGGTATCATCTCCAACACTGTGGCTCTCATCATCCTCGTCCATGCATACTCTGAGCAGCGCAGGCGCAGCAAAGCCACATTCCTTCTTTTTGCCACATCACTCGTGGTCACAGATTTCATTGGCCACCTGATTCCTGGTGCCTTAGTTCTCAGACTCTATCTTTCTGGAGGTGTTCATCCTAAGAACTTCACCTCTTCTGACAGAATGTGTCAGTTTCTGGGGGGCAGCATGGTGTTCTTTGGCCTGTGCCCACTCTTCATGGGTTGTGCCATGGCTGCCGAGCGTTGCCTGGGTGTTACTAAACCACTGCTTCACTCATTCCTGGTGACTAAAACCCGCACAAAGATCTGGCTGTCTGTCATCTGGCTGAGTGCTCTGTGCGTAGCTCTGCTCCCCGGTGTCCAGCTCGGCTCTTACACCTATCAGGACCCGGGGACCTGGTGTTTCATCAAAGTGCTCAGTGACACCACAGAGGTCGATGTGGCCTTCATGGCTCTGTTCTCTGGACTAGGTCTTACTTCACTTGCTGTGTCATTTGTGTGTAACACCATCAGTGGACTGACACTGGTGCTCACTCGGCTCAGGAGGCAGCCCGGCTCGCATCACTCAGCAAAGTCCCACGACATAGAGATGATGGTGCAGCTGGTTGGCATCATGGTCACCTCATGCATCTGCTGGAGCCCTCTGCTGGTGAGTATGAGGATGTACGATGACATTGAATGACACTGAAAACTCCTCAAATACAGTTGCAATCCAAATTATTAAATTATTGCAAAATAGGTTTATTGGCAAAATGTGTAAACTGCTAGCTGTTTACAATAAACAAATAAAACAAGAACAACTGAAATAGCTCAACACAACTAATATTACCAGAGGCTTCTTCAAATTCAAAACAAAATGCCACTTTTAATGACTCTTAGAATCCCTTGTTAGAGCACAAATTTGCGAATCAGGTGTTGTCTTAGGCACACCTGATGCATCTAATCAAGTGCTTCATTAGCTGCATCAGGTGTGCCACCTGAAGCACACTTCAAATACCTGCACTGGCGAGGGTTTTGTTGACAGTAACGTTTGATTACATGTTAGAACTAGAAAGAGAGAGAAGCGCAGACCTCCACCAAGCAGCTTCGGTCCACTTTGGCGAAAATGGTCCTATCTGGCAATGTTAAAGAATCCTTTAAAAAATTCCTGGATCCAGACAGTGATCTGGATCACCCCCAAAATTTAATCAGTTCTTCCATATCCCATTTCCGACACTTCCTGAAAATTTCATCCAAATCCGTTCAGAACTTTTCAAGTTATTTTGAACACAAACAAACAAACAGACAGACAGACAGACAGACAGACAGATAAACGCCGGCAAAAACATAACCTCCTTGGCAGAGGTAAATATATGGCTGAGTCAAGAGAATTGTCCAAAAAGTTAAGAGAAGAGATCATTACTTTGCACAAACAATGAAAAGGATACGAAATGACAGCAAAAGCACTGAATGTTCCTGGAAATACAGTTGGAAGCATAGTTCACAAGCTCAAAGTTAAAGGAACAGTAGCTACACTACCTGGACGTGGCAGAAAGAGACAGCTATTAAAGACAGCCATCTGATTCCTGAGGAGGCAGGTGGTCAAAAACCCTCGAGTGACTGCAAAAGACCTGCGGCAAGACTTGGTGGCAGCAGGCATGGATGTTTCAGCTTGCACAATGAGGCGCATACTAAACACTGAAGGGCTCCACGCCTGAACTCCAAGACGCACACCACTACTGACCCAAAAGCACAAGAAAAGTGGCCTTGGATATGCTCAAAACCATATAAATAAGCCACAGAAGTTTGGGGATTCTGTTCTGTGGAGCGATGAAACAAAACTGGAACTTTTCGGGCCTGTGGATCAGCAGCATGTCTGGAGGAGAAAGAATGAAGCATACGCTGAAAAGATCATCCTGCCTACAGTGAAGTTTGGCGGTGGTTCAGTGATGCACTGGGGCTGCTTTGCTTCCTCTGGCACTGGAAACCTGCAGCGTGTGGAGGGCAAGATGGATTCAATCAAGTATCAGGAAATCCCTAGGGGAAAACGTCATGTGCTCTGTGAGGAAGCTGAAGCTTGGGCATCATTGGACCTTTCCAACAGGACAATGACCCCAAGAATACCTCAAAGTCCACTAAGGCCTGGTTTCAGAAGAAGTCCTGGAAGATTCTAGGGTGGCTGTCACAGTCACCTGACTTGAACCACATAGAAAATCTGTGCTGGGATTTGAAGAAGGCAGTTACAGCACACAAACCCAAGAATGTCAGTGAACTGGAGACCATTGCCCATGAGGAATGGGCTAAGATTCCTCAGGAACGCTGCCAGAAGCTGGTGTCTGGCTCTGCATCACGTTTGTAGCAGGTCATACAAGCACATACTAAGTACTGAAGTTACTTGTCATGAAGGGGTTAAATAATTTTAAGACTGCAGTAGTCATTAAAGTGGCATTTTGTTTTGAATTTGAAGAAGGCTCTGGTAATATTAGCTCTGATGACCTATTTCAGTTCTTGTTTTATTTGTTTATTACAAGCAGCTGGAAGTTTGTATATTTTGCCAGTAAACCTAATTTGCAATGGGGGTTTAATAATTTTGATTGCAGCTGTAGCTGACTTATAATGCAATACAGCACTCAGAGGGTAAACAAAACTGCTGAGTTAAGCATGATAACTACATAATTTAGTGTCTGAAAATGTATTTGTGTGTTTATTTTTAAGCCTCTAGCATATCCATACCTCTCAGGCAGATGATATGACTAAACTTGTGTGGTTAAAAACCATCCTCATATCTACAGCCCTCTCTAAGTCATGCCATCTTTATGGCAGCTGTTTTGGTGCCAACACTTTATATCTGTCAAAACAGATCAGAGTAAGTTAGGGTGATAGAGAGTACGCAGGTGTTCAGCAGCTGAAATAGCCCCTCCTGAGCATCAATTGCAGCCCCTGGACCCTAAAAATCTGTACAAACTGAGCTAATGCTACCCCTAAGACAATGATAATTTTAAATATATCAACAACACCAATGGCATTGAGGGTAAAACCTGTAAAACGATAGATATAAGAAATATATTTGCTCCCTAGGTGTGTTTATGTAAAACAGCAACACATTTTTTTTCATAGAGTTTGTATAGGGTGATACAGTACCTGTAGGATATGGCTTGATTTTCCATCCCATACTGAAACAATTGAAACACTTAACTTTTACACATGTAATGTTAGTAAGATACAAACTAAGTTTACCATGAAAGTAAGCTTAGCAAAAAGTAGTTTATTCAAGTGTACTATGACTATACTTATTTTAAAATAAAACTGAGGAAGTATACTTGAAGTTTACGTTTTATATACTATATTTTATATACTTAAAAATAAAATAGTGAAGTACACTTGGTTCATACTGAAATGTATAAAGAAAAATCTAAGACTATGTACATTAGTACTAAGACTTGCACTTATACTTTAATACTAAAATTTATACTTGTACTCTAGTATACTTTCTACTTCTTTCTGCCACAACGTACCAATATTTAGTAGATCTTGATCCAGGTACAGAGTAAGGTCAAGTCATTATGCTTACATTGTAAACTTACATATTGAGAACTGATTTTGCAGTTGTGAGTGAGCCGTTTGTTTCTTAAATTTGCAGACAATTTACATTTAATAATTGCTCCAGAAGATTTGACTTGACTGTCACATCTCTTGTGAAAACCACTGCGGAAGTAGGTCAACAAAACAAAGCCTCTGTTTAGGAGTAGAAGAAGAAAATATGAAGATAATAAAAGATAACATAAAGGGGACAAAAGGGGTGAAAAACGAGTCACAACAAGCACACAGGACTGTTTAGAGTTGCTGAAGAGTTTATCTGATGACTGTAGGCAGAGACAGGCTAGCTATACCTGTTGACTCCCAGTGTTTGAGCTAAGCTAACTAGCGGTGGGCGAGCTTTGTCTGTCTCTTCCTTGTTACTACACAGACAGTCGAAAGAATGGTGTCTAGCTGCTGGACTCGGGAGTGAGGCAAAACACGAAAACAACAAAAATGTTGGCGTGTTCCTTTAAGTGTTTTTCAATCCCCCAATAATTCCTTTAGTTCGGTTTTAATCAGGGTTATTCAAACAAGGAAAAGCAGTTTCAAAAGCCTGAAACGCCTGAGTAATCAAATGAAGCATTACTGACCTTGCACAGAAAACTCTATCTAATGAGTTTCATCGCAACTATTATATTAAATGTGTTCTTGCAAGAACATCTGCATATTACCTGTCACACTGAGGGCATAAAAAAGGAAATCAGCTGACTGTTTTTTCTGCTTGCAGATCTTTGGCCTGATGTCTGTGATCCGCTCCTACTCAGGATCTATTGGAGAGGACCTCTCCAGCTACAAAACTCTGATGGTGATGGGTGTACGCCTGGCCACATGGAATCAGATACTCGACCCCTGGGTCTACATTCTGCTGCGCAGGACTGTCCTCCGCAAGATCTACCTCATTAGTAAATGCCAGGCAGGCCTTAAAGCTAATAAGTTAGGCCGATGGGAGACATCTCTTCCAAACTTAGAAAAGACTGAAGTTAAACAAATCTGAGACTGATAGAAACTTTTTAAGTGAGTTTATGATCAGGTGAGGAGCATAAAGATTTCAGCATACAATAAGTCTGAAGGAGTGACTTACATGCCGGCAAGTGTATAAATTAAGTTTGTGTCAGTGTTTGTGAATAAAATTGCCTGTTTGAGAAAATTCTTGGCTGGTTCTATTCAGAAATGTCTTATTTATACATTTAAATATTAGTTTTTAAACTCCCTCAAAATTGATCATTGTGTTTATTGATGGGCTTTTATAATGGAGGCTGTCATGTTCTTTAGTTTTACAAACACAAAGAAATATATGGTTTCACTATTTAAGTATACATCTGTAATCCTTATTTTACTATCTCATATGGACATGCTGGCTCACATCATAAATGGAAAGCTCAGGGCTCAGTCCACACACAGAATTGAGTGTTATTTTGTTTTATTCTCAACCTCAATTTCACCAGCTTATAAAAACCATGCTTTGTTAGTTTATTTAGAGAATGATAGAGAGGTTACTCTATGTAAAAACTAAGAGGCAGTGACTTGTGTTAATTAGTCATATGGCACAGCTTGGGGATGAAGGGGAAAAAAATATTATATTCAAGTAAAAATGAATATAAATATGTATAAATGTACTCAAAGCACTCAGTCTTTTGATTGCACTTATGTCGTATAGACATATAGATGAGTACACCATGTGTTTCAGCATATACTTTTCCAGGTAGGAATTTGGCCAAGATGATGTGGCATAACCACATAATTTGCAGTTTTCTCTGATATATTTGAAATCTGGTATTATAGATGTCAGTGATTATGTGAAGCGTACACTCTGTGAGTCACTGCTCTGCATATGCACACTTTAAAATGACCAAATAAATAAAAAAAGCAAAGTATAATTTATCAATTTACCTTGATTCATGCTGAGTGACTAAAACTTAATTGTAAATGTATTTTTGGACTTAAATGTTGTTAAAATTCTCTCAGTTGCAACATGTGAACAAACTGTGTTAACATCCTGTTCCCGATTAAGAATCCAAACAGAATTATTTCGTTTTTGAGTATTTTTTCAACATTGTTCTCAGAACTCAGATGCTCTGACAAATGTAATTAAGTGGCCCCCACATACAGATAAAACTCAAGCTGAAATACTGACTTTAAAAAAATACTCAAAAAGGACAAGTACACAAATAAGCTGTTTAATAGACAGTAACTTGAGCACTTGAGTAACTTGTTACTTCCACCTTGGGCCAAATGGTGAGCTGGTTTCATCTAGCCCTCGATAAAATTAGATTTACATGAACAAATTAAAACATGGCTCAAATTCAGTAAAACACCTGCACGTATCAATCACAGGTCGAAGCCTTGCTTTTTCTGATTTTCTTAAAAGCCAAAATGATAGAAAGAGCCATTTGGAAGACAGATTAGTTTGCTCTGATTGATGGTCTGAGCTAAAGGATCTGGGTCTCCAAAAATGTCTGTTACAGAAACATTTTACATTTATGGTTGGCAACTAATTCTAAAGATGTAAATTACCCTGGAAACTGAAGAGTTGCATACATCGCAGATAGTATGCTTGGTTTTATAGTTTCCATGGGGACAAATGTTTCCCCTTCACCAGTGGTTGTTTTCAACTGGCCTATCACTGAATCATAAGCATAAAGAAAATATGTCTTGATCTGCTGTGTAGAATCTGATCCAAGCTGCAAGTCCAATATTCTTTATTTCTTTCAAACTTTGCTCTTTTTAATGTAAGTGGAAATTTTTGTTATGAAGTTATGTTTGCTTTTTTCTGTGAAATAATTTTATAAAGTACAACCCAATGCATTTCAAAAAATTGAGGCGTTCTGAAAGTTAAATATAGCATTCTGGTCATTGCATCAAAAAGTAGTGTGTTCATTTTAAATTTGGGATCAGAATGAAAATAAAATCTTCCTCCGCTGATCTTTTATTCTCATGCCCGACCTATATCCTCCACTTCATATCTTTGTTAATCATAAGTAATCTGACAGTAAAAATTAATGAATGCCTCCCTTGTGGGTAGTTAAATTAATGTAAGCCCTGTCAGTTTTGTGTCCAGAAGGTGGAAAAGATATTCTAATAGAAATACAACATGTACTTTTCAGAATTCAGATGATGGGCCGGTCTGCGGTTTTTCTATGGGTACCAGTGCACAGTGGAATAAGAGGGAATGAATTAGCAGACAAGAGAGCAAGAGGCATCAAAGTATATTAACACTGATTTAGTAATTAAACTCAGCAAAACAGAAGTGAGGGATATTATCAACAGAGAATAAAGGAAAGGTGACGAAAGCAGTGGGAGGAAGAGAGGAAAAGAGATTGTATTACAGAATACAAAGGAAAGTTGGTGAAATGAGGAGAGCAGGAAGAAACAGAAGTGAAGAAGTAATAATATCAAGAATGAGATTTGGACACACAGGGCTGAAGAGCACATTATTTTAGATAAGGAAGCATGCAACTGAAACAGTGGAGCATATATTATCTGAGTGTGAAAAGAATAAAGCAGAAAGAAGTAATTTGGTCAAAAAACTTAAATGAATTAAAAGTCAATTTAATTTAGAAATTTTGAGACAAAATTCAGAAAGAATAGATTATCAAATACTATTTCAGTACTTGAAGGAAATAAATGTTCTGAGCAAGATATAGATATTGTTTTATTTTTTTCAGTTTGTGGCGGTAGTGCACCAGTTTGTTGCTTGCCAACCACGAAAATAATCCTCAAAGGAAGAAGAAGAAGAAGAAGAAGAAGAAGAGTTTTTAGACCAAAGAATAAAGTTTATCACCCAAGTCAACGCCTATATGGAGACTTTTTTCCCAAATGTTTCAGCAGAACAAATCAGACCCTAATAAATTTCTCATCTCCAATAAAGTGAAAGAAATTCACATGAAAATCTTGTACAAATTCTACCCCTGCAATACATTTTTTAAGCCAATTCAAAGACATTTTTTCTCCATTATGCTCCTTTTGAAAACTAAGATGAATCATTACCACACCTTTTCTACAAATGTTTTAATTCTCAAACATTTTGGGTTTAAAATAGATTGATACCTATAACAGTAGAAATGGTTTAGTTTCTACACTGTGTGTCAGATTCACAACACATTGACAAAGCAGTTAAACTCTCTTGTATCCTTGGCAAATATATCCACAAGGCCAGAGTGCTACAAACCATACCTAACATTCATCTATTTCACACTGAACTGAAATATGTAGTTGAATCTATGTCTGGGATGTCCACTAATGAGAAAGCTCTTAACATGTGTTAAAAGTTTTTAAACTGACAAAGCTAGAAAGACTATTCTTAACTTTTGGATTTGTAAGGACACAACTACACTGGATGATTGGTATAAGGAAATACTGAGACTTTCCCTGGAAAACTGACTTTCACCCTTCTTGACAATGTTAAGGGATTTGTCAAGATTTGGCAACCTGGAGAAAGTGGACCCTGTTCTACCCAGTTAAAATCATGGAAACAACAGTAATCACTGGCACCTTGGACATCATTACGCCAGCCTGGTGGTGTATGTGTTTGTCTTTCTTAGGTTTTGTCATTTATTGTCTTCGTCTTTCCTTTATTAATTTTACTATTTTTTGTAATATGTCTGTTTACAACGTGTCCTGCTGCAATTTGCTCCTTTGTTAAAGTTATCCAACATTACGAAAGAAAAAAAGTGGTTCATTTGTGCTGAACTGAACTGTGATATTGACTGTCAGAATCTCACTAAAGGGAAATAATTAAAAAAAAAAACCTCAAATTTTAAAGAAGTTACTTCCTGTAAGTATAGTATAAATCCAATGTAATGGATTTATTCGTTCTCTCACCCTAGCATAACAGTTTAATTTTAAAATAAGATTCTCTGTTTTTATGTCACTATAAGTTCTCCTTATTGTCTTTATTTTCTGCTTTCCCTTGTAAATTCTTCATTTATATAAATATGTGTGTACCTTTTAATGATAGCCGTTGATTGCTTTGACGATATGTGTTTGCCTTTTGTTCTGAAATTGTTTAATAAAAGTTGTTAAAAGAAAAAAGTGTAGCGTCCAGTCCCTGCTGTTCCGCTTCTGTCCAGCAGGTGGCAGTGATCCGTGGGGCTGCTTTTTACACCGACAGTGAAGCGACCAGAGAAGAAGATTGTAGGAGACCATCGTTGTGAGAGACCCTTGACGAACTAAACAGACGTTTCCACCTAAAGGATTATATATTTATACTGTCTGGGACTAAGGTGAGGAATAAATGAGCTAACCCTGTAAAGAATAGAGCCTTCATGGAGGGTCGGGGCAGGCTGACAAACCGCAGAGACCGTTACCATGTTACTAACGTCTGCCTCAGTGCGCCGTGCTAAACGTTAGCTGCAGCTGCAGAATAGTCCTCATAATCACCCTGATAACCTGATATTAAATCTGAGGGGCTGCCTTGGATTTTGGTGTACTGTAGACGAACATTTAGTATTTGTGCAGGTAACGTGTAAATATTCCCTTGCACACGCTGTCTGGAGAGTCTCGTCGACCTGCTGTGCAGAGTAACTGCGCAGCAAACGCTGGCTCACACCAGAGCTGTTGAAGCAGTGTGACTTCAGCATTAGGCTGATTTCTATTCACTTACTGAACACACCGAGGACGACAGCATTAGTGCTAAAACATCGACTGTTTTCCTTCTTCATAGATCTGCTCTCTGAATCGTGACACGATGGCGTCCATGTGGGATGAGCACCAGGCGTACGAGGAGCTGCTGTACTGGGACAGCCTGATCCAGCAAGGCCATCGGCTCCTCCCGCACGACTTTGACAGGTGTGTGCACAACATGGAGAAATGCTGATGGTTTCTAAAGGAGAAATATGTCATACACTCACTAACAACAGCACATCACAGCTGCAGTTAGAGAAGAGGGCCGCATGCATGCCCACAAATACATGAGTGTGTATATACAAGTACAATCAAGCCTGGAATTACGCATACCCTGTCAAAATTTGACTTAAATTAACTTTTATACTATAATGGCCAATGAAGTTTTTCCTATTGATTATTGAGAAAGGTATGAATAATTCTGGACATGTCACCTTTTCTTTAAATGTAAATAAAAGCTGTGAAATATTTTAGGGATGCACATTTTTTTGGATTTTTGCCGATATCCGATATGCCGATGTAACTCTTGCGAAAGTGAAACCCTTGATTTTTAAATGTACCCATGCAGTGATGAGAAAGTGCATCAATATTGTACATTTGTGTAATTTGTCCATATTCCAGTCGATATATAGCTGATATGTGTGGCTGATATATCAGCTGTAAATATCTGCAAAAATTTCAATATCAGCCGATACAGATAGAAAACCAATAAAATCGTGCATCCTTAATATCTATAATTTATGTGTGTGTGTGTGTGTGTGTGTAGAGATAGAGAGAAATACAGTTATGCATACATATACATATATATAATCACAGGAGGTCATCTAAGCAGAGAAAATGGCATATTTGTTTTTTTCTCACGTGGGCCAATAGTAAATATGACAGTCAGTGATGAGTTGGCTGTGAGCTGATTAGTAAAAAATATAATGCCTAATTTCTTTTTGGTAATTTGTGTGACAGTATAAAGAACGGCACATTTGATCAAAGGGAGAAGTTAAGCCTTTAATGATCTTGCAAACAGTTGAAAAGGATGAAAACAAACAATGACTGTAATGTTACATACCTCTCCTTTTTCATTAGTACCTGTTTTGTTTTTGATATTTATTTTGCCTTGATTTGTATTTCACAGCTCGTCTTAGACACTTCATTTGTTCTGTCCCCCTCTTTCTTTCAGATATGAGGACTTGCGTTATTGGTATGACTGCCTGTGCTATGAAGAGGAGCTGAGACAATACCACAGCTACATTGCATCTATTGAGGAAATTGAGAATTCACACAGTTATGAGGTTAATCTTTTTTGAGAAACTGTCCTTTAAAATACTTTTTTGTAATTCAGACATCTCCTGTTATTGAACCCATATTCCGAGGTCCATACTAAATGGATGTATGTCTTCTCCATTTCTGTTGCAGTTTGCGGTTTGTTGCATATGTCTGATAAAAGCTGTGTATGTATGGTGCTTGTAAATGTTCACTGTCTGGAGTTTCTTTTAACCAGTTCATAATCATCACCACCAAAATGGTCCATTTCAGTCCTGTTTTTGTTTGTATTTTCTATGTACTTTGTCTTTAGAATGAAAACTATTTGTAACCTGAGAACTTCTTCTACACTGAAAATAAGTCTTACCAGTAATAGTGACAACCATTTAGGATGAAGACATGTTTTGCTTCTCCCTGATATGAACTTCACGTTGTTGGTGTTGTTATACAGAGGGCTGCTGCGCCCAAGGTGCACATGGGACCATATGATCGCCATGTGATGGCCAAACATTCTGAAGTGTATCCATCACCAGAAGAACTGGAAGCAGTGCAGACAGTCATCAACCATGTGGAGGGTGCACTAAAGACTGTATCTGACCAGATGGACTCTGAGAAAGAAGGCGGAGAAAGTACTGGGACAGAAAGGTAAGCCAGACATCACAGTGCTTGACTTTCAGAGATAAGATTATGTTAATATGCTTTTAAGGTCTCTGTGGTTCTCAGCTTTAGACTTATTGTATTCTTTCACTCTTCTCATAGTAAAACTGCGAACTCACAAGACCGTGTCCTGCAGGGGGTTATGAGGGTCGGTCTTGTGGCCAAAGGACTCCTGCTGAAGGGAGACACTGACCTTGAGCTTGTGCTGCTTTGCTCCAATAAGCCTACAATCTCTCTCCTTGTACAAGTGGCTGAAAAGTTATCTTCACAGCTAGAGGTAGGCCTAACGTCCTACAGCTCTTTGACATTGTCTCCATAAAACAATTCCAGGATTCCCACGCATCCTGGAAATGATTGACCAATTTTCCAGTCATGGAAAACATATGGGATATAAGGAAAAAAATCAAATGTCCTGGAAAAGCTGGAACTGTCCTGGAACATTATTTATCTTCCTTCTACCTTGTTAGTGAATAAAAATCATACATAGGAAATGAAGTAAAAATGTACTTGGTAACTAATACACACTTGGCCATAAAATATGAGTAGATAAAATAATGCAAGTTAAGGAATAAAATATAAAGATTCAGAACAATGGTGTGTCATTGTGCTGTTCTCTGATAAATTAGTCATAATTTCTAAGAATGTCAGAGAATTTCTTATATTTCATAGGTTTGTTAAAGTTCAATTCATATAATTCAATGTTTAGAATATATTCATTTCATCTACTCAAGGGATCTACACTGCCTGGCCAAAAACAAAAGGTCACACACTCTAATATGTCGTTAGACCGCCTTTAGCTTTGATTACAGCACACATTGACTGTGGCATTGTTTCAGTAAGCTTCTGCAATGTCACAGACTTATTTTCTTTCAGTGTTGCATTAATTTTTCACCAAGATCTTGTATTGATGATGGGAGAGTCTGACCACTGCACAAAACCTTCTCCAGCACATCCAAAGATTCTCAATGGGGTTAAGGTCTGGACTCTGTGGTGGCCAATCCATGTGTGAAAATGAAGTCTCATGCTCCCTGAACCACTCTTTCACAGTTTGAGCCCCATGAATCCTGGCATTGTCATCTTGGAATATGCCTGTGCCATTAGGGAAGAAAAAATCCACTGATGGAATAACCTGGTCATTCAGTATATTCAGGTAGTCAGCTGACCTCATTCTTTGGGCCATAATGTTGCTGAACCTAGACCTGACCAACTGCAGCAGCCCCAGATCATAGCACTGCCCCCACAGGCTTGTACAGTAGGCACTAGGCATGATGGGTGCATCACTTCACCTGCCTCTCTTCTTACCCTGATGCTCCCATCACTCTGGAACAGGGTAAATCTGGACTCATCAGACCACATGACCTTCTTCCAGTCCTCCAGAGTCCAATCTTTATGCTCTCTAGCAAACTGAACCCCTTTTTTTCCAGTTAGCCTTACTGATTCTTACTGATTCGTTTTCTTAAGGCTACACAGCTGTTCAGTCCCAAGCCCTTGAGTTCCCTTCACATTGTGCGTGTGGAAATGCTCTTACTTTCACTATTAAACATAGTCCTGAGTTCTGCTGTTGTTTTTCTTCGACTTGATTTGGCCAAACGTTTAAAGTCTGGCTCACACTACAGGATTCTCGGCCCGATTTAACCCAGATTCAGCCCTCCCGACAATCGGGGAAGAAATCTCATCGGGGACCAAAATCGGGCCCGACATTCGACCAAGATTATCTTCTAGTGTGAGTGGGTGACAGATCAATCTTAAGCCCCACGATTGTCTCACAGAGTCGTCGGAGCCGCCCCGATAATTTTCAAACATGTTTGATATTTATCTGGATGATTACGCAACTCGTATTCGCTGAAGATGACAGTAGCTAATCAGAGAGAGCCACCTATGATGACCGGAAATGACCGCGAGACCGGAGTTATCAGAGGCAAGAATGGCGAGCACAAAGCGCGTACAGGTGAGATGGACAGCGGAGATGGAGGACAGTCTTGTCGACCTGTGGCAAGACCACAAATGTTTGTACAACGTTTCATGCAGAGATGATCACAACCGATGTGAAAAGGACAAGCGTTGGAGAGAAATTGCATCAGCATTAAATATTCCAGGTGAGATAATAATGTGGCAGAGTGCCGCAGGTAATCACCCCAGCGCTGATATCCAGGACAACAGCTCTCGCTCTCATGTGATATTGCTTGTATACAGCAGTTATACAAGCGCATTTTACTAGTTAACAGTAATAAGCGAGAAGGAGTAATGATTTGTTTGTTTAACTGTCACACTAGTCTCCATATTTTGTCTCAACGTGATCACGTTGAGCGTCTCTCTGGTCCGATAATCTTGATGAAATCCTGTAGTGTGCGCTGGTCACAATTTTCAAATCTTGTAGTGTGTGTGTGCTTAAGATTTAAGAGAAGATAATCTGTCAAGATTCTCTTTATGTGTGTGATACAACCCGATTTCAGAATCTTATAAGATTTTTAAAATCCTGTAGTGTGAGCCAGGCTTAAGTGATCGCTGATCACAATCATTCAGGATTTTTTTCCGACCACATTTCTTCCTTGAAGACGATGGTTCCCCACTATCCTTCCAGTTTTTAATAATGTGTTGGACAGTTCTTAACCCAATTTTAGTATTTTCTGCAATCTCCTTAGATGTTTTCTCTGCTTGATGCATGCCGATGATTTGACCCTTCTTAAACAGACTAACATCTTTTCCACGACCACAGGATGTGTCTTTCGACATGTTTGTTTAAGAAATGAGAAGGTACTCATTGCATCAGCTGGGGTTAAATAACTTGTTGCCAGCTGAAAGATAATCACCCATGCAGTAATTATCCAATAGGAGGCTCGTACCTATTTGCTAACTAAATCCAGGTGGCGACTTTATTTTGGCCAGGCAGTGTTATTTCTAGAAAAGAGTGTGAACCCTGAATTCATATGATTCAATGTTTAGAATATATTCATTTCATCTACTCCAGGGATCTGTTTTGACCATTTAACTGTTGCTGCTCTCTTTCATAGACCACCTCAGCTGGGGCATATACCGTAAGCCCGAGTCCTGAAGAGGCTGCCATCATTGTGTCGAGCAACAAGGGGTCTGTCCTTACTCTCACCATCCACCTGACATCCCCTCTTGTTAGAAAGGAGCAAGAGAGTTTGGAGTCAGAAAAAGAGGGTGAGTGTGTTGGCCCAGCCTCTATGTTGACATGAGCTTTCACAGGCCTGATCTGCCTTTTCTCAAAATGCAGTCTACTGTACAGCTTCACTGCATTAGTACGAATCGAATAGGTGTCCAAGCTCACATCATCAAACCTTTGTGAAGCTTGTACAGTGACTGTCTCAGAGTGAAGCCAGTGAACAGCCAACAGATGTTGGCTGTTCACTCGCTTGAGTGTCCTTTCGTCGTTTTGTGACACTGTGGCATTTATTTGCCTGAATTCTTTTGTAACGATGATACATTCTGCTGATATTGTTTATTACAGTGCCAGTCATTCAAACAACTTTGTTTATTCTTGTTAAATTGTTTTCCTATTTTAAGTGGAGGATTTTCAAGAATAACAAGTTAAAGCGCGCAATGCATGTATTTGATGCTGAACATGTGAACTTGACACCAGCTGCAGCAAAACTGATATGAAATGAGGACCATTTTGTGGCTTTACATTATCAAAATTATAGAGAAAGTATCAAAGGAAGAATCATTTAGGTCAATGAACTTTTTTAGATTAACTGTTAGGTTGAATAAGTGCTCCATTGAGCCTCTGTATTAACCAGCCTGGACCCTTTTTTTCACAAGTTGAAGTGTAAAGATTTGAAGGTAGGGAGAGTTTGAAAAGCCCTACACAAAGATCCATACCGGCCTCAGAGCAGTTTTATTTTGTTACTACACTGCACTCTGGGGCTGCACAATAACATGCTGACAAAAATGGATTTATTTAATGCATCAGATCATGTACTCAAAGTGTTAGTAAACTCTTAATGCAACTTGTGCAAAAATGTTCAGATAAAAAAGCAAATTGTCTGAAGACAAGACATAAAACTGATAGTCACTAACTATTTCTCATTGAACTAATTTCTGTTAATTTTGAGACTTTAATCATAGTAAAGCAAGGATGTATTTGTATAGTGTGAGATATGGTTATCAAAGTGTTTGTCAGGCTGAACAGTCCTCTTAATGTGTCTAATATTCAGTCAATACATAAGAAACATTATGTGTGGACTCAAAGAGGATTAAGAATTGGATCATGGCTCAGAATAATACATCACTACAAATATGATGTTCCTCCTCTTTCTGCGTTTTTGTGAATATTATTGTATTCAATTCTTTTAACAGAAGTGTTAAATATTAGGAAGAGCCTTATTACTCCTGAGTCGTATGCCTAGTCCACAGAGTTCTCCAAAAGAGCATTTGAGCTACGTATAAATCAGTTTGTGTGTGTTTTAAAGTGGAGTTGTCAAAAGTTACTGCTTCTGTGTAGACCAGGCCATTATCAATCAAAGATCAATGCCTCTGCCAATGCATTTATTAGCCTAGTTATTAGTGAAAATGTAGGAAACTGCCTTATCTTACAATATCCAAGAAGGACGCATCCAGGCTGGAGAAAATGATCAGACGGGCCGGCTCTGTGGTCGGCATGAAGCTGGACTCTCTGGTGACGGTGGCAGAGGAAAGAACTCTAGACAAACTGCTGGAAATCATGGACGATGTCAGTCACCCTCTGCACACCGTCATCAGCAACCACAGGAGCCTGTTCAGCCCCAGACTGCTCCTTCACAAGGTCAGGACCAACAGACTGAAACTCTTTTGTCCCTCAGGCCATCAGACTGTACAACTCCTCACTGGGCAGGAGGAGTAACAGGAAGGAGCAGTAGTAGCCAGCCTGTAGACATATTTTTAGATGTATTTTTATTTAGATTTTTGTTTTATATATATCTTTTTATTTATCTGCTTTACAAACTGCTACTGGAATCTTACTGTCCCTGAGGGAGTCTCCCAAAGGGATGAATAAAGTTCTGTCTAATCTAATCTAATTAACAATCCTTTAAAAAAGGCCTGGATCTGGGCTCAGATTTGATCATCACCAAAATCTAACCTCTTCATTCTTGTGCCATGAACAACATTCCTTGAGAACTTCATTTACAACAGTTGATTACTTTTTGAGTTATTTGTACACAAACAGACAGATACCTAAAAAAAAAACACAACTTCCTCGGTGGAGGTAACATGAATTCGCCTTAATAAAACACAATCATTGAAAAGTGCTCAGAGAGCATAAACCTTCACCAAGGCATTTCTGATATTCTGAACTGAGTTATTTAAATGTAGGAAACTGCCCTTTTACGCAGTGTTAACATGTTCTTTAAAAAATCCTGGATCCACATCCAGCTTCAGATCACCACAAAAAATCAAACCACTTCTTGATTGTGCCATGAACAACATTCCCCTGAAATTTAATCAAAATCTCTTTTGAACTTTAAAAATTATTAGCAACTAGAAAGCACTCTGAGAGCACAAACCTCTGCCAAGGTAGCTCACATATTGCTGTTACATCTATAAGCAAAAGTTTCATGATCAAGTAATCCTCATGATATCATTCCTTGACCCTAAAACCTGTTCCCAGCACCTGGAATCAAGTTGATATCTTTATTATTTGTTTATTATTGAGCGAAAACGATCCTTCCCTAATGGCAATTGTCCAAATCACCACCCAAGTGTAAAATTTTTAGTTGGGCCATCACTGATATCTCCTGCAAATTTCAGTTAAATTTGTTTTTGTGTAATGTTGCTAACGAACAAACAAACAAGCAAACAAAGGTAAAAACATAACATCCTTGATGGAGGCAAAAATGTTAAATGTTAACCTCTAAGACTCCTGGATCCATGTCGTTACTCTGATCACCACCCAGATGTACTTACTTCTTTTTTGTGCCATGTCCAACATTCCCTGAAAATTTTATCATAATCTGTTGAGACAGACAAATAATAAAACAGACATGAGCAGCAAAAACATCCTTGGCAGTGCTGGTAACTGTTGGGGGGCAGATGATCTGGGTTCGATGTATAGTGTAGAAAACAAATTAAAACGTGCACATAGTTGGTATGGTTTACTTTGTGTTTTGATTTTTTTTAATTAGCCTCACCAGACCACTTTTTGATCAGGGGTTACATCAGTTTTGCTGCAGCGTGGAGCACTCGTGTACAAACCCTTATAATGCTTGTGATTTACAACTGATTGCCTCTAAGTTTGTCAAGTTTTGTAGGAACGCTGGACCTTTGACCAACTGGACATGCTGTCTCTGGAGAGGGGGAAAGCAGTAGACCCTGCCAAAGCCAAGCATCAGAGGAAAGGGGGTGTCAACATAGATTACCCAGAATGTCCCCTGACAACACCCTGTGCATGATTGTGAATAGACTGTGACTTAATGACAGTCTTCACATGCACTTGAACACAGCACATTGGAGTGACGGAGGTTCTGTGACGGGTTAAATTGTTGCTGTTGTTGGATTTTATGATTTGAAAACTGGACTCTTGACACCCCCTTCTCCATGCTGCTGGTGGTTAGGGGAAAGCTGCTTCTCCTTGAGCTGCAAGACAGAGCCCAACCCCCTTGGTCAAACTGTACCTTTTCTTCTTACTCCACCTCGTCAGTAGAAACGCGAACAGTCAACGATCCGCCAGATGTTCTGGACAGGCAGAAATGCCTAACTGCCTTGGCGTCTCTCCGCCACGCCAAGTGGTTTCAGGTTTGCATTCACGTCCATTTAAGTATGAGGTTGAGCTTTTCAATGACTTGTCTTCTCATTGTCCCTTTAGATTGTACTTTTTTAACAGTGCTGTTAGTTTTTCATGATGTGAAACTGAATTATAACCGCATTCTTCTAGTGATGAGCTGATCTATGCCATTGACAGATGCCAGCATATCATTTATTTATTGACATCAGACTGAATGCTTTAAATATAATCACTACTAATACTAGCTGTGCTGCGTTAATTTCTTCCTATTGAACAGAATGTAGTCTAAAGAGCTGTTGTTTTCCGTCATGTGTAATAGCCCTCTTAATTACAGTAGCCTCTATCTGTGTCTCCAGGCTAAAGTCAACAACCTGAATTCTGCTGTTGTTGTGATCCGGATCATGAGAGACTTGTGTAACCGTGTTCCCACATGGACGCCACTTTCAGGATGGGTGAGAAAAATACTGCTGAATGTTTGCTGTCTATGAAATGCACACTGCTTGTAGCGGCCATTTGGCTTTGTCGACTCCAAAACAACAAAAAATCTCAAAAACGGTCACTGTAGCACAGGGAAAGTGGATCTTACACATGATCAAAAACATGTGTTTAAACATTTGTTTATTAATGATTGTAAACAAATTGGTGTCCTCATGCATTCTTGGCTTCCTGTCTCCCTGACGTCCTGTTAAAAAAACATTCACCTTCCCCCGTGCCCGCCTATCCTGTCTTACCTGCCCCTCTATATACATATCACCCAGTGCCAAACAACCAAACCAAGAATTAAAGCCTAAATATAAACCCAAATATTCCAAATAACAAAACTGGCAATAATTAACATAATTCTCTACTCATATGTAAGGATTAAAATAACTGACTGAAAGCAGGAGCAAACAGCAGAGTATTGTGAACACATCACTGTGACAGAAAGCCTGACAGAGCAGGTTGTAGAGCAACAACAACCTAATAAATAACTAAATTTAAATTAGGCCATATCCTGTGAATAGCTCCAACGCTGCTCAAAGAGGTCAGAATAGCACTCCATGTTTTAGATATGACAGGGAGTCATGTAAAGGTCATGGATAATATTGGGGAGTGAAATCATTTGTGAGTCAGTTTCACCACCTTTGGTGCCATGAACGTGTGAAAAGGTACAATGTAAAGCTAAAATATAAACAAAGAAAAACACTCCCAGATGGAGTGGTTATGCCTGTGTTAGCCACGGGCTAATGCATAATGATTTTCTCTAGTTGTATTTTTTGCTAGTGTTCTTGTCACTGTTGGAAGCATGAGGCAGTACTTGCAGATTAGACAGTTTGTGCAGGAAACTGGACAAAAATATCCAGACAGATTTGTTGTCCAGACAAGAAACTCCTGCGTCTTTGTGCGTCCACTCACCATTGTTGTTTGTCAAAAGTTTGTCTTCACCACACGGGTGTTGTAACACCACTGTTTCTCTACAAACCTACGCCAGCTACTGGCCTGGCATGTACGCTTGCGCTTTTTTTTGGATCAGTGTGAATGCTCATCCTTTTTTACATGGTCCGTAAAAGAAAGACCGTTCTGTTTCTGGTGACAACGTTGTTGTATAAACGAGTGAATGACAGGGTGACCTGCAGAGTGAAGCTGCTTTGAGTCGTCAGAAAGACTAGAAAAGGGCTGTATAAGCTCAAGTCCATTTACTTTTCACAAAGGGTTCATACACACTCCTGAGTTTGATATAAAAGTCCTGCAGGTTTGTGTAGTCTGTGATTTCAATGTGATTTTGAATTCAGTCCTCAGTGGGTTGGCGTTTTTAGTCATCATCTGTTGGCACGTGTGTTTTTCTTAAAAAATCATACAGTGCACATTTGCACATTGTAAATAGTTTGTACTACATCTTATGACTGATCTTTATCTTAACATAATCATTATCTAACCACCTCTAACCTTAACTGTATGTGCGCTTATCCACTTGCAGCCACTTGAACTCCTAGTTGAGAAGGCCATTGGTACATCTGAGAGACCAATGGGTGTTGGAGAATCCCTGCGGAGGGTTTTGGAGTGTGTTGCATCAGGAATCTTACTAGACGGTGAGCTGCTTATTTTCCAACTAGCCAGTGTAGATGCTATTGCACTTTAGGGCTGGATGATATGGCTTAAAAATAAAATCCCCGATTTTTTTCCACAACACTCAATTTACGATTTTGATCAATTTTTTTTCCCTCTCATGATGTCAAAATATATTCCCGAACCAAACAGAATTTCCTTCTTAAAGTTAAAGTGTGTTTCATAAAATGTTGATTATGTAGTTCAATTGTAGGCAGGTTTGTCTATATAAAGACTGAAGGCTGAGGTATTTCCACAGTATATTAACATGAAACTGGCTGTTTTTAAATGAAATTAAATATTGATCAAATACAAGCCTATTAAAGTGCCTGACAGGGCCTATCATCATGAATACTGTAAGTTTTCAGTATTTATATTTTTAAACATTGCAACAACTTACAAGTAGTAAGCTGTAGTAAGTCAAATAGAACAGAATGCCCTTTATTGTTATTATACTTGATGTACAACAAGATTGGAGAGCTTCTCCTTCTTCAATGCAAACAGATAATTATACAAAAATATTCAAGATAAAATCCAACTCTATGTACAATACAAAATAGTAAAAAAGGATAAATATTAATAATATAAGATATAAAATAGAAAACAAAACAAAATATACATATAGAAATGTAATGTATTGCACAGTAAGTCAAGAAAAAAAATCATTTTTAAATCTTCTGCATAAAATAATTGGAATTAATCAATATATTGCCCAGCCCTATTGCACTTGCATTACCATTAATTTACAAATGTTGCTGCTCCTGTGTGTAGATGGTCCTGGAGTCAAAGATCCATGTGAGAAGGAAGCAGTCAATGCTGTTGAATGTCTGAATCTGCAGCAGCGAGAGGACATCACTCAGAGCGCTCAGGTACGATCAGGCTGCCACGTCATATCAGCACCGTCATATTTTAAACCTCTTCAAAGTGACTAATTTAATGACTTCTGTAGTTTGCCCTGAGGCTGTGTGCATTTGGACAGTTGCACAAAGTTTTGGGAATGGATTACAAACCCTTAAAGCCCAGGAAGGGGGGCTTTGGCAGCAAAGATTTCTCAGGTAACACAAAAAATCTGTGTTCTTTCCCATGTCTGTTCAGTTTACCGGGACAAATGTGCTCCAATTCACTTTTGGTTGTGTTTTGAAGACCAACTCCCGCCTCCTGGACAGTTCAGTCTCCCGGCAAAGAGACCTTACGCAGAGGTGGAAAAAGACGAGGGTGAGCCTCACCTGAACAGCAAACAGAGGAAGGCTCTGAAATTCCAGAAGCGCTTTCAGAGAAAATCGTGTAAGTTAAAACACCAGAGGTCCAAATCTGTTGAAATCAAATACCTTAAGATTAAATTAAATGATAGCTAAAAGTATGGCTGCTCCATTATGGCTTAATTTAATAGATAGTGAGAGTGTGAATATGAAGCACAGTTAATACTGGTTTTAACACTCGCACCACATCCTTCCATTTAATGTACACGCCTTTGAACATTAAAGAACCGATGATACATATAAAATAGACTTGTAAATATAGAAAAATCTCAAAATACTGCTAATAAAAAAAGAAAACGAAAAAAAGTGCAGCATGTCATGAGGCACACTGATCTTTTAATCTCGATTATTCAGTTTTCATAATTGTGGAAGGCATTCATTGTATTAAGTATTTGACCCCATGATAGCAAAATATCAGATTTGCCTTTTCTCATTAGCAAATTAATAAGACTCTATTTTCAGGTTTGTTTAACAAAAGGGACTTTGCAACTTTTATTCAGCCACAACACAGCAAACTGGTCTCAACTACAGTCTGGAAGTATTTAGTTTAAATTCAGTTTTGCTTCATTTTATCTGTTTGACACTTTTAGGCCCAATTTTGCACTAAAAGCTAGACCCCTGATGTCTTACAGGGGCTTCTCCACGAAGGCCTTCCCAATATGTGCCATTAACCATTTGGAGAGCGAATCAAGAAACTGTATTTTCAATTACTGGCATTGATAGGTAAATATGACAGTACAGTAAGCCTCAGAGATAAGTAGTATTTTGGTAAAAGTCCATCTTTTCTAATGCAGGGCTTTACCAGTTTGATGTCAGCCCAAAAGCAAACCAACCACACAAATACTGCTGATATTTTTTTGTGGCTTTTATCTAATTGCAGCTTGATTTTCATGTGTTTAGAAAAATCACGAGGCTTCGATGTATTCTCTAAAGCCAGGAATAATTAATTACCACCTTCAATCCAAAAACCTTTTAGAGATCGAGATGGGGATCATAATTTAAGGAGGAATTTTAGTTTTAAAATGTATAGGTCACGCACAAAAATGAAAACTTAAGTGTTTAAGTGTCGTGACCAATTATGGAATGGGTTACAACAGGATCTAAAGCAATGCTAATACCTGATGAAATTTAAAATAATGTGTAAAAATATAATTTTAAGTAGATATATGGATAAAACAGGAGGTAACGCACTAAACTGAAGGATGACTACTTTGCTTAGTTGGTTGTTTGTTTTATTTTCATTTTGTTTTTTGTTTTGTTAGGTCACTAAATTATTGCGTAGAAACTGTTTTTCTTTTATAAGATATGAGATGTTTAGTTAACTCCTTTTTGAATATATTGTATGGAACGACTACACTGTATTATTAAGGTTCAGTTCAATTCATTTAATGTCACAGTTTTAACACCAGTCAATATAAAGTAGCATGGATAAGAGTATTCAAATATCTAATTATTGATTAGCAACAGAGCCACAGATTTAATCCTATAAAAACATGTTTAACAGGTTGTGTTTTACCTATTATAGTAGCAGAGTACTTATACCTGTATGGAAGTAATTTTGATTCAGTGTTTATCAGCATTTGAATACAAATTGTTAAAGGAGGCACTGACTTAAAGTCTTCAGATGCATCAGAATCTCTTCCTAATTGTTTATTGCAGTAATTGCTCCGTATGGTTGCTCATGTTTTTGCCTCCTCTCTGCACGTTTGTCTTTTACTCAGTTTCTGATGACTTCAATATGAACGCGGTGATGCGACTGAACCAGTACAGACCTGGCCTGGAGTACCGACTGACGTCTCAGACTGGTCCAGTCCATGAGCCTGTTTTCACAATGGCTGTGGACTTGAATGGAAAAACCTATGAGGCAACAGGACCTTCAAAACGAGCTGCCAAGCTCAATGTGGCCACCAAGGCAAGACTCTTTAACTTTTCATAAGATGCCTTTGGGAAGTCCTTAAAGCTAATTTTCTGCATAACCCTGATGGCATAATGAACTTTTTCTATTCAGGACACTTGAATCATGGTGGTGTTATCACTGTACTAAATGTGTGTTTGTCTACGTTCTCCAATTTTGTCATTTACAGGTCCTGCAGGATCTTGGTCTTCCCACAGGCTCAGAATCAAGACCAGCACAAACTGGCAACTCCGAAGCTCCCCTGGAGTCAGACAAAGCATCCTCCATGGTCTCGGCTACATCAGAGGAAGTATGAATCTCACTTGTACTCAGTGCCGTGATGTATTCAGAAGTTATGTATTTGAACTCCTCTATGCTCATCAGTTACACCTCATGGAAGTGTAACCTCTGTGGCTGGTGTCCTTAGAGTTGTAAATATTCAGATAATGCCACCTAGTGTCCAATGCAAAGAACTTCATTTCTTTATGGAGGGATCAAGCCTGTAGAAACCACCTGCAGCCATAAAGAAGAGGCCAGTCAGGAGTGTAACGTATTTTGAGGACCAGACTAATTTTACATGACAGCTATTAAATGAACATGTTTTCTTGTCAGGAACAGAGCATATTATGTGAAATACTTCATTAAAATGACATGAACGGCATGCCTGCAGTGTAGCATCATTTGTTGGCCAATCTGTTTTACTATAAATGCCATATAGCTTTTCACTTACATGCATAAATTCATATCAGTACCCATACATGCCAAAATACTGAATCAAACTGTTGAACCTCTATGAATGTGCTTTATATCAGACTTATTAATCTGACTGCATTTTACATTGCACTGATAAAACAGACTGTACTTGACATGTTAATAACTGTCGAATTAATAAGACTAACTGTATAAAGTTGTATAAAAACATGAAAGCAAAATGGCATGACTCAGACTCACAACATAGCAAAACCAGATTTAAACTTTTTTCTTTCTTGTGTTTTCACATGTGTGCCACACAGTTGAATGAAAGGGTGTGGTACTGTCATCGCCTCTCAGTCACTGCAAAAGTTGAAGTTTTTTTAATGTACTATTAGCATATTTAAGGCAAACTATAACCAAAGGGAGGGCTCTGGCAGGAACAACAGGTATCACAGAGATTCCTTTAGAGATGAACGGTGTACTTTCTAAAGCCTGTGCAGCTGCATGCAGAGGATGAACCATTACATCTTCCTCTATTAGATAATGATCGATCTCTCATGATTAAAAGGTCCTATTTATGCCATCATTTTAATATTTTGTTCAGCTGAAGCGGTTTGTGTTCTTCCCTCTCTCTCTGTTTTGGATTGCTTTGTTACACATCAGTAATCCACATCTTCATGCATATCAGCTGGATTTTATAACTAAATATTGACTTATTTTTAAATGAGAGCTGTTCTTGTTTGAGTTATGAAATATAAAACTAAAGAATATTTATATTCCATCAGGCTTAGATGAAGTGAAGCAGCAGCAGAGGAGGTGAAGTCCTGTGAGTAAAAAAAGAGATGAAACAAGGAAATGTCATTTCTAAGCTAGGTTGAAGAATACATCTTAAATTATATTTTTACATAATGCATAAAGATCTGTTCCATCAGACCACAGATGCCTGTTTGGACTGGATTATTATTATCAGAGGACCTTGCTGATTTGAAAAGCAGTAGTTTTGCCTTATAATTTTCTAACCTAATGTATTTTAAATGAGGTTTATTTTGCATTAGACTAAAAACAGAAACAATATCCACAGCTGTTACACATTATCAGAGGTCCTCAGGTGAAGAGCTATACTGTGAGGAGACAGCCTCTCTGTTGCCAACCCTGACAAAAAATGCATCAGGTTCAACAAATTAAGCACTTGAGAAATAAGAGGTTGGAACTTATCAGATTGAAGTAGATTTAAAATCAATGAAGAAGGTAAGAAATGGGGAATTAACCTGTAGTGCAGTTATTTTACCATCATAGATATATGTGATGAACTGGAATTAGTTCATACAAAACCTGTAATCCATGACATTTTTTTCATTGTTTACTACATTTTAAAATATAATATTAACCCTAAACATCTGCTGTCTGTCCAAATGCTGTAAACAGAGTGGCCAGGGTCCAATCTTGACTAAGAATGGAAAAAACCCTGTGATGGAGCTGAACGAGAAGCGCCGCAGCCTGAAGTATGAACTGTCTGCAGAGACGGGAGGATCGCATGAGAAATGCTTTGTCATGGAGGTGAGTTGACTTCATACATTTATGTATTAATTATTTCAATTTCAATTATGCATTCAAGAAAACTGACAAATTTATCAATATTGCTTTGCAATACCAAAATATTTGGAACATACGATCAGGCACAATGGCATGTCCTCTTATCATGTTTTCTGTTAGAATCTTTTCCTAATGTCTTTGTATGTGTGTGTGTAAGTGAGTGCATGTGCTGTATGTGGATTGTGAGGGTGGGGGTGGGGTTGTATTTTTTTTTCATTGTTTTCAACTGTCTACTTTTTATTTATTTTAATTTGTTTTGAATGTACATTTCTATGTAAAGTACTTTGTGCTAGAAAATATTGTATGAAAAGTGCTATACAAATAAAGTTTGATTGATTGGTTGATTGATGTAATCTTCAGTCACAGTGTACCTCAGTTTGTTTCTCATTTCTGTGCCATTTATTTAACCTTTGGGTCTGGATGTGGCTGTTTGCAGCCACTAGGGGGTAATATTTACAATGTATTTGAACATAACTTTCAATCTATTTAAGAGAGTCAGATAACATTTGGCGAATTAATTATACATAAATTATTATTATTATTTTGAAAATGTGATTTCAAAAATTCACTGTGGACAAATTTACTACCCTTTCGTCCTGTTGTGGCAGTTAACAGCCACTAACTTTGGCTGCTGTAAAATAAAATAAAAAACCTTTTTTCATTGTTTTTGCTCAGATCTCTTCATCAAGGTCAGCCCTGATCAAAAATATTCAATATTTAAAAAATGGATTGTAACTCTATAGATGTCAGTTTCATAGTTGATGTCATTGATTTGGTGGAAAAAATACAAGGTTATAATGGGAGTCAATGGGGAGTAAAAATTAAAATCTGATGTTGCACAAAAAATAATAATGCATCAAAGCCACTGTTTTTACTGATCTTTGACATATCCAAGAGTGTGATAGCACATAAAAACTCTCCAGCCTCCGATAATTTTTTATATTAAAAATCTGTCATTTAGTGTGTTTTTTTTCCAAATCAGTGACATCACAGATGGAATTGGCATTTAAAGGGTTAAAATCCATTAATTAAATGTATTACTAGTCTTGGTCAGGACTGAGCTTGATGAAGAGATTTAAGCCAAAGAAAAAAAAGATATGTTATTACAGCAGCTTAAGTTAGTGGCCGTTACAGCCAAAACAGAATGAAAGGGTGTGTTTTTAGTACGGTACCCAAGGGTTAAGCACATTAGTGCCGCACATGATTCGTTTACTGAATCATATACCAAAATTAAATCTGAATGCAGGTCAAGCACTTCCAGCTCCGTCTGTACTGCTGTTTTTTCTGCACTTTGGAACCACAAGGGTAACCACATGCTGTAAACTGCTTCATGAATTCGTGTGCACTTTTAGCAGCGTCCAGTTGTGCTGTTCATGATTAAAGTGGCTGCATTTGCAGCACTTCATATTGGTGTATTGGACATGTCTGCATATAAGCTGCAGCTAACTTTTTAGATGGAAAACTATGTACTAACAGTGCAACTTATGCACTAGATTTTACATTTAAGACCATCAAGCCTTGAATTGATATTAATGTGTGTCAGTTATAAAATGTGCAAAGACATAATTTGTCACATTTTTCTGCCCCTCAGGTGGAGGTTGATGGACAGAAGTTCAAAGGGAGAGGCTCTAACAAAAAGGAGGCAAAGGCCTTTGCTGCCCTCGCTGCTTTGGAGAAGCTCTTCCCTGAGGACAACAGAGGGTCAACCTTCAACAGAAACCAACCTCAGAAGAAGAAGGTCACCTACACTGATATGGTAACTTGTTTAGTTTAGTTTAGCAGATAATGTGCATTAAACAGCATGCATGTAACAAAAACTACACAAAACACAAAAATATCTATCAAATAGTTGTTTTTATTTAGGAAGAAAGAGATCAAAATCAAATCTTACAAGCTGAAATACAGAGAAAATGACCTGCAACAATAAAAAATACTGTGTGAGAACAATAGCCATGGTTACAAGTGAAGTTTTTCTACCGTCTGACTGAAAGTATTTTGATTGGAATTTTCTGATTAACTTTTTACCTGAACACAATCTGATAACGTCCTGTGTGTACATGCTTCTGACATGTAATCAGAATTAAAGCATTTGATCATGTGCAGAGCTGAGTTCTCACTCAAATATAGCTGGATTGGCTGTTTTTTACTCTTAAAATAATAATTAAAAAAATATTTCTGGCCAGTATTTATTAGTTGTAAGAAATGAACCTCGGTGAATCATGCGAATGGGACTTGTGTGTAATTCTCTTAAGGAGCGTATGTTGACGAAGATTTTCTCTTTTATCAGGGCCAGATTAATAAAAATTGAGGAGAGAGAATTTATTCCCGCGCTGCAGTCAGTGACTCTGGGTGTCTTTATTTTCTATTCCAAAATAAACTCAAATTTTGCACTGCAAGCATTTTCCTCCTGCTCTCTCCGGAGAAAACCAAAATGCTGCAGTTAAAAAAAGCAAAGGAAAGGGTCCGTATGTCTGGAAGGTGTCAGTGTTGTTTGTTGTTTCATTTCATAAAGACGTGGTCCAGATCTGCTTAAACTGCTACTGAAGCTGTTAGCATCTATGCTAATCTCTGTACGAGCAGTCTCTTCCTGCTGTCGTCTCGCTTGTAGCTCCGCCCCTCCCTGCTCTATAGGACGCTGATTTTCCATGCGGCTTTGGTACACTCACGAGCGTTGAATAGGATAAAATAAAAGGATCAAGAACATCCAAGTTAATTAATAAATGATGAATCTGTGCAGCACAGCAATAATCTTTCTGTTTTATTCAAGTTCTCTTTGAAAGTTTTTTTTCTGTAACACAAAAGCCTGTTATTTATTTATTTCCTAATCGATGGGCATGTTTTCACACTTATCCACATTTTGGCCAGTTAAATCATAAACTCCCAGTCAGTGACAGGTGATAAAGCCAGCAACCACTGACTGACATAAAACTGGTAGTTTCCAGAAGCTTTGCTTGTTGCTAGGGAAGTGCCGGTGCACTTTCCAAGCACTGCAGAGGTGAACTTGACTGAAGCCTGTGTTGAACTTCTGCATCAAAACTAAGCCAAAAACCAAAGCCCTGGAGCCCTGCGTCATTTTAGGGAATTGGTGTTTCTGTGTGGCTTTGCAAGGCTCAGCCAAATGTCTGTTTGACAGTGTGATTAGTATTCTGGTTCAGACAGGTTCTCTGTTTGTGTACAAAACCTGTGGCATATACTGTTGTTCTGAAGAGCTGATTAATAATGAGCAGCACTTAACTGAAATTAGATTATATTAGATTACTTTATTTATCCCTTTGGAAGACTCCCTCAGGGAAATTAAGATTCCAGTAGCAGCACTTACAGCAGATAAAACGATATATAAAAAAGATAGATATAAACAGAAATAGAAATATAATTAAAAATAGAAATATGGATACTGGCTGGCTACTACTACTCCTCCCTGTCCCTTCCTGTTAATCCTCCTCCCCTCGAGTGAGGAGTTGTACAGTCTGATGGTCTGAGGGACAAAGAGTTTCAGTCTGTTGGTCCTGACCTTGTGAAGGAGCAGTCTGAACAGGCTCCTCTGGTTGCTGATGACGGTGTGCAGAGGGTGACTGACATCATCCAAAATGTCCCACAGTTTGTTAAGAGTTCTTTCCTCTGCCACCGTCAGCAGAGAGTCCAGCTTCATGCAGACCACCGAGCCGGCCCGCCTGATCAAATACAAATTGCAGAAAAAGAAGGGACGTCAAAGGAGTTAAAATTTATGCTGCTGACTCAGTCGAGGTGAAAGATGGGGATATGGCCACTAAAAAAATGAGGAAATACAATTCCAATATATCAGCAAGACAATTCAAAGTGTTGGTTTGATGCTGGCCATCGTTCCCTCTGTCTGTAGTTAACAGTGCTATGCCTGAGACAAACTCAGAGACAGTCATCTGGTGCTATTTGAATAACCAATCACAGGGCTTGGTGTAAGCGGTGTTTGGACATTCAGTTACATTACGGGAGATGTGTAGTCAAGCTACCATCATAGCTCTCTGCGTTGGTTCAGTGCAATGCAGACCCTGAGCCTGCCTGTCTAAAAGGCGATAGTCAGTGTTATAAAGAAACTCTTCATCACAGATTTTATACATGAACACACCTGGTGTGTGATTTGAGTGTATTCTGTGCCCATGCTCACATTGATAAATGACAATCTGTGCATGGCAGTGACTGGGGATCAGTGTTAATTTTTGCAGCACTTTTTAATTTAGTTTTAATCTTTTGCCTAAAATATCTTTTAGTTTAAGTCATAATTTTGACATCTAAATTGTTTTAATTTTAGTTTAGTTTTAGTTGATGAAATTTCACATCATTTTAGTCGATGAAATCTACTGTAAATTTAGTCGACTAAAATATGAAGTGTAGAGTGTAAGACATTTTTTATGTTTCCTTGAATTTCTGAAGTCATGTTTTACTCTTGGATTGCATCACCACGAGGCTAAGGCAGTTGGGATTGGATGTTCCTCTTAACTCATCCAACCGTTCCACACAACCAAAGAAGCTGTGATTCTTAACTCGTCCCTACTTTCTGCCAATAGCTTTCAATTCATTATCGCCGATAATGATACTTCTGGGCAAGATCACAAGCTCTGTACTTAACAAAAATGGACCTGTTTCTTTTAGTATTACAGTATATTTTAGCGAGGAGCAGATGTAAAACAAGAAAAAACGCATTTAACTCTGATTTTTAAATGTACCCATGCAGTGATGAGAAGGTGCATCAATATTGTGCATTTGTGTAATTTGCCGATATATGTCCGATATGTGTGGCCGATATCGATATCAAACCGATAATATCATGCATCCCTAGCTATGACCATACACCCATTTTTTGGTCATACTGATGCTCGATAAATAAGTCATAGAGCGGATTCATTTAGCTAAAATATTCACTTTATCAAAGTAAAACTCAAACATCAAAACTTGCATACTTTTCAGCGGTTTACCTCCCATTTAAGTATCATCTTTCACCTACTGAAATATTCCCCCATTCTCTGTTGAACAGCACATTCCAGGATTCGGCACTATCCGTGGTATTCCTTCAGATTCTGGATCTCGTGGCTGGGGTCCGAACAGAGGTCGAGGCAGGGGCCGAGGCAAACCCTTCCCTCCAGGACCTAGCTATAACAAGAGTAAGGAATTTCACAAGCTAACAAAATGTTAGATTGGCTTGCATAAAAAATACAGGATCCTTCAAAAAGACTATTTAACACTTGTGCAGATTTAAAGTATTAAGTATTCGTGTCTTTCCTTCATTTTAAAAGCCAACTACAGTTATGAGAGCAGCAGTGGCACAGGCTATCGTAAGTCAACACTCACACTGTTGTAGTGTTGTGTGCTTGAGTATTGTAGAGTATGCAAAGGAAGAAGAGATTGTGTTGACTGACAGGATAAGCATTAATGTTCGTTTTTACCTACCATGTCTTCAGGGGGAAATATGCAGATATTCAAACATTCTTACGCAGTGGTAATGATGTCTTTGCCTTCTCTGCCTTTTAGATAAACTGTATGGTAATAATGGAGCCATGTCTGCAGCTAAAGGCAGTAGCTCCCCTGGATCAGGCTATGGCACCTTTTACCCTGAAGGGAGCAGCTACTCCTCCCCACCCATTCCCAGTTCAGACTCAAACACCTCAAAGGGACAAAGTTATCAGTCGATGCCGCCTCCTGCTGACCAGGAGAGCCCCTACAGCTATGGGTATGGAGATGAAAAGAAGAAGATGTTGACCCAAGGTCAGAATGAGGGAGGAAACTACTCCATGTACAGCACAGCTTACCCTAGCTCTGTAACCGGTGGCCAAGTGTATAACAACTACGGTGAGTAAAAACAAAGCCAGTTGAAATTCAACAAACAAGGCAAATCTTTCAGATAACCTGATAAAGCTATCTGTTTCTGTCTACTATCACAGACTGGGGAAGCCAGTCGTCCTGGGGGAATCAGCAGGGCCAAGGCTCATACCAGGGATATGGAGGATTCGGCGATTCAAATTATTAACCTGCACGCTGACAAGCCTTCTCATCCTGACTATGCCATTTTTGACTCTGACTCTGTCCATCCTCGATTGTTAACCCAAGTTACCACTTGTTGAATGAAAAGGAAAAGTTTGTGTTGTGTATGGAACTGGAAATAGTTGCTGAATTTACTTAATTTGTTGATTAAATCAGACAAAGGTGACAGTTCAAGTCTAGCTGTTTTCTTACTTTTTCCCTTTTACTTTCTTGCAGTACACATGTATTGATCATGTAAACCTGGATGGTAAAAAAGAAAAGACATGTCACCTTGTTTGGGCAACTGTTTATTGTGCACTGGCTCTGTTGGTACTTTATTTTATTTTAAATCTGCTTTTAGATTTGAGCCTGAGGTTTAAAACTATCACATTAAAAGCTCTAATCTACCTTGACTAAGACTAAAACTGATGTCTTTTTTGCCAAGTAGCAGCTGCTAGTACAAGTACTTAACTGTTTAATACTGCCTTAAATAAAGCTCTGATTCTGAATGTGACTTTAAGGTCAGAGCTCACCAAAGCAGGTCAGCTGTAGCTTCCCTTAAATAAAGAAAAGGTATTCATCAAGCCTGTGTGAGTTGGAAGGTTCTGCAACAGTCACAAGTGTCTGGATGCTACCAGTGTGTTTAGCATGCACTTGTAGCATGTGTAGTCCTAGAGCAGCTATGTGGCTCAAAAACTTAGGATGATCCTCACAAGGCCTTTGAGAAAAGTAGAACACTGGCTGCAGAGGTTTGAGAGTATGTGCTGAAGAATATGAATCGAAATAACATCAAATAGAAGATGCTTTGCAATTTATCATGAAATCCAGTGTCCAGAATGTGCAAATTCCTGGATGCATTACTGTGCCAATGCACAAAGTGATTTTCCTAAGCTTTTTTGATAGCACAGGTTTATCTCTGGAGAGACTTAAACATGCACTTAACAAGTTTAAGTCTTGGTTTAAGCAGAGGAGACTATTCCACCTTTAACTGAGCGAGTCCACCAGCTCTATCTATGATCGACCGAAGTGCTGGACGCCTAAAAGTAAATCCCTGATTTTTTTTCCACAACACTCAATTTACGATTTTAATCAATTTTTTCCCTCTCAATAAAAAAATAATTCGAATGACACAAAAGTGAGATGAATCAAGTTTTGCCTTTTTGTTGTCAAAATATTTTCCCAAACCAAACAGAATTTCCCTCTTGAAGTTGAAGTGTGTGTCATAAAATGTTGATTATGTAGTTCGAATGTAGGCAGGTTTTTCTGCATAAACACTGAAAGCTGAGGTATTTTCACAGTACATTAACACAGAGCTCTCTGATCAGTATTTAATATCATCTAAAAAACAAATACAAGCCTAAACGTGTGCTTGGACAGAACCTGACAGGGCCTACCATCATGAAAACTGTGAACTTTCAGCATTTATATTTTCCAACACTGCAACAACTTACAATTGGAGTAAGTCAAGAAAAAAATCTTGATTTTTAATTTTTACATCTTCTGCAGAAAATAATTCAAATTAATCAATGTAATCGATATATTGCCCAGCCCTATTTCTGAGTTTGTTGTCAACAGCCTTAAAGCATTCATGCCCTTATAACTTGCTCTTGTATAACTCAGACTTCAGTACAAAGGATATTTATTAAAACTCCACCTTACATGTTTGTCCATCAGACTTTAATTGTATTAATTAAATGCACGTGACTAAGAAACACGTAGGATCTGAAGCGCTGCACTTGCTGCCATCTCACTTATTGGTGGCAGAAAAAGGAGCTGACTTTAATGGAAACGTTTATTAAAATACATATGTTTCAGTATTTCTTGTGAATAATGCAGTTTTTCCATGCTGTTACACTTTGATTTGTCCTTAGAAGACAGCACCTTTGTTCCCACTTTTTAAAACGGTTAAAGCTCAGAAATGATATATTTGAAGAAGGAAAACTGTGATTAACACTGAAGTGGAAAAAGTTGAGACTGGACACCAGCTATAATAACCATGCCGATCACATGCGGCACAGATGACCCTCCAGTCTCGAGACTTAGTCAGGGTGTGAGCAATGTTCATGCCCCTGCGGCGTGTCCTGGGGCTGAGCCTCCTGGAGCCTTCTCCCTCTGCAGCGCTGATAAAAGGGGGAGAGAGGAGCAGTGAGGATGGAGAGAGTCCTGTAAGGTCATCCTGAGCACCTCACCTCTTATCTACTGTGAGTGTTTTTTATCAACAGACACCGGCATTTTTATCAAGCTTCTCTGGCAGCCAGTTCTTTCTCTTAGATGTGTGACTGCTTAGTTTTCTTAATGAAAAGTGGGTTGAAGCTTTGGACACTTGTTTACTCTTTTTTTGTGTGCTCTGCATAGGGGTGCACGATATTGGATTTTTGCCGATATGCCGATATTTTTTAATTCATTATCGCCGATACTGATATGAACAAAATGGACTTGTTTCTTTCAGTGTTACGGTATATTTTTGCAAGGAACAGATGTAAAAGAAGAAAAAAAGTGTTTAACTCTTGCAAAAATGAAACCCTTTATTTTTAAAAGGGACCCATGCAGTGATGAGAAGGTGCATCAGTATTGTACATTTGTGTAATTTGCTGATATTCCTGTAAATATTTGCAAAAATTTCAATATCAGCCAATACCAATACTTAACTTTTTAGGCTGATATTGGCCGCAACTGATATCAAACCGATAATATCGTGCATCCCTAGTTATTTCAGTAGGATTAAAAGCAGAATAGAGGAGGTTTTCTTGGATTGAATTATTTTTTTCTTATGAATATTGACTCACAGCTTGAGTTGGTTAAGTCTTTGCTGTTTAGGCCCCAAAGCTTTGGAAGTCCCTGCTGGAGGATTTTACCTTTTAAGTTTCTGCTGAAACACTTTTAAACAAGCATCCTGTCTTAAAGGATATTTTACTGTTAACTACTTTTGCCACCATACATTATTTGTTATAATTTTGATGTATATTTTGATATTCGCATGTCGGTTTCCTTGTTGCTTGTGATTGGTTTTATTATTTAATGTTATTCTAAAATTAGGATTATGAAATTGCACCCTTTAACCCTCAGCCTTATCAGTTGTCTTACTCTGATTATCTTCCATTGGCTCCAGCTGGGTGAGCTTCAAGCTGCAGCCAATCACAAGTCAGCCTCAGGCATGAAAGCAAGAGATCATGTTGTTTTGTGAGGCAGGAAGTAGAGAGGAAGCATAGGCTCACATGGTAAGCTGCTGTTGTGGTTCAGGTTCTTCCTGTTGCTTCTTCTTCACCTCTGTGTGTGCTTACTTTCATTTCTGCTTCTGTCTTGAAGCCTTCAGATCCATTTGGGTGATGTTTTTGCTTCTGCTGCTGACAGCTAATGATCATTCTCCTGTATTTTAAGATGGCACTTGGGTTGGTCTCCATCTTAATTGCTGCCATCCCTGTGGCCTACTGCTATCCTTCTGCCTTCCAACACCTGGAGGAAAATGGGAGTAAGTACTGTGAGCTTTAATTATATCTTAAGTTTTTGCTCCACAGGCTGAAGTTCCTAATTTGTTTTCTTGTTTCTGTTGCAGCAAACAGAACCTCCATTAAGTTCCTGGCTGTAGGAGACTGGGGTGGAGTACCTTATCCACCCTACATCACCGCTGTGCAGAAGGCTACTGCTCGAGAAATGAGCAAGGTAGCAGAGCAGATGGGAGCTGACTTTGTTCTGGCCCTTGGTGATAACTTCTACTACAAAGGTGTGGATAGTGTGGACTCTCCTCGTTTTCAGGTCAGTTCAGTTTGTTAGTGTGGAAACATGGAGAAGACAGTTTACCCTCATTGTCAGCATTAAGCACAAAGTGGATGGCTCAAACAAACTGAGTCAAAATATTGACAAAAACAATATTTTCTAACTTTGGAATTAAATATAAATGTAGAATTGATAGGAAAATTTAACTGCACCCAGCTAAATTTTGATAGACCACAAATATTAATCAACTTTTAAGGAACATATGAAGATGAAGGAAGCAATGTGGGCGAGTCACAATCCTTATTTAGAAAGGGTTTCCCCTAAACTACAGACTATCATCAAGCTGAAATGGCATCTTCAAACCTGCCAGCCACACCACAAGCCCTGAAATGGACCCTTCCAGAAGAGTTTACTGCAGGGATGGTTGGAGAAATGAGGTTAAGAGAAATGTCTACCAACTTAGCCTTGAAGATCTAAGTATTTTGGAGGGGTTGGATGAGGTTTTCAACTGTAGATGCATAAGCAGCTGTGATTTTGATTGGCTCTGCCCCTGTAAGAGAACTGGCAGGGAAGCTAAGCCATACATTGCTGTGGATGGGGCCAAGAGTTCTTGAGTAAGTGACTGAATTTTAGGTAAAAGCAAATTTCAAAAATGGCACTTGAGTGATTGTGCATTGAACATGTGACAGCGCTTTACTTGGTCGCTTGCAAGCCTTTGTTTTGGTACTGCTTTAGCAAACTGCATAGGTCGTGTCCTTCAGCTTGGAGGGAAATGCCAAAGCAAAAGAACTTGCTAGCATGAAAGAATCATTTCACATGTGGTCTGTGCAGTGTAAAATCACCTAGCTTCAGTTTTTCCACCTAAAATCAATTAAATTACACAATCTGCAGCAATGTCTGTACTTACAGATAGTATGATGCATAAAGCACACAACTGCAGAAAGCAAATGTCTGTCTTCAGTGAGACTTGAGGAAAAATCTTGTTCCAACATCTAGCAAAATTGCTCATTAGGGTTAGGGTTAGGGTTTTATAAAGGGACACTCTTGCGTGGCTTGAAAGGCTGTTACAGTTTGGAAAAAAAAATCCTTGTCCAATTTAGCTGTCATGTTTTGGTAAATGGGGCTTTCCCTTAAAAGTAGTATACTTGAAGTTAATTTTAAGTTTGCTTGAGTATAAGTATAGCAAGTATACTATGGACCATGTACTTGTAGTGTACTAGAAAGTATACTAATTTAATACTACTACAGGCTTAATTTGAGCATTTTTAAGTTTATAATCGTATGCTTTAAGTTTATTTTATAAGGCCATTTTAAATTGACAAAAGTACACAATAAGTGCACTTATCTATATATTACTATTAGTGTGCTTGTTATGTACTTGTCAACAATTTCTTTTGATGAAATATACTTAAAGTATACCCTAAACACTCATGAAAGGGACTACAACTTGATCAATAAAGTCAAGTCAAATGTTTTTCTGTTTATGTTTTTAAGGAACATAAAGATAATGCATTAGAGCACACAAACTATTTCCTGTAAACTTTTAAACTCCAGCACTATATGATCTTGAACATGTAAGTTTACAACAGGGGTAATACCTCAAAGCAAATGTGTGCAGTGAAAAACATTTTTATTGTGCTAAATTAACTGTAAACACAGTGACTTGACCTTATTCTGTACCTGGATCAAAATATACAAAATATCAATACTTTGTGGCAGAAAGAAGTGGAAAGTATACTAAAGTACAAGTGTAATTTGTAGTATTAAAGTGTAAGTCTTAGTATTGATGCACTTAGTCTTAGACTTTTTTTCTTTATACTTTTCAGTATGAGCCAAGTATACTTCACTTTACTATTCATAAGTATATAGTATATAAAAAAAGAACTTCAAGTATACTGCCTCAGTTTTAGTATAAAATAAGTATACTCACAGTACACTTGAATAAACTTTTTGCTAAGGGTTATCGTTTTCCATTGATCCTCTAACCTGATCTGTTGTGTACCATTGCTGGTTTACACCTAACACTGACTTTGGGGTGCCAGAGCCCTTGGAGTGATCAGCTCTAACTTTTAGATCAGTGAGAGTAACAAATATTTTCAGACACATTTAGGATGAACTTTTCAACTTGCACATATTAGTTCTAGTCAGAACTGACATGATGATGCAGCATACTTGAGGTAAACTTGTGAATTTCTGATCTTTTTAGGAAACATTTGAGTCTGTGTACACTGCCAAATCTCTTCAAGTCCCCTGGTATGTGCTTGCTGGAAATCATGACCACGCTGGAAATGTCAAAGCCCAGATCGAGTACAGCCAAAAATCTGACCGATGGTAAGCTGCACCTATATCATATAGCAATCTGAGTTTGAAACTTGACTAAATAAATTCACAACTGATTGATTCATTTTGTTTTTTTTTTCCCTAGGAAATTCCCCTCTTACTATTATGAGCTGAACTTCCACATCCCCAACACAGGGAAAACTTTAACAATTATCATGCTTGACACCATAATGCTGTGTGGAAACTCTGACGACTTCTTGGATGAGAAACCGAGAGGCCCCCTACGTGCCATTGATGCTAACCGCCAGCTGGTGTGGCTGCAGGAGAGACTGGCTCTGAACAAAGCGGACTTCCTGTTGGTGGCTGGTCATTATCCTGTTTGGTCAGTGTCCGAACACGGCCCCACAGAGTGTCTCCTGCAAAGGCTCAATCCTCTGCTCATCAAGTACAAGGCCACTGCTTACCTCTGTGGGCATGACCACAACCTGCAGGTGGGTGCATACTAAAGATTTGTGCAAGTAATATCAAATATAGCAGTACTTCCAATCTTGTGTACTTGTCTCCTACAGTACATTGAAGAGTCGGGTGTTGGCTATGTAGTGAGCGGTGCTGGAAACTTCTTGGATCCTGATGTCCGTCACTGGAGCCATGTTCCCAAAGGCGCTGTGAAGTTCTTTACTGGACAAGCCTCAACACTTGGAGGCTTTGTTCACGCTGAAGTCACGAAGAACCACATGAACCTGACCTTCTACCAGGCGAGAGGCACTTCCCTCTACCGCACAGTCCTCCCCCAAAGGACCTTTGAGTAGAGAAAAATATGCTGTTGATTCAGTTTTTAAAATACTTGGCATTAATATTTCAAAACTTTTGAAGATGAATGTTTTTAAATCAACTAGTTTTACATGTGAGCTTTATTATATGAAAAAATAAATGTGCTTTGTAAACAATGTTTTGTCATCCTTCAGTCTGACTACTTGGTCTACTAAAGTGTAGTTCACAGAAGGCAAGTGTACTATGAGTATACTTATTTTATATACTAAAGAATAGTATAGTGAAGTATACTTGGCTTATTCTGAAAAGTATAAAGAGAAGTCTTAGACTAAGTACATGAATACTAAGACTTACACCTTTACTTTAATACTAAAACTTTTACTTGCACTTTAGTATACTTTTACTTTTATCTGCCACAAAGTACAAATACTTAGTGTATCTTGATCCAGGTACAGAATAAGGTCAAGTCATTGTGCTTACATTTAATTTAGCAGAATAAAAATGTTTTTCTCTACACACATTTGCTTTGAGGTATTACCCCTGTTGTAAACTCACATGTTCAAGATCATATAGTGCTGGAGTTTAAAAGTTTACAGGAAATAGTATGTATGCTCAGTTTCTCTGTTGGAGACATTTTGTTTACATTTTTACACGCAAATGCACATTTTTTCTTTTTCCATTTTTAACTAAAGGACGTTCTCTTGGGGGGGTCTTATTACATTTTTACATGCAGATGTGCACTTTTTCCTTTTTTGTTTTTTTTCAACAACGAAGAGCTTGATTTCATAGAGGCTCTTGTTGAAATGCACATCTTTTTTGATTTAAACGTGTATTTGTAAATACACTGTGGTATGTTTAAAAATGTTAAATATATCAAACTTGTTCTCAACATTCTGTCTTGTGATTTTGTAAATACATTGCAGTCTAGTGTACATACAGTGAGTTATCTTTAAGAATACGTAATACTAAGAATACTTGCTATACTTGTACTCAAGTATACTTAATAAATTGAACTTCAAGTATACTTTTTTTCATAGCATGGTCATGGATGCCTCGTAGATGCATGCAGCAAAGGGAAGTGGCTCAAGACAAATGTAGCATTTTGCTCATGTGTCTGGTTTGCTCAAGGACTCTGAATAAACTGGTTTATTCTATTACATGGATCTGGCCTTGATATGTGACTTCAGTGACCCTGGTGTACATTTCTCTTATGCTCTGATGCCATTGTTTGCTTCCCACTCATTTGTCTGAACATGAAGCAGAATAATTGCTGAGGTCAGCAGCAGCCTAGGTTGGTGGCAGTAGATTGTAGTCTGCTCTGTGGGTTGGGCCTACCAGCACACTTGCTGCTTTGTTTTGCTGCAAATCTAAATCATTACTATTTCCATGTATTCACAGACCCTGGAGCCCTGCATATGAAAGTAAAACATTTACAACCTAAGGTAATCTTTTTCTGGCTTTATGTGAGCTTGGTGGGGAAGCATTTGTTGAGCAGTTTGCATCAGAGTTCATCAGAGTGTAAACTGGTGCCTGTTACATGATCTGCTGTTGTTTCTAAGTTAACAGCTCACAGTACTCAACAACTAGGAGCAGGTTTATGTACCAACACTGTTCAGCTGCAGGAGAGAGAGGAGTGATCAGGATTTCCAGAGTCACGGCTCTCTGTCAGTCACAGAAAAACCTCTTGGCCTGCTGATAGAGGATTAGGCTGAATGACAGCAGCTTGGCAGTGACTGCTACCAGGATAGACTAAGGCAACCAATGACAATTAACCTGGGGCTAATATGAGACCCAGAACAGAAGGGATTCTAATTTTACCCTATCATGTGGATGTACTGAATTATTCAGATGTGTTCATGTCTGGTGCAACAAGTTAAAGTCTCACATTTTCACTCTGATTCCAGGAGACTGTTTTTCAGTCTATGCATAAAGACACCCTCCGTTAGTAAAATCAGGCAGGGACACCTTATTTCACCTCAAATTTTTACTATGTAATCTGTGGGTTATATCCATTTTCCCTTTTTGTTAACAGGGTTTAATAGCTAGCTGAAACTATAGTGTAAGTTACACTTAATGTGTGTTTTCTTTATCCAATTCAACTGAATTACAGTCTGTCGGTGTCATGTGTTGTCAAAGTGACAACTGGACTAACAGAAGTAAGACAGAGCCAATGAGAAATCGGTCGTGGATAAGCTGGGGATGGAGGACAGGTAAGGATCACTTAACCCTGTTGACGTAACTCACCGTACACCAAATTAAACCTTGCTGAGTTGCACATCAAGGCACAAACTGATGACTAAACATTGAGCGTTTATAGCACAGGCATGTATTTGGTTAATACCAGGTCCTCCATGCTTGCCTCAAGCGGTCAGCAGCTAACAAGCAGAAGTTCTGTCATTAGGATACAAAAACTACGTGAATGCACGGAATAGTGGTACAGAAATCTTCTGCAAACAAAACCCACAGTAAAATACTTATTTTAAACGTTAAATTGTCTACTCCCAAAGGTAACGAGGTGCAGGGCTATCTAATAATGAGCTGCCAGGCTCCATTGTAATGCAGGGCACTTGGTGTGGCACATGTACAGCTAAATCCTGGGCTTTTCTGATTGTATTTACAGTCTCAGACACAGTCCAGGCTGTTTCACGCCTTCCTCACAGAGGAGTCAACCTTTATCAGAATGCCCGTTGTCAAAAAGTTCCTTCTTGACAGCTGGAGATGAATTGGATGGTATGACAGAGAGAGGAGCAGATGACCTTAAACAAACCCCAGGGCTGGTTGCTTCCCTAGCCTATTTATAAGCAAACCCTTCGAGAAGTTGTAGCATGCTATTGAACACTGGAATGAAAAACACTTAATTTTTAAAGAGCTATGGAAAACTGAATTCAATTATTTGATTAATATTTGGCATAGAACTACATAAAATAAACTGGAGTTTTTTAGCATGCAGTTTGTATTTGCAGTGAGTCTCAGTGATCTGACAGTTAGCTTATACCCTATAAACTTATTCCCAATCATAGCTATATTCTCTCTGAAGATGTTTTTACATCTTTTTTTTTTTTTTAGCTTCCCAACCACTTCTGGACCAGGCCCTAACCCACAGAAACACAAAGAATGCTTGTCCGAAGAGAATAGTGCATTCCTGAAAGCACAAACTTATCACTTGTAAAGGCCTATGAATGAAATAGGTTTATAGGTCCAATATTTACAACAGGAAAAAAAATCAAGAATTTGGGCTGGAATTTTGTTCTCTTTTTTTATTTTTGTTTAACCAACAGTTAACTCATGGGGATGAAAAGCTGATCAAACGAATCATACACCAGACTCTGCAGATCTGCTCTGCGTGCTACTTGCTCTGCAATCAGGAAAATGGCTTTTCTTTGCAGAATTCTGATTAAATGGAATAAAAGATGCTTCTTTTTTAAAACTGAATTTCTAAAGCAAAGAGGTGTGAAAACAATGCTTTCAGTCTCATCAGTGGCCCCTTCTCCACTCATTTCAACTTTCCCACCACCCCTCACTGTAAAACAATATGAGCATACGTTGAGTAAACTCAGATCTGGTGAGAGTATTTGTGAGAGTATCAAGACAAAAAAATCTCACTAGATTTATTCTAATCCACAATTTCCTTACATGTCTGGATTAAGATCATATTTTAAGATATAAAAACTAAAAATAAGGTCTGAGTAAAATAATCTGCCAATAAGACAAAACAAATTTAACTTGAGCAGATATTAAACCTGAATTTAAGACCCTCAAAGTCAAACTTTTCTTGTTTCATTGGCAGATATTTTCTCTTCATTAAAAGCCATTCAATGCCTTATTTTTGTCTTTCATTCCTTAAAGTAAGATATTTATCTCGACTGGTTTAATGATTGTGGATTAGAATAAGTGTTTTGGATATTTTTTACTTGAAAATAGACAAACACAATTGTCTAGATCTGAGTTCTTGCAGTGTACAGTGTCCACAACTTTGCATTTGTCTTCCTTCTCATTGCAAACTTCCTCATCTGCCTCTAGATGTATTACAGTGGACGTGTTTCTGTGCTAAGGAGATGCTGTTCCCTTTAACTGGCCGGTCACAACAAGCAAAACATGAACATTTGCATGAGGACTTCTTTCCAGGCGACAAATGTTATGTAATAACTAACTTTTCCTGCTCTAATCATGCAGCTCTGCAGATGAATCAGACGAACTGCTGCTCTGAGCTCCTCCATCTTCAACTCCACTGATGAAACCTCCTCCTCCAGCTAGTCACTGAACACTCCTCCCTGTGTGAACTCTTTTTGTTTGCAGACCTTGTCATTTATCCAATTAAACCTGTTGTACAAACAGAAAAACAGTTTGAATTTCTGAAGTCTGTCCACTCAGATTAAAGTGCTGATTTCTGATGATCTAATTCCACAGCTCAAAAGTAATAAAAGGATGGAGTATTAAAGGCTAAGCTGCCCATCTAATCTCCTCTCCCTAATCTTCTCTCCTTGCTATACAGGCACTCTGGGTTTGATAGATGCAATGTTAGCTCAACAAGTCCCCAAAATAATCTAATATTTAAAGCACAATGATAGTCGCTTGTAATTCACTGATGCTTGATAAGAAAAATACAGAAATTAGATAATGAACATGTGCTAATGTGCATGTCAGTGTATCTGTGTGAGTGTGGGGGGGGGGTCCAGTTAGTCATGGGCCTTGTGTGCTTTTAATATCCCAGGATTTCTTTATCTTAGCCAATGTCCTGCTTAAAATGGATCTGCCTTTTTGAGTTGTATAACAGTGCATACTTTTTTTTCTTATTCCAATAGACAAAAATAGAGCGACATGCCTCCTGTAGTGACATCTGCTCAAATAAACTTGAACATGTATGGATGTATGACTTGAGAGAATCAAACATTAATGCAGAAAAAATATATAAAGTAAAACCTTTTTTTCTTATTTACATTTATCTTATGTTTATTATCATTATTAATTTGAAATTACAGAGGAAAATGATGTCTTCTTCATGTCTTTCCTTTTAAATTAAATAAGGTCATGCAGTCACGTGAATACAGTCACCTCTACTAATTGAATTAACTTCACCCTATTAGTTGGTAAGTTAGGCCAATCCTCCTAGAGACAGGAAATATATTTAGCATCTGAATAAGATTCAGCCACAAGTGTCAGCAAACGTTATACTAGCAGATGCCAGCACTCATCTCTGACACGAGAATGGCATCGTCAGAGGATTTTTGAACACATTACTGGCATAAAAAAAATCCTAAAAAGTCTGAATTATCCAGACTGAAAGGTGAAATGCTCCTCTGAGCTCCAGTGCATTAAGAGTGTCGGGTAAAGATGAACATAAACTAAATGATGAAAGTGTATGTTGACTGAATGGGATTACAGCAGGGGCTTGAGGTGGGAGTAGCACAATCTTTAGGGAAATACTTTTGTCCAAAGACAAAAATATACGATTTTTTTTCTGGTTACAGTACTGTCAGGGTGCCCTTTGTGCAAGGCATCAAACATCCATCCTCCAGGGTTCTTTTTCATGTGCAGTTCCTCATCGTACTATCCAGTCGCTCCACTGGTAAATGTCCATATCCTGTTTGTACATGTTCATGTAGCCTGATTCCTGGCCCACAAGTTTATGGCATGTTCCATAATAGGGAGAAAAAAATGACTTTCCCCTCTGGGACAGTAAAGTATTTACTCTTCTTCTTCTTCTTCTAACTTGGCACAAATCTGCTGTGAAGACCAACAGAGAACAGCTCCGAGTATGTGGCTCTTGTCTTGAGAAAGTATCTGTTTATGTCCTTTTCTGCCAAGTGCAAACATCATTTAATCCAAATGAAGTAATTCCAAGCATCCAAACTAGCCTCAGTCACTTCTTTGGAAATCTTTCCAGACAGATACAGAACAATCACAAGTCATAGAGCAAAGTTTGTAAGTCTTTGATTTCGCAGGGCTGTTGACACAAACAGGAATCGTTCAACAAAATAAAGTTATAAAAATAAAAAAGGGTTCAGAGAACATATAAGATGAAAAAGGGAGTTTAAAAAGCTTAATGAAAGAAGAAAACTGTGTGATGGACATGTGCTACATGTTTTTGGTCTTTGATTCTTACGCATCAGTCTCCTTTGGGATCGGCTGGTTGTAGGAAGGGCTGCTGATGTTTAAAGCAGCAGGAAAAAATGAAGGGATGTATGGGATGACATTCATCAGAGGGCTGGAGAGTGGGCTCTCGTCTGGGGAAGTCATTGGAATAATGACATCGTCTTGGTCCCACACATGGAAAGCATTTGGGTGGGAGTGGGTGAGGGCAGATGGCATATGGAGAGGGCTGACTCCATCCACCTCACCCTCTTTTTTCATGTCCTCCTCCACTGGGCCCAGCAAACAGTCTGCAAATAGACAAGAGATAATGAGTAATGCCCATACATCTCTTCACCAGACCCATCAAGTGTTGTCTTTCCAGTAAAACAAAGCTTCTGTTTTTGAATTTACATCGAATCACTCTGCTTTTGTTTATCTCTAAAGAAAATGACTGGTTTGACAGCAAGTTTCTGCACCGTCACCTTGGCAGAGTTGTTAGATTATACAGTTGCACTACAATAAGAACTTTTATGTTTTGTATTTAAATCCAACATGTAGATTTAACATAATTTAAAACACTCAAGTAAATTTAGAGACTGGCTGATAAACTCCTTTGACTGAATTAGTTAATGCCACCATAATATCTGCACTGTACAACACCTTTGCGCTGCATGAAACAAAACCGTAACAAAGTGTTCCCAATAAATAGTTAACTTATTGCGATTTTCCCCTAAAATCGTTTCACATTGCAATAAGCAGCTGTGGCATTAATTAATAAATGTTTAATTAATTGTAAAAATAGTCAATGTAGATGGCTTGGGAGATGAGATTTTACTAAAAAAGTTGATTTCTACATCAGCAAACATTACTTTACTTTTTAAATGCCTTTGCAAGGTATTTAAGTTTTTGATTAAAAGTATTTCTTAGTTACAGCTAACGCTATACCTGTTATATCCAGCATGAGCTCTTTGATGAGGTGACCCACGATGGCATAAGCCACAGCAACCACCACCAGAGCTGCCATCAGAAGGTAGAGGACAGATTTGGGGAGCTGGATAATGTCCCTGGGAGGGGGCCTGTACTCCTTGTAAAGTGGCTCCACATTATGGACCAAGTAAGACATTCCTCCTTCATCTGTTAAGTTGTAGTTGTCCATATTTCCACTGTAGGAGCCTCCACTGGTTAATCCATGTCTTCAAAGTTCCAATATTCCTTATCTGACTGATCCAGTTGCTGAGTTGCAGTCCTGATTTTGCTGAGAGAATCAAAGATTAATACATAAAGTAAATATTGAACAATTTAACCATCTTTACCTAAAGCAAATGCAGGGATGTATGCAGATGTTTTCAAGTATAGCGGCTTTTGTATAGTGTTTTAATTTGGTGTGGCTGACCAGTAAGAAAACAGGACTGAAACATGTACCCACCTGTTAACCCCAAGTGTTGGTTAATTCCAGAGTGAACATATTTGGATGTAAGCTTTGCTCTTAGCCCAACAAGTGTTAAAAACGCAGTAAAATCCCTTTAATAACAGGATATTATCACCTGTTCATCCTTCACAAGCACAGTAGGACTACCCCTCAGTCTGTCCTCCTCTTCCTCTGAGCTGACTCTGCTCTGCTGGATTAATGCAGGCTGTGGGCGGCGACCAGCACAGAGAGAGGGAGGGGGATTACACCTCCAATCACGGCAACCACAGTTGCCAGGTCAGTTTATTATAAGCGACTTTGTGCTTCTTCTATTGAAAAGTTGCTTGTAAATATTGGCAGTTGCAGGTTGTGTTTTTTTGGGCTTGTTTCAAAAGTGCAGTTGCTCATTTGTGCTTGTTGTGCCCCCAAACCCAGGAGAGATCTGATGCTCACTCTACTACCAATGTAAACCTAATTCAGGAGTTACACAAACTATTTTGTACCACTCCAAACACAGATGTACATTATACTGTAAAAAGAAGGGCAAAAATGACGATTCTGCTTTTTTTTTTTATAAATATATATTTAGTTGATTTACTGCTTAAGTAGCCTAAATTTTATTTTGCCATTTTTTATTATTTCTTTTTGTCACCATTGTTTTGAGTTTTTATATTTTATTCCTTTTTATTTTATGGCTAAGTGTGCATTAGTTACCAAGTACATTTTAACTTCATTTCCTATGTTGGATTTTTGTTCACTAACAAGGTAGAAGGAAGATTAATAATTTTCCAGTACAATTCAAGCTTTTCGAGACATTTTATCGTTTTCCTCATTTTCCATGACTTTAAAATTGGTCAATCATTTTCCAGGTTTTCCAGGATGCGTGGGAACCCTTGGAGCTATAAATAGCAGTTGCCCCTTCCTCCACTTCTGTATAAAGAAAATCATATTCCACCTCCAAACAAAAGGATCTTGAATAAGTAAATTAAGAGCCAAATAAGAAAAAAATGTCAGCGTGAAATTGAAATATAATGTTGATCAAAATCAAAACAGAAAAAAATTGCTGGAGGTCGCTTGTTTTGGGCTTGTTTATTGACCTGGTTGCTTATTTCAGCAGGAAATCTGGCAACACTGACGGCAACAATCAGTCAATCCCTCATCCCAACCTTCACAGATTATTCAATCCACAGCAAACAATCTGAGTGAGTGCTCTCTGACAGCTTCATTGTGCCAAATCTCTCTCTGTCTGTCTCTTACACACACATACCCCTATGACACAATCATGACATGTGATTTGATTTCATCAATTACAGAGTAATTACCCTGACAGATTACTTCAGGCTCTGTTTGCCTCACTGAAAATGCTTTGGATTTCGACGATACAAGACGCCATTCTTTCATTCTGGAAATGATTTATTTATAATTGTTTTATTTAGACTAACTGGAACATTGAAGCAAATAAACACAGAGATCATTATATATATTTTTTAAAGTGTAGCAGAAGTTTTTCCCCTGTAATAATCACATACCCAATCAAATGAGAAGAGATTGTGTCTTGATGCTTGTGCTTAAAATACATTTTCTGAATTCTGATCAAAACGTGGACTGGACTGATTTTAGTGTACAATTTCTGTAGCATCGCTCATATTCACAAGGTGAGAACTTGAACCTTTTATATACAACACATATACTAAGTCTTAACCAAATGGATCAAGGAAAAGATATGCGAGTAGATGGACGGGGGCTTGATTGTGATGATAATAATAATAATAGAAACAAGGGGTAAGTTAGCATGATATGTGCTAACAAACATTATGCTAGCTAATGCAGTAGAGGTTAACTTTTACGGGAATTAAAGTGTAATTAGTTTTACTAATGCATTTGTAGGTTACATGCTGTTTCCTGAACATATACATAAATATTCATGTTTTTGTTTTCAGTGTTATTTATCATTTAACAGACGAGCGTTGTTAGCTTTATGCTAACGATGACTTTGTAACGGTCCACCGTAACATGGAGCCGAGCCGCCCGTTAGTTCTTCATTTAATTCCCCTCATCAAAAAGTAGTTTATTAAAGTTTACTGCGAGTATCATTTTATACTAGACCTGTGGCAGTATACTTGAAGTTTACTTTTTATATAATATATTTTATATACTTAAGAATAGCATAGTGTATAGTGACTAATATTGAGAAGTATAAAGAAAAGTCTAAGACTTAGTACATTAATACTAAGACTTACACTTATACTTTAATATTAAAACAAATACTTGTACTTTAATACTTTAATACTAATACTTAGTGTATCTTGATCCAGGTACAGAATAAGATCAAGTCATTGTACTTACATTTAATTTAGCAGAATAAAAATGTTTTCACTACACACATTTACTTTGAGGTATTACCCCTGTTGTAAACTTACATGTTCAAGATCATATAGTGCTGGAGTTTAAAAGTTTACAGTAAATAGTATGTGTGCTCAATTGCATTATCTTTATGTACCTTAAAAACATAAACAGAGAAACATTTGACTTGACTTTATTGATCAAGTTCTTGTCCTGTCATAAGGGTTTGGGGTATACCTGAAGTATACTTCAATAAACTAAAATGTGGACTAGAAGTATGTACCTACTACACTAGTAGTATACAGAAAAGTGTACTTGTTGTATACTCAAAAGTGTGCTTTTGTAAACTTAAAATGACCTTATAAAGTAAAATTAAAGTTTACTTTTACGAATTTAAAAAGTTCAAATTTAGTCCAAAGAAGTATTAAGTTAGTATACTTTCTAGTACACTAGAAGTGGTCTGTAATATACTTGCTATACTTATACTCAAGCATATTTAATAAAATGAACTTCAAGTATACTGCTTTTTACTCAGGGTTACTCAACAGCATCCTTATTTGTAGCCATTTATATCTTATTTGCTTGAATTTTGTGTGTTTTGAACAGAATTCTCATTTGAAAGGTCGAATCAGACTTTGATCTGCAAGAGCCGACTCTTCCAGATGGAGTTATACTTTGACGACCGACCATGTTCCTCAGAGTCCAGTCAGAGGAACGGCCATGGAGACTCACAGAAGGTATTTCAACATGCACTCCAGTCAACACTCATAAGCAGGATTGACAACTTTTGTACATAAAACTAGAAAAGCACTCAGACCTCCGCAAAGCAACTCAGGTCCAGAACACCAAAATCCCTGTAAAAGATACTATTCTGCATCACAAGATCCAGAATAGTGCCAGGATCCAGACCAAACTCAGCACATATGGGGAGGTTGTTATCCTGTATGAACACAAGTTTTGGAAACATCACATAATAATCAGATTTTATATGAATTATTGAATGTTGTCCATGGGATTTCCCATTGTAAAGTTTGATGTTTTTTATGACGTCAATCTGGATCAGCTCCAGATAAAATTTACCTTGATGATAGAGACATGGACCCTATATTATCCTGTAAAACTGTAAGCAAATCGGTAAAAAAAATGTCAGAGATATGATTTTTTTTTAAATTTCATCTGGTAGCTATCATAAAACTTCTTTCAGAGGTTGATCTCTAGCCTGAAAAATGAAGAAGTGTGATTTTTTTCTATTTTTTAACCAAAATCCCATGTAAACTATTGAGACAAGCAACCTCATACATCTTGACAACAAACATGTGATGGAGTTGCTTGTTTCAGTCAGATGGAGTATTTGAAGAATCATTTTGCTGATAAAGTAATTTGTTATCATGGAAATTGTTCCTTTAACTACAACAAGGTCTTAACCCCTCATCTTGTTTAAGAATAGCTTCTGTCAGTGGCTTTGTCTGGAAAAGCACTTAATTTTTGTCAGAAAGTGGAGGGTTTTAGTCCGGTTCTGGCTGTCACATGTCAGTGTGTCCTTGGGCAAGACAGTTAACCCCAAGTTACTCCCACTGCTGGGTCAGATGTGTGTAAAGGTGTGGATGGCCCAATGCCCCACTTTGTCAGAACTGTCTCATAGATCTGTCCATAAATCTGTTTAATAAGGAGAATATTTTTATTTCAAAAGCACAAATTCATTAGCTGTTTCAAAAACAATGCTAACAGTGACAGAACAGAATAATGAACATGGAAAATATTTATTTATTGATTTTTTATTTGTTTATTTATTTGCACATAGTTAAAAGAGAAGTCAAAGAAAACAGTGAATAAGATTAAGTTACATGTGCAGGTGAGGTAGAAACCCCATGTGGGCTTATTTGCAAACCTCACCTAAGAGTAAAGACAGATAAAATTAGCAGAAAAAAACCATTAAAGTCTAGTAATCGAAGAAAAGCAAACAAACAAAAATCAAATAACATACATTTTACCAAAATGAGAGACTACACCAACACAAAAAGAGAATATAACAAAAGAAAGTGGTACATAAACTGTATTTTGTCAAGAACAATTGAAATTTGATCATCACAAAGATCCTCATGAACAAAAAGTTTTTGACATCAAAACAGTTTTTAGCCTCAATCTTTATCTGGACAGGGACAGAGACTCTGTCAGTTAATAAAATACTTGTTCATAAGTGAACGCCATGGTATTTCAGTGAGCACTGACCTTGAGATATTTGATACGTGGTATGTACAGGTTATTGCTCTGTCTTGTTGAATAAAAGTTCACTTTAGAGTTTGGAATAAAGAACATTTTAAAGCTTTCTTGTAATTCTGTACTCTTGTATTTGACTTTATAAATAAAAATACACATTTGAAGAGTATTACTGTCAGAAAAAGATAATATATATTACACTTAAAGAAAAGTGGAGATGAAGCATCATTGGATCTGGAAAAAGTTGTATATCTGACAAGATAAAATCTGATCATGATGCTGAGGGCAGTGCTGTTATACAACGCCTGCAGAACTTAAGCAGGCCATTGAGCCTACCTTAACAAATCCATCTAAGTGTGTTTCATGAAAACCGTTAAAACTTAGCCTGTGTCAGTAGCCTCAACAAACAAACCGGGTTTCTGGGAACTGACTGATGCATAAACTTCTCTCTAAGCATTAAAAAGATAGGAAAAGCATTTGGAGATATGACATTATTTTATTTTATCCTTCCGTCATTGAGAACAAAACTCATTTTAATGGAAAGCTTAATAAATCTCTTTGTTTTGCTTTTCTGAATAGAGGGAAGATTCTCATGATTTACCCAAAGGGACATCCTCAAGTGTGGGTTTCAGCACCATTCAAGAGCAGCATAGCAGGTATCCTCACAGACAAATCTATTCATAGTTCTGTTCATCTGTTCATGAATGCAAATTTAGTATAAATTAAAGACTTTCTCCTTTCAGCTCAAGTATAGATGACATCAGCAGGAGCGTCCAGGAAATTGTGGAAAATATTAACAACAGCCGCACCAGTGACCAGAAAGTCATGGACAGCTTTGAGCCAAAATTCATAGAAAAGGTATGAACATTTCTTTACACTTGTGTGCCTCTTCCCTGACAGAAATACATGTATCCTGAATTATTATTCTGAGGGATTACATTTTTGTCAGAGATGTGGATTCCTACAGATACATGTGTACATAAATATATCAACTGTGATTTTTTTTTTTAAATGTATTTTGTGCCGTGCTTGGCTTAAGTCTTTCATAGTCAAGATGTTTTCTAATTACATTTAAAACCCTAGGTGACGGAAATGTTACAGCAGATGAAAGAGCACATGTACACCGTCTATGAGGAAAACAGCAATGTGATGCAGGTAAAACTGCAGGAGCTGTCGGAGGTGCTGGAGCGCTGCACGAAACTCAATAAGGAACTCATGGAGGCCAGTCAGGTACTGGCAAATCTAAGAGAGGGCCTAGCCATTATCAAGACAGTTGAACCCTGATTACATAATTCTCATACAAACTCGATGTTGTTCTGACTCAGTTTGTGTTTGTTGGATAATTTTTAAAAAAAAGAGTATGCCCAAAAGATGAGCCTCACTTCTTATATTATTATCTATCCTTATCTTATAGTTCATAGTGTCATGTTTTTAGACACTCATGCAAGTCACAGTTTATTGATAGATTGAGTTAATTTTAAAGCTAAGTCTATGGTGATATAATAAAAATGCATCAAATAACACTTTATGTCACCAGTGTGGTTGTTTTATCCTCGCAATTTTAAAATGTGTGCACAGATAGCACCTCAGACCTTTCCAAATGAATTCAGATACCACATTTAATCAAAGCCTTTTATTGATTCATAACCAGTTATTTACACATTCAATTAAAACAAAAAATCTGTTTATAGTTCCACAGCATTTACATACACTCTGCTAATTAGTGCCTGATCTATATTTCAGGCATCTGCTCTGTACAAACATCACAGATTATTGCACTGCTTCTACCAAACACAAGCAGCTCTAGAGGGCTTGCATCAGTATGAACAAAGGAATATATCATGAGGTATTTGTGATTTTCCAATCAGAAAAACCTCCCTTTTGAGTCCAGCTTAGTTTATACACATAAGAGTTTCTCAGAGGGCAAACATACAGGTTGAGTAAAAAAAAACATACAGTCCATTAAAGAGGATTTTTATGGGCCTTTACTTTCCAACAGTGAAAGACTGAAGTCCTGTGATGGCTCTGCCCAGTATCAGGGCATGGATGTCATGAGTTCCTGTGGAATACAATAAAAACATTTAAAGTAAGTTGTCTTCACAAGAAGAGATGCTTGTTCTCTGCGAAAGAAAATTCCTAAATATTCCTGATGAGGTTGGTACTTTTTAATCAGAAATCATTACCTTAACCGTTAGGGCTAAGGACTGCACCGCTGACCTCTTGTGGTGAGAGCACCTACCTACAGCTCAAATTTGTGGGAATTTCCACATTACTGATCTGATCAGGTGGAAATCAGAGTTAATTTTGTTGACTAATAATTTTCGTCATAGTTTTCTCAACAACCTTTTTTCCCCTGACCAAAACTAAACAGTAACTTATAAAGACAAGTGCACATGGACAAAAACTAAAACTAAATTAACTGAAATTTTCATCAACAAATAAAAAACTAGACTAAAATGTTTGACAGAGACTTAATCCAATCAGACCTAATTTGGTCATGTAGAAAGTAGAGACAAGTTAGGAATATATCCAATCACAGCTACTTTGGTTGTGTGGAAAGGTTGGATGAGTTAAAGGATAAGTTCGGTTTCTACAGCTTTCACATAGTTTATAGAATGAAGTAGAACAATATACTCACCCAGAAGGCTTTCCTGATCCAAACAGTGCTTCGGGAGATATTTAGATCCAAAATCGAGCGGCGGACATCCATATAAATGGTAGCAGACGGGGCATGTATAGCCGCTCCTTAAACTGCATTAATCGTCCAAAAACTCATTAGTTTCACCAACATTTCATCATGGTCCGCTCGCGCTACTCCTCCACGACAGTCCGGTGTCACTCCACCCATGTTTTGTGACTTCGCTGACCTCTGAACTGAAAAGTTTCTTTCCGGTTGTGCGCATGCGCAGTACGGCTCATTGTTTCATCGGCGAGCGGTGGCTACACAATAACTTTCTTCCAGTTTTGTGCAAAATGGACGAATATCTATCGGATGAAGATGTTGTGGACGAGAACTTTGAATATGATGGGTGTCCTTACAGTTTTGAGCCAGAGTATACAGATGAGGAGCTCATCGAAAGGAGGACGCGGAGGCAAGAAACTTTTCAGTTCAGAGGTCAGCACAGTCACAAAAACATGGATGGAGTGACACCGGACTGTCGTGGAGGAGAAGCGCGAGCGGACCATGATGAAATGTTGGTGAAACTAATGAACTTTTGGATGATTAATGCAGTTTTAGGAGCAGCGCTATAGATGCCCCGTCTGCTACCATTTATACGGATGTCCGCCGCTCGATTTTGGATCTAAATATCTCCCGAAGCACTGTTTGAATCAGGAAAGCCTTCTGGGTGAGTATATTGTTCTACTTCATTCTATAAACTATGTGAAAGCTGTAGAAACCGAACTTATCCTTTAAGAGGGATATCCAATCACAACTGCCTTAGCTTGGTGGTGGCAGGATAAGTTGGGGAGCGATCCAATCAGAGCTCCTCTCTTTATGAATTGATATATTCATGTAGAGCAGGTTCACTGTTTGTTGTCAGTTCTGGTATTGTAACTGAGATGCTCTGCCAGGTAGCCTAAATAAAGGTGACTGCATTTCACACAAAAGTTACATTTGTTTCTCTTAATTTATACATTTAACTGTGCTAGCATTCAATAAAGGGTTATTAGATGTTTCATTTTATCCAAGTGTAAAACATGACTTCAGAAATTCAAGGAAACATAAAAAACGCCTTACCCTTTACACTTCATATTTTAGTCGACTAAATTTACAGTAGGTTTCATCGACTAAAATGTGAAATTTCATCAACTAAAACTAGACTAAAATTAAAACAATTTAGATGACTAAAACTAGACTAAAACTAAAAGAAATATTAGGCAAAAAACTATAACTGAAAATAAATTAAAAAGTGCTGTCAAACTTAACACTGGAGGAAATACAACAGTATAGACGGTGTATCCTCAGCTTTGTGCTTACCCTCGTAAGTGTTGACGGCTTCCAGGTTCATGACATGACGAATGATGTGGTACTCGTCTGCAATGCCGTTTCCTCCCAACATGTCCCTCGCTTGTCTGGCAATATCTAGAGCTTTACCACAGCTGTTCCTTTTTAGCAGGGAAATCATCTCTGGTGCTGATCTGTGAAGAGAGGATTTTACAGATTAAGAATGTTTGAATGAATGCTTTATTTCGAACATGCAAAAACAAACATGGGTAGTCACCATAAACAAAAACACATGCATATACCAAAACTAAAGATAACAATTAAGGTAAACCGCTAATGACATCCTGCATGCGCAGCAAGTCAACACGCTCGAAAAGGAGTAGGAAGAAGTCTAAACTTATTTAATCCTGCCCCTTTTTATTACCACGTCCTATTGTGATGTTTTTACTTTTTACATATGTATAATATTTACAAGATTTAACCACCTATTTAACAGCAAATGTTCCTTATAATATAATGACTATAAACTGTTAAAGCTACTTATACACAATTACAACCATAATATTTCACCTATATATAATACTTAATTTTTATACATATAACACACCCTTACTCAAACACAGAAAAAGACATTACATAATCAAGATAATAAATCAATATTTTCTTAGATTCTGCCATTACTGTCCTGGGTTAAACTGCTGCTCTTCGTCCTTATATTTATTTAAGGTTTGTGTTTTGAATATTACTTTAAGTTTGCTTATGGTTTTACTTTTCTTTAATTCATCTGTTAAACTGTTCCATAATTTAACCCCTGGGATTGACACACACATACTTTTTAATGTTGTTCTGACAGTTTATACAACTTTAAAATGTATTTTAAAGTTCAGTTCCCCTCTTAAATTATAGCCTCCTTCTCTTTCTGTCAGCAGTTTCCTTATGTTGTCAGGAAGTTAATTATTTCTTGCTTTGAATATTATTTGTGCTGTTTTAAACTGGATCAGATATGGTTATATATGCAAAAGACAGAATACAGTCAACCGAGGCCAAACTGTGTGTTATGAGTTTGTAAAAACATTAAAAAACATACTTCTTCTCATCGATAAGTCTTCCCAGGGCCAGACATGACTGAAGTCCAATGGTGATCTCTGTCAGCATATCTGCCATTTTCTTCTGCATCAGCTGGTTCCTGGCCAACGGGACCCCAAACTGGATTCTGGTTACAAGACAAAGAGACGTGAAAACAAATCCTTCCAAAAAATGCTGATATTGGAAGAACACAAAGACACAAGCTACAAACTAACAGTAGAGCTATTTCTGGTTTTGTTTTGTTCTAACTTTTCCTGCATCATGTTATGTCTATTAAGTCAGATCACCTGACCTAAGTTACTCATATACCACAACATGTGACGCACCGGTCCAGAGTGTACTGTCTGGCAGCATGGAAGCAGAACTCAGCAGCACCCAACGCTCCCCATGCAATACCATAGCGGGCGTTGTTCAAACAGCCAAAGGGACCCTGTTAATAGAGGTTACCAAGAAAAGATATACATGTAGCACTTAAATGGAAATTATTTTGACTTGATATTTAAAAAGAGAGTGGTCCCTTACAGCTAAACCAGAAACATTGGGCAACAGATTCTCCTGGGGAACCTCCACTTCATCCATCAGGATCATTCCAGTAGCTGATGCCCTCAACGAGAACTTTCCCTCAATCTTCGGAGTAGCAAAACCCTTCATTCCACGCTCCAAGATGAAACCCCGCACTCTGCCATCTTCACACTTGGCCCACACCACAGCAATGTCTGCCACAGGGGAATTTGTGATCCTGTAAGACAAAGAGAGGCTTTTTTTACCAAATTTTCATCTTAGACCGAGTAATTTGTAAGTGCAAATCTTTACAAAGAACGCTATGGACAACTTTAATTTGAATATCAGAGTTCTGCTTTAAAGGAACATTCCAACATCTTTGTTGTTTTGCCTCACTCCTGAGTCCATGACAGGAAGATAGATACCATTCTTTCGACTGTGCGAGCAGTAACAAGGAAGAGACAGACAAAGCTTTCCCACCGCTAGTTACTGTGGCTTAGCTCAAACACTGGGAGTCACTGGGTATAGCTAGCCTGCCTCTGCCTACAGTCATCAGGTAAACTCTTCAGCTACTTGTTGTGACTCATTTTTTACCCCTTTATGTTACATTATCTTTTTATATCTTCATACTATCTCCTCTACTCCTAAACAGAGGCTTTGTTTTGTTGACCTACTTCTGTGGTGGTTTTCTCTAGAGATGTGACGTCAACAAGTCGAGTCTTTTGAACAGCTCTTTTAAATGAACGATGAGAACCGATTCACAGTTGTGAGTGAGCCGTTCGTTTCTTAAATTTGCAGGCAATTTGCATTTAATAATTGCTCGCAAAAGACTTGACTCGTTCGCAAACGTCACATCTCTTGTGATGGGCTTCAGCAAAAGAAGAGTATACAGTGTGCCACTCCAGTCAGCTAAGAAAAGGAAACAGAGGCAACAACGTGCAGTATCTCACCAATGTTTTACAGTATAAAAAATAGAAGATTGGAAAAATGTTGCCTGGCTTGTTGAGTCTCAAATTTTGCAACAACAGTCAGATTGTAGGGTCAGAATTTGGCTTAAACAACGTGAAAGCATGCATCCTTCTGCTTAGCCGCAACTGTTCAGGCTGTCATGTTATGGTGAGGGGCATATGTTATTGGGACCCTCATTACCAACTACAACAGTTTAAACACCGTAGCCTACTGGGGTATTTTTGCTACCCATGTCCGTGTCAGAAAGCTCAAGTCATCTCTTACTGTTTTTTTAGCGTGACAGTGAGTTTGCTGTGCTGCACTTGCCATAACAGTCACCAGATCTCAGTCCAATAGAGCATCTCCAGGATGTGGCGGAATGTGAGATTCTGCTATCAGGTCAGTATGGACCAAAATTCTAAGAAATATTTCTTGCACTATCTTGAATTTATGAAGAATTAAGGCAGTTCTGAGGGCAAAAGTGGTGCAATCCAGTACCAGCAAGGGTGTACCTAATGAGGTGAGTGCACTCAGGCTACTGCACAAGCTGCTGTGAAAAGCACTGAGCCCACTGGAGAGGGAGACTGTATGTTTTCAGACCAATCTTTCCAGCTTGACATTGTTGAGAGTATAAATTATGGCCTTCTAAATTATGGCCTTGGTTGAAATCCTCCAACACTGTGTTATAAGAGAGAGACGGGGAGCTGCAGCTGCTGTCCTGAATAATAAAACAACACTATAACTACTGAGATAACAAAAAATAAAAGAATCTAACCTGTTCAGATAAAAAGTAATGATTGATAAAAGTTGGATTCAACATGAATTTTCATGATTGAAACACAATGGGATTGTTTCCTTTTTCATGAGCAGAAAGATCCAGAGTGAAAAGGCCTTTATCACTGTGTATTGAACATTCAAAGGGTTTGACTGTTATTCTGTTTTTAAAGCAGTATCAACAAATAATTCTAAGTATTTAAAATAATGATTATTTTTTTATATTTGAATAGCATATATAATAACATATACACAGGTTGATAAATGTGAAAAAAAGTTTAGATACTGTCATAAAAGAAAGAAAAATGAGTGCAGGTCAAGCTTGTTTTGAGGGCCTAATATATGTGTGCAAGTCTGTTTGAGTATGCGGGGAGATTTCTATTTTTATCAGTGTATGTTTGTGCCTGTCGATGACTGCGCATGTGAACACGTCTTTACTCTCATGGACTTCTTTTCTCTTTTACATTTATGTTAAGCATATTAGACAGTGGATGGTACCTTAACAGTGGGGCATAAAACGGTATTAGCAATTAGTTCATTAGCATGAAGTTACATTAGATTATCTAGAACTTTATTAATCCCTTTGGGAAACTCCCTCAGGGAAATTAGGATTTCAGTAGCAGTTTGAAAAATAGATAAAAAGATATATAAAACAAGATAGATATAAACAGACATATAAATAAATATAAACAAAAATAAAAATATAGCTACTGGCTGGCTACTGCTCCTTCCCGTCCTGTCTTCCTGTTACTCCTCCTCCTCCTCAGTGAGGAGCTGTACAGTCTGATGGCCGGAGTGTCAATCTTAAACTTTTCAGTCACAAGACCCTGATCCTTTACCTAAACTGAACAATGTGACCCATACTCCACTGGATAAATCAAACACCTGATAGGTTTCTTAATACTGACGCCTTATTGCCAAAGGTTTTCCATTGTTTCCATTGTTTCCAACAGGAAGGACATCATGCTGCAACATCCTTTGCATTTTGTTTTGGTGGCTGGAGGGAGAAGTGAGGGTGTTGCCTACCATGTTTTGGCTCCACTTAAGCTGAAGGTACCACTGGAGGGGTTGTACTTGGCCTTGGTCTCCATGCTGCTGGGATCACTGCCGTGGTTGGGCTCTGTTAAGCCAAAACAGCCCAGGATTTCCCCACTAGCTGCATAAACAATAGAAGCATATATAATAACAACTTTGAGTCTACACTTTGTTTTTTTTAGGATGTAACCTTTAAGTACAGGAAATATAATTCTCACCAAGCCGGGGCAGGTACTTCTCCTTCTGGGCCTCTGTGCCATAAGCATTGATGGGGTGCATGACCAATGAGGACTGTACACTCATCACTGACCGATACCCACTGTCCACTCTCTCCACCTCTCTTGCAATCAAGCCATATGCAACGTAACTGGTGCCAGCACAGCCGTACCCTGCATGATGATTAAAACTGTGTCAAGTTTTACAAATAATTAAAATCCAACATCACAAATTACCTGTGATTAAGAAAACTGATAATTACAAACACATTTAGGACATGTTAAGTCAGGTGAAATAAAAATAACAAATGAAAAAGTTGACAAAACAAAGGGCACAACTTCTCACATTGTTTGAGATAGACTGATAAGTTGTTTTGTAGTTTCATCTCTGCTCACCTTTAATAGTTGGGCCTAGGACACCCAACTCTCCCATTTCTGAGACAATCTCACGGTGGAAGTCTGTGGTACAGTGCATATTGGGAAAAGATAAACTTATGATTAATTGTTTGCTATGAAATAAACACTTCCTGTGTATTAATCCTTCAAAGACTCTGAATTCAAGAATATGTTCAACAATTTCTACAGACAAATAGGTCATCATCTGTGCTTTGGTGACCTTTTATCTTCTCTTAACTTCATCTAAAGATCCTCTGGGTTGACCAGCATAGTCTGACACTCTTATCCAGGGGTGGGCAACTGGCGGCCTGGGGGCCACATGCGGCCCCTCACCTCACTCAATGAGGCCCTCCAGTCATTCCCAAAACAAGTAAAACAAATTAGAAATATGAAGAAAACAGAACAACTGCCAAGTATGATTCATCATGAATAACAGAACTGCATAATGCACAAATTAGGATGGATAATAAAATATTTCTACTAACCTTAGATTGCTGGTACATGCTTTCTTTTTAAAGTAATTAAAGAACTTACTTTTCTTTCTCCAAACATTTATTATGAGGCATTAAAACACAATATATAATACAGGTAAAAACTATATTTGGAAATAATGGTAAAGGTATAATATTTGTGCTTTAAAACTGGTAAACATTCATTATTTTATTGCTTTAAAAAGAAGCTTATATTGACTTTAGTTATGTGTCATGCTTATTAAATCATGAATTTTTCATTGTGTTTGTGTTAAAATATATGTTATTGTTTTAAATTTTCTTTTTTTTTTGGTTTATTTGGAAATTTTTTAACTCATTGAGAGAGGCATATAATATGTAACAAAGCGGACCTCGGGCACTGAAAAAAAATGTATGTGGCCCTCTTGGTGATCAAAGTTGCCCACCCCTGTTCTTATGTTCATCTGCTTGCTCTGGAAATGAGTGTTTGCTTACGCTCATGTCTGTTAGCCATCAGAATGCGAGGCATGAGTTTCTCCTGGCAATAGTCACGGAAGGAATCTCGGATCATGATCTCCTCCTCTGTCAGCTGACCCTCCAGATCCAGCGCGTCCCTCCAGTTAAACGGCACTTTGGCTGAGGGTCAAAGCGTGCACACACACACACGCACACACACACACCATATATACACAGCAGTTATGTCACTGTTACATGTGGCAGCAGATCATGTGGAGGGATCTGTATGGACAAGGTTGAACTCGTTAAAGTTTTACTTACGTGCCTTTGCCGGCTTTTTGATTTCTTCAGCATCTACAGTGAGGATGACAAATGTAAATGACTTATATATATATATATATATATATATATATATATCTTTTCTCTCTATAGGTTGTCACGTCAAGCTGTCTTTCAATGTTTTTCTTTTCTGCTTATGCAATTTTAAGTCTCACGTTTACATGCAAACCTACCCTGTGGGGCCGCAGCAGCTGTGCCCTGGGCCCTGGACACTGTGACAGCAGCACATTTGTGGCTGTTGGAGAGCAGACGGGTGACAGCACCTCGAAGAGCCATTTGTTCACTAAATACAAGGAAAAAAGGAGGTTCAACATACAGCTGTTATGTAAAAAATGTACTTGCTATGATCAGAGTCTATAATTTCCCCAAAATCTGATGCATTGATACGTTTAAATCATGAAGGCAGAATAACTGTAAACTCTACAGCATTTCACCTCTTGATTTTACTTTCCAAGTCACCTCTGAGGTGCTAACCCATGATTTGTATCATCTTGTTACAATTAAAGAGCCATTCGAGAAAAAACAGGCAGAGGTTTTATAGGGTGATGGTAAAAATAAAAATGAAGAGATTGGTGTTTCAAACCCTGTCCCTGCTCTTATGAGCATAATTAAGAAAAACAATTGCCAATTATGTTTTTATTCTAATAACCGGCAAGATATCCTTAGAAAGGACACAACTGTCCTACATCCCTTTAGCAAAAAGTAGTACACTTGAAGTTCATTTTGTAAAGTATGCTTGAGTATAAGTATAGCAAGTATGCTGCGGACCATGTACTTACTTCTTCTTAGTTTATTTTATAAGGTCATTTTAAGTTTACAAAAGTACACTTTCAAGAATAAAAGTACACTTAGCTTTATACTGCTAGTGTACTAGGCATATACTTCTAGTCAACATTTTAGTTTAGACTCCAGCACTGTATGATCTTGAACAGGGGTAACACCTCAAAGCAAATGAGTGTAGTGAAAAACATTTTTATTCTGCTAAATTAAATGTAAGCACAATGACTTAACTTTATTCTGTACCTGAATCAAGACATACTAAGTATTAGTACCTCGTGGCAGAAAGAGATAAAAAGTATACTAAAGTACAGGTATTTGTTTTAGTATTTAAGTATAAGTATTAGTATTAATGTACTTTGTCTTACACTTTTCTTTGTACTTTTCAGTATAAGCCAAGTATACTTCACTATACTATTGTTAAGTTTATAAAATACAGTATATGAACAGTAAACGTCAAGTATACTGTCTCACTTTAAGTATAAAATAAGTATGCATAAAATATCGTAGTACGCTTGAATAAAGTGTTTTGCTAACGGTCAGACTGAACATGCAAAGTTATTCTTTTATAATTTTTGTTACCATGCATCAGGTATGTTACCTTTGCCTCCTCTCTTTGATTGAAGATCGGGGTCTATGTAGCTACAGAACTTGTGAGAAAAGTGGCTTAAGTAATATCTGCTCCCGTGTAACGTCACAGGTATACATAATGTGTAAGGTGGGCGCTCCGGCCCTCCATGACAGGTGAGTCAAACACACCGAGGACCCGCTGAGCCCCGAGGAGCACAGCAGGACTGTCGTTAGAGAAAGAAAATGCTTTCAGTAAAGTCGTCTGGCATGTTGTCTGTCCAGGTTTTTTTCTGATATGGTCCGTCACACCTCACTGCTGTCTGGGGGATCTCACTGTCTTTCCTCACTCAAGATGGCGTCTGCAGGCTGCTTCATTCCTGCAGCGTGAGGAGGGAGTCGGCCCTCGCCCTCTGAGCTCATTGGCTGGTAAAACAAGAAGCCACGTACAGTTTGAGAGTGAGTACATGTGTTTACCAAACTTTTGTAAGTGACACTGCTGCTGGCTGTGGAGGAAGATGAGAAGAACATTTAGTTCACAGGACATGTTAACTCCCTCTTTGTCATACAAACCATAGATATGACCCATCAGTAATGTTTCTTAGTGAAATCTTGTGTGTGCCAATCTAAAAATGCCATTTTCATTTGTCATAAGAATGACAAACTGAATTTATTGTGATAACCTTTGTTCAGAAAGCTCAAATAAGCTTTTCTTTTTTTCCTTGTTTCACTTTTAACTGCTATTCTAGATGTGAAACGAGGCGTGAATTTCTCTTGAAACCTGATTACTGTTCATAAAATATTTAGGCAGTTGCATAACCAATAGGCCACACTTCTCAATAAGAAACTTGTAGCTGCGTCACATTATCCAAAAGAACATAGAAAATGAAAGTAAAGACATACGGATATTTGTCTGGCAGTATTCTTGAGGTTTAGTTTTTATCTACTGTATTTTTATATACTTAACAATAGTGAAGTACTGAAAAGTATAAAGAAAAGTCTAAGACTAGGTACATTAATACTAATACTTACACTTATACTTTAATACTAAAACAAATACTTGTACTTTAGTATACTTTTTTACATCTTTCTGCCACAAAGTACTAATACTTAGTATATCTTGATCCAGGTACAGAATAAGGTCAAGTCATTGTACTTACATTTAATGTAGCAGAATAAAAATGTTTCTCAATACACACATTTGCCTTGAGGTATTACCCCTGTTGTAAACTTACATATTCAAGATCATGTAGTGCTGGAGTTTAAAAGTTTACAGTAAATAGTATGTGTGCTCTACAGCATTATCTTTATGTACCTTAAAAACATAAACAGAGAAACATTTGACTTGACTTTATTGATCAAGTTCTAGTCCCTTTCATAAAGGTTAGGGGTATACTTTAAGTATACTTCAATAAACTAAAATTAGGACTAGAGGTATATAACTAGTACACTAGTAGTATATAGATATGTGCAGTTGTTGTATACTTAAAAGTGTACTTTTATAAACCTAAAATGACCTTATAAAGTCAACTTTTTGTAAACTTAAAAATGTTCCAATTTAGTCTGAAAAATATTAAATTAATATACCTTATAGTGCACTACAAGTACATAGTCTGTAGTATACTTGCTATACTTATACTCAAGCATTCTTCATGAAATGAAGTATACTTGTGTGTACTACTTTTTGCTTAGGGGCATTTTTTCACAATGAGATGTAATCTCAGACATAGTTTTATGGTCTGCAGGTCAACGTATTGTTTATTTATTTATTTATTTTAGGAATGACAATTCCATTGGGAAATTAAACTGCAGAATCTTTAATAACTTTATGATAATAATATTAATAACTTTATTTGTATAGCATTTTTAATAACAGATGTTAACAAAGTGCTTTGAAAAACAGGCAGGAACATTCAGACAGCAAAGCACAAAAGCTTCAGCACAAAAGGAAATAAAACCCCAAAAAGCTCAATTAAAATCAAAGAACCTAAGAGGAGAGCATTGGCGCTCCTGGTGTCTTTCAGACCAGCAGTGCTTATGCAATGGAGAAAATTTCATGAAACATAAGGATAACCTAAAACCACAAAAAGTGGGCACAATACAGGCCTAGCCTCTGAACACAGAAACACAAGAGGCCCTGACCCCATGCGGCCAGAAACACCAAAAAAACCACACCATAGCACATCCTCCCACACCACACCAAGACACAGCAACACACGAAGCAGAAGTGATCCAGTGTGTATGACTACGCCCTGAAGAAGACGCAAACTGGCCCATGAGTCAAAGGCCCTTTTCATGTCATAAGAGTCCAGACAACACAAGAACCCTGCGACATAAAATGAGACCATGAGGACCAAAATAAAAGCTAAAAACATAAAATCAGTAAGAAAAAGAAAAGGCAATAAAAAGGGGTTGAAAGTAAAAAACAGAAGAACAAATAAACTACTACTACTACTAATAATAATAATAATAAGAAGAAGAAGAAGAAAGGAAAAAACTTAGATTTGCAGAGGTGGTGGAAAGTCAGTTGGCTGAGTATAGATTGGTGTAGAGGAAAGATAATGGGATGAGGAGGGGCAACGCAGATTGGGGGTCAAGATTATAGCAGACAAAAGCACTAATTTTCTTTATATAGTGTTTGGATGCAGAGCCGGTCCTACCCAATGTGGCACCCTTGGCAGGATTTTACAAGGCACCCCCCTCCATCGGCAATTTATGCTTACAGAAGAAATCAAACAGCATTGTTTTAACCTTGTCTTTAATTTATAAGATAACATATCACCCAGTTTACATGCTTCACATATTACAAAAATATACAAAAAAAGCTGAAATGCAATATAAGCACCCTTACCACAAAATGAAAATCCTCTTAATTAGTGAACAAATAATAATAATGATAACAAATTTGGGGGGTGGGGGTTATTTGGTTTATCATTTGTAGTAATATTAAATGGGCATTGCTTTACATTTGAATCAATGTGAGCTTTTCCATTTTAAGAGTTAATATCATTATATTGAAGGTGTTATATTGAAGAATTTGTGGCGCCCCCTGGAGGCCACGGTGCCCTCTGCATTTGCCTGTATAGCCTAATGGGCCAGTCATCTCTGTGTGGATAGGTGGGTGTATGTGTGTGTGTCTGTGAGTCTTCTCTTTAGCGTATATTTTGGACACGACTTTATATTTTTAACGGACAGTGTTGGGCATCAGTAACTCATGTTTTATTGTAGTTGATTATTGACGAGGGACTCTATCAGCATGTAACACCCTGGAGCTTGAATAAACAGAGCCTGGGTCTGTTGGAGATGGCAGTGCTGTGGCATCAAAGGTCCTTGTGGTAGATTTTATAACTCTTCAGTGGTGTATTAAGATATAAATGAGGTTTGGGTTTCTCTTCACTGAGCACACATCCTTTCATTATGGCACAAGTACCCTGTGTTTCTTTCAAATGGTAGTTTTTGATTTTGTTCAGATCCATGAGTCTCTGCGGTGTCTACCTACTTTTTACAGCCAGTATGCTTTGCTATCATTTTTTCCAAAGGTATCTTGCCCCAGAGATCCCTGTGGGAACTCAAGTCTAATGAATTTAGCTAGAAAAATAATTATGATTTTAATATTTTTTTGTCAGAGTGTGCTAATCCAGTGTTTGTATGAATGGGAAAACATCATACCAGTTAATCAAAAATGTGCTCTAGTGCACAAATTAAATAAGGAAGAAGAAGGCCTATACTTGTAATGCAGCAGGTAAGGACCTCTTTCACAATACATGTAATTTTGCCCACAGCCCAATTTTTTGTTTATTGTGCGGTATTTGTAGTACACCCAGAGACTCCCAAGAATATACCTTTAGAAAATCCAAAAGTCATCCAGGGCCTGTACTATGACCTATTTTATGATCATTGCCATAGGTGTGAGCCAGGGTGCACACTTTACCCCAAAACTTACTCAAACACAAATAATAAATCATCAAATTGGGTCAAATCACCTTCACTGAAGTCTGGTGCATCTTTTGAAATCAAATGTAAAGCTAAGTATTACAATTGAAAGAAGTTATTGAATTTTAACTGGAAAAAAAATTAGGTTTTTTTATGATTTTTTCAACAAATTCAATTCTTTGGAGATGTGTCTGACCAACTTACAGTTGCTGTACACCTAAAATACTTACAAATTATTTGGCCACATATATATTCTCAAAGTGGGAAAAAAAATCATCAAATTCTGAGACCGGTAAAGTTGTTCAATTAACAGGTTGGGTTACTGTGGTAGAATCAGGATACTGTTCCATATCTTGTATATCAGGGAACCTTTAAAGATTTGTTCAGAATTCATCCTTTAAGTATGATTTCTTTTAGAATTTGAATGCTAGATTCAAAACAAACATTTCACATGAAATGTTATTCATTTTAATATTGAACAGCCACAAAGGGCCTGTATATTATGCCTTTGTGATGAGATAATAATGAGCCATTGATACAAGTAAAAACCGATGCAGTTTTGGATTGTTGTAATCAGATTGTATATATCTACAATGACAGCAATACATAAACATTACTTCGTCAATTTCTGTTTCTAGTACTTATATATACATGTAATCTGTTTTATGGCCTTCGTGTCTTTTTGCATAGCAACGGCTTGGACAATTTTAATTTGTAGACTGGAACTATAGTGAGGGAAAGGGGATCTGAGAAATCCATAAGATGTATGATTGGCTGGTTATTTCATAGAATGGAGTCTTTGAATTTGCTTGTGTATGGTTGGAGGGGTTTCTGATTTTGAAAATGTTTATAATATCCCAAGTAATAGATTACCGATGCAACATGTGCACACATGCCAGAGGTTCTCTTTCCAGCAGGACAGAGACAATAATATGCCTTCACAGGATCATCTGATGCATTCTTGTCAAATTGAATCCAAACATTGTATTTTATTTGAGATCTGTGACGAGAATGAATCTGTCCCCTAATGAGATCAGCCTCATGCTGGTAAACCCAAATCTCATAGTCACCATCATTTTTTTGATGCTCAGCAATGTAGCCAGGGGACTGTTTGATTTGGTATGTACCACATGTTATGGTCTCAAGGTATTCCAGATCCACATGAGGGAACGAGATATCAGATGCTTCAAGCTTCTGCCATTCACTACGAGCTCTACGTGACATATTTGTTTTTTATTTTTCAAACCTTTCATGGAATCAAATGACCATGCTTACTAATCTTTCCCAAGCTACACTGTCAAGATATTTTCATACAATTGCAGATATTTTGAAAAAAAAAATGATGGTATATATACATAAAATACAATGTTTGGATTCAATTTGACAAGAATGCATCAGATGATCCTGTGAAGGCATATTATTGTCTCTGTCCTGCTGGAAAGAGAACCTCTGGCATGTGTGCACATGTTGCATCTGTAATCTATTATTTGGGATATTATAAACATTTTCAAAATCAGAAACCCCTCCAACCATACACAAGCAAATCCAAAGACTCCATTCTATGAAATAACCAGCCAATCATACATCTTATGGATTTCTCAGATCCCCTTTCCCTCACTATAGTTCCAGTCTACAAATTAAAATTGTCCAAGCCGTTGCTATGCAAAAAGACACGAAGGCCATAAAACAGATTACATGTATATATAAGTACTAGAAACAGAAATTGACGAAGTAATGTTTATGTATTGCTGTCATTGTAGATATATACAATCTGATTACAACAATCCAAAACTGCATCGGTTTTTACTTGTATCAATGGCTCATTATTATCTCATCACAAAGGCATAATACACAGGCCCTTTGTGGCTGTTCAATATTAAAATGAATAACATTTCATGTGAAATGTTTGTTTTGAATCTAGCATTCAAATTCTAAAAGAAATCATACTTAAAGGATGAATTCTGAACAAATCTTTAAAGGTTCCCTGATATACAAGATATGGAACAGTATCCTGATTCTACCACAGTAACCCAACCTGTTAATTGAACAACTTTACTGGTCTCAGAATTTGATGATTTTTTTCCCACTTTGAGAATATATATGTGGCCAAATAATTTGTCAGTATTTTAGGTGTACAGCAACTGTAAGTTGGTCAGACACATCTCCAAAGAATTGAATTTGTTGAAAAAATCATAAAAAAACCTAATTTTTTTTCCAGTTAAAATTCAATAACTTCTTTCAATTGTAATACTTAGCTTTACATTTGATTTCAAAAGATGCACCAGACTTCAGTGAAGGTGATTTGACCCAATTTGATGATTTATTATTTGTGTTTGAGTAAGTTTTGGGGTAAAGTGTGCACCCTGGCTCACACCTATGGCAATGATCATAAAATAGGTCATAGTACAGGCCCTGGATGACTTTTGGATTTTCTAAAGGTATATTCTTGGGAGTCTCTGGGTGTACTACAAATACCACACGATAAACAAAAAATTGGGCTGTGGGCAAAATTACATGTATTGTGAAAGAGGTCCTTTGTGGGTTATTTTTTTGGAGAGGATTTATTTAATTTTTTGGGTGGTGTATTTTTATATTTACTTGTAATCAACTTGACTATCATACATTTGATGGAGTTGTCACCAAAGACTGGCCAACAATACCCATTATGCCATACAATTTTATTATTTACTCTTAACAAATGCTTTGTTTGAGGATAACCCCATGTTCAATATTGCCAGTTTGACAAAGTGTGCCAATTTTTAGGAACCCCTTTAAACATAATGCAAGAGGCCAGTGATTCACCCTCACGCCAGTTGTATTATGTAATAAAAAAATTGTCCAACACACCTCAAGAGAAAACACCTCTCAATAGAGAGTTCCCTTAGCATATTGTCACTGTTTTAAATACTATCTGTAAACCACATTTGGGCAACCTAAAAGCTGGCAGAGGTTAATGGCCACCATGAAGACTATTACACAAACAAACATGTTTTCTTCTTCTTTGTTCTCAGTCTGTTGATGGAATAAAGGAAGAGGAGGTAGGGATCAGATGGGCCAGTTGATGACCCACCTTTTTAGTCAAGGCAACCGAGCTCATTTTTTGTCATGTGAGCCGGGATTAGTAATTGGAAGAGAAGATCACAAAGGACAAGTGTTAAAAATGTTAAAGTCAATTATCTGTATATATACTATGACTGTCATGTCAAAACAAAGAGTTGTTGGTGTTTTGCTAACAGGTTAAGAACAAAAATGTACCTAGAAAATGGCCTTAATTGCAAAGTTAGGCTGTTTTTTATGTTTGTTAAGGGGCAGTGAGCTACAACTTGTGGGGAAGGATAAGCCATGGCCAACTTCTACTTGAGTGATGTCCAAATTAAGTAGTCTAAACTTTAAAAGTGAGAGGCATTGCAAGGAGGGAGCAAGAATCTACCCGAGGTGTTGACAACCAAAGTCAATATGATAAAGTCAAATGCAGCAGAGGTCACATATGCACCCATTCTATTCCTGTATTTACACCTGAGGAAACAGGTTGTAGAAGTATTTTGGTCTGGATAGCTTTTGTTTTTATTCCAAACAAAAGGGGTGATGATTTATTTTTTTCAATTACCATCCTATTTTTGTTTTATGAAGAGTAACAGTTTTTCATGACAAAGGGTGTGGCTGATCTGACAGACAGGCCTGCACAGTATGGCTGTTTGTCAGGAGGCTCAAGAACTGCTTCAGCTTCTGCTCTGGGCTTGTGTGTGGGGTCTGTTGAAGTTAAAGGGAAAACAGCTGGAGTGTGATGAGTCTATCGGTTATTTGTGTCAGTATTTGATAGTATAGGATAATAAAACATGACAAAAATAAAATTATATAATCATCTGACATATGTGAAATTAGTTTAAAAGATAGCTCAACAATTGTCCCTTATAGAAATTCTTTTAAATTTAGCAGAAAATGTTCTGTTTCACACTTCATATTTTTTATGAACTGTCAATACCAAAATGTGACAGACTCGATCAGTTTAGCTGTTGACTGTTTTCATTTTTTTTAACTTCATACTCAGATGCAATAATAAATGTAACTAAATATAATACATCCTAACAAAACACACCCTAGTAAAATTACTGTTTAAAAAAACTACAACTTTTCATCAAACTGAGTGAATATATTTACTAAATTATAGCCCCTTTGATCAAGCACTTTTTTGGGTAAACCAACCAACTGCAATCCTTAATTTTCTGAGTGTAATTAAAGGAGAACATTTTTAGACCCTCTCCTGGATGTATTCTTGGATTAGGCTATCAGCTGAAACGCAACATTCTATAATTAAGAGTAGATGATTTCCCTTTGCAAAAAAGTAGTATACTTGAAGTTAAGAGTATAAGTATAAGTATAGAAAGTATACTACAGACCATGTACTTGTAGTGTACTAGAAAGTATATACTAATTTAATACGTCTTTGGACTAAATTGGAACATTTTTAAGTTTACAAAAGTACACTTTTAAGTATAGAAAAAATACACTTATCTATATACTGCCATTGTACTAGTAATATACTTCTAGGCCACATTTTAGTTTATTGAATTATTCTTTAGGTATTCTTTTATGAACTAAAAAATACATTTTTTGCTATTTTACTAGTATACTTGTTATACTTTAAGTATACTTGTAAGTTCTACTGTCTTGTGATTCCCCTTCATGCACAGATTAAACAAAAAAGTTCTGTATCACAGTCAAAACTATGACGGACTAAAGAAGAGATACATCAGTGCTGTATGCTTGAAATATGGTACATTTTGTTTAATTAATGACTTTATTTTTAAACAAACATGTTCACATCAGATTTCTGCTTTTTATCCATGTGCTGAACTATGTTGTGTTTTAGCTGAGGTACTTACTAAATCAGACAGGCCTGTATGTAAAGATTCACAGATCAATGTACAAAGTACTTTCATATATGAGGTTTAAAAAGAACAAACCGTTAATGCTGTCCGGCCTGATATGATTATAACAAAATGTGTTCTTGTTGAAACAGATGACACTTTGTACATAACCCCACTGCCAAAGCGTTATGAAAGGGACAGGAACTTGATCATGTAAGTTTACAGCAGGGGTAATACCTCAAAGCAAATGTGTGTAGTGGAAAACATTTGTATTCTGTTAAATTAAATGTAAGCACAAGTCAATGACTTGACCTTATTCTGAACTTGGATGAAGAACTACGAAGCAATAGTACTTTGTGGCAGAAGGAACTAAAAAGTATACATAAGTACAAGTATAATATTTAGTACTTAAGTAAGTGTAAGTCTTAGTATTAATGTACTTTGTCTAAGACTTTTTTAAAACTCTTCAGTATAAGCCAAGTATACTTACCAAACTATTCTTAAGTATTTAAAATATAGTATATAAAAAGTGAACTTCAAGTATACTGCCTCAGTTTATGTATAAATTAAGGTTACTCGAGTACACTTGAATAAACTACTTTTTGCTAAGGGGTGCTCTCATGTTATTGGCCAAACTTTCACTTATGCACAAAGGAGCAGCTGATGTACAGTTTGGCGTCTTGAATATTGTATCTTAATAAACACGAACAGCTTGAGAGTCGACTTTCCGCTAACTTCTATTTTTACACTCGATATACATTCCGTAGGAGCAGCAAGAGCCAATTGTCCCGCCCCGCACAGACCCTTTCTGATTGGCTGCCGCTGCTGTCAGTAACCAGACATTCTTCTGTGATTGGCCCGCTCCCCTTTCTGTTATCCTGGAATGTGCTGGTCACACTTTGGTGTGTATCCATATGGCATGTACTCCCTCTCCCTCTCAGCGGTGGAGCCGTAGCGGTACATCACTGTTATTGATGTTTTTTCCGAGACATTTCCATGGTAACTGTCCTGTCTAAGGTCTTAATAGGCAAGGAGTCGAGCAGAGTGTGAGAATGGAGCTGGAGGAGAAGAATCCCGACCCCAAATACGGTAAGAAAACGGTTTTATCCAAGTGATTTCTCTTTCATTTTCTGTAACGGGTCGAAGAAATGGAAACAATGACTGCGAAGGATGGATGGGTGTGGACCTCATGGATCTAATGCAGATCTGTAGCCAGCGTCTCTCTTCGTGTTTTTCAGCTGTAATCTAATGTAAGGAAAATGCGTCATAAGTGACTATAATATAATTTAAACTACTGACAAAGGTTCATGTTGTATGTAGACTGTACTTTTGACCCATCCCATGTTATCAGTCGATACAAACCAAATGTTGCTTTCAAAGAGAACCGTGACACGGATCCACATCATTATTTTATTTATTTATTTCCATAAAAACAGACAGGTAGTGTCCATTTAAACACAAACTCTCTCAATGTATTAAATTAGCCCCACACTCCGGTTCATGAGTACAGAACCACACTGAAACAAGCCTCAGAGGAGAGGCCCAATGTTATGGGTGATTGTGTTTCTCCCGGGGCTCAAGAAAACATCTGTTGTTTTGTATCCAGACATATGGCCATATGCACACAAACACTCCTATGAACATGCAGACACAAGCTTTACATGCCTTTGTTCTCAGTGACTCTGAGATATTAGGGAATATTCATGCTCTACACCAGCCAAAGACATGACTCATAGCTGATTACTGTGTTTGTCACACATGGATTTTCTTCCGGAGCTGCAACTTTATCAGGCCACAGCAGCCTGGTCAAGTCCTCTGGTGTCTGGACGGGGTTGTTGTTCATATCTGTTGAGTCATAAAGTTTCTAAACCGGTGTTGTGCTTGCCTCAATACCCTGTGTCAGTAACTATTTGAAAACCACATATTGCTTAATGCTAACAAAATATCTCATATGGTATGTCACTGGAATAAATTTGTTATTTTTAATTCTTCAACTATTGACCCTTTAACTCCCAGCTCAACTGTTTGGCAGAGATCAATAAATTCAGGAATATTTAATCTGTTAAAAAAAACCTAACATGTCGTTGTTTCTTTCTTTCAATGTTTTAGTATACAGAAAAAAACTGCAAACAAACCAAAAGAGCTGAAATTTTCTTTGTGTGGGATTTAAAGGTTTAAAAAAGTTAAAAGCTAATATTGTTGTTACCATCATTGTTATTTTAAATAATTAACCATTTACTAATATGATGATTTATATATATGTATATACAATCTGTTATTCATCAAAAAGATTTTTTGTATTTGTCAAACTCAATATAATTGTATAATAAAAGTCATTTTTGATTGCTATTTTATTTACAGACATTTCTGCCTTTTCCCAACGATTTTGTCCCAAATAATTGTGCATTTTTAAGTCGTCCCGTAATCAACTGCTAGCTTTTTAAACCTTTAAATCCCACACCAAGAAAATATCTGGTTTTTGGTTTGCTTGTAGTTTTCTCTGTTTCCTGAAATGTTAACGGAATCAAACAATGACTTGATTTGTTCTGTTTTTTCAAAACATTAAATGTCCCGGGAATTTATTGATGACCTCTGCCAAACAATTGAGCTGGTAGTTAAAGGGTTAAGTTTTTCACAATGTAAGATGTTAACACCCCAGTGCAAACGTTTATCCCCTCCTTTCAGTTCACTGTGGGTCATTTCCTTGTTGCCTTCCTGTTATCCTAAAAACAGCTCCTTTTTCACTGCGTGCCTCCCTCATGCAGCCAACAGGTCAAAAACTATAAGCTCTTCAGCCAGTATAACAGTTTACACATAGATGACACAAACTGGTAATCATATTTGGACTATCAAATGTCTTTAACAGCTTATTATGTTTACAGAGTTTGACCTGTGAGCAATCTAAAGTCGTCTACCATGGTTACTCATTACCTCTGTCTAGGTTGCTGATCATGCAGCGCAAACAGGCTGCAGCCTGCACTGCCTGAATTGTGTTCAGCCTTGCCTCCTCTACCCACTCAGCAGACAGTTGTGAAGCTTCCTGTCAATATCAGGCTGGCAGTCACTCAAAAGTATTACCACACACAATCTGCATATCACAATATGCAGAAGAGCTGCACACTATGGCAGTCTGTTCCACAAAGAGGCTGTGTCACTTCTGCTTTGCCTGGCTTTTTGGCAAATTTGACAAACTGTTGCTTTTTGATCCAAACTTGAGGAAAATGGGTCAAACTTTGATCATAGCAAGCATCTCCTAGTTTTTAGAGGAAGAGACTGTAATACACATCTCTTCCTTTCCTTTGACATATGTAGGTCAGCTCTTTTGCGTTCAAGCAGCTAATAAGAGAAATGACCTATATAATTAATAACAGCTGATTTGCAGCAGTAGAACAGAAATTTGTGCAGCAGTTAAAAGTGGTTTCATCAAGTCAGAAAAGATTATGAAGCATTTAGATCAATGTCCCGTATAAAGAAAAATGTTAAAACAGAGGCAAAGAAGTATAATATTCTCATAATATGTGTGCATGTTACATGTAGAGTGCATTGCGTACACTCAAACTTAAGTGCACACAAAGCCACACTACCCACTAAACCATTCCAGGGAGCCATAACGGGGTTCATCTGTTGACCCCACGGGGCTCATTGGTGAATGATATTAGTCATGGCATCATCACTTCCTTCATATTACCAGAGGAAATAACCTCAGTTTTTACTTCTGTGCTATTCACGTAACAACCAAAATTTTATGATGCTGTTTGATACTATCTTAAAGATTTAGGAGTTTGATTTGACAGACATTTTGACCTTTGACATGTTGTCTTGAATGCAAACAAGACCTGAATGATATTATAGAAAAATAATCTTTAACAGTATACTGCATATTACAATTTCTTAAGGGGAATTTAAAGATAAATGCAGTGTCTTAAAACATGTAACAATTTGAATTGGATCTTAATTTTCGTTATCTATAAACCCAGTTGCTCTTCAATTGCAACCTGCAGTCCTCAGATAGCAGTGGTGATTCACACACATACACAGACAGAGGGAGAATAAAGTGACATATTTCTTCATTTGGATCAGTTGAAGCACAAGTTTTCAGTTATTTATGATGATGTCTAAAGTAAGTTGTCCAGCATTGTGTTTTTTTCTTCTAAAAGCTCACAGCGTTGCACCACAGAGCGACAGTGGTTGTTGCAGTCATGGCTTTTTTTAAAGTATTCAAATAGATGTCTTTGTATTTAGATGTTTAATTAAATAACATAAAGTGAGTATCTTTATAATTATTATTATAAAGACTGCACGCACCATTGTCCTCTCTAGGGCTGGGTATTTCCAGCAACCTCATGATAGGATACGTATCCCAACACTGAGGCCACGATATGATATATATACCTGCAACACATAAATTGTGAAAATTGACTATGCTTTTAACTGAATTCCCAACAAGTTTTATTTTTTATTACAAGAAGAAAAAGAACAGGGACGAGTTTTAAATGACTTAACATCAGGTCCTCCAAGATTTTAAGCTTTAGTTTATATTTGAAACATGTGCGTCATCATGTAGCCTGGCTTCTACTTTTAACTGTACCATTGTTAACATTTCCCAAAGAATATTGACAACAACTGTCAAAACCATGGGGGTGTATTGATTCTGTAGAATCTGTATTGATACATGTATCCCTAAGGAGTGCATGTTTTGCCATATCGATATTTTGAGCACAGGCCTAGTCCTCTCACTAAAGCCTGAATACGATATATTCCTAAACGCACATTTTTCCATCCAATTGGGCCTCTCAACCACACGAACACGGCAATTCCACCCAAATAAATGGAGATATTTTAAAGCGGATAAAAAAGTGGAGAAATAAAAAAATATCCGGTTGAGTGGATCCGTGTAGCGATGTTAGCAATGTATGTGAACGGATGGTGTTGACGCGATTACGTGAAGCGCCTAGCAACAAGCCACTGTAGCAACGGTTGTCAACTACAACAACGATGGCTGTAGTAGTAGTTTAATGTTACATGAAGTAACAAGTCCACCTCATCGTCCGTCCACGAAAATAAAATACTCTATTTTATTAGTTTTTTTCACCATCTTCTTACCGGTACCTTCAGCCGTTTGTTTAGATTAGACTGTTAGACTGCTTCTTCTTCCTGTTTTTGACTGCGCATGCTCATAACGTTCTTCTTCTATGGTTTTCACATTTTGCTAACCTGCCACCTATGGACCAGGCATGGCATTGCAGGCTTCAGAGGCGATCGTTTACCGTTTTGCCTCTTCGTATGGACAGAGATATTTCTGTGGTGTGGACAGAGATTTTTTTTTAAACGAGGACAAATATATCCGGTCAAAAAAATATCCATATACGTGTGGTCCAGGCCTAAGTAAGCCTATAAATGGATATATTATAGGTACATTTGTTGCAGATGGTCAAGGAAACAGGACAGTTACTTATTTCGGTGTCCATAAACAACACAAGGCAGCATGGCATGCTTTGGATCACATAGCTGGCAATGCATACCCTGCTATGTGACTTGCACGTGCTCACATTGCAATGTTCAAAAGTTAGATTGTTCAGCCCTAATGCAGACTGAGACTGAGCTGACTCAGGAGCGCAGATAACCCATTAAATGGGATAAAATGGTATTATAGGACAAGTTTGCTCTCCGCTATAAATGTGTGTGTGTGAACAGGTGAATGCTGACAAGTAGTTTTATGCCGAGGTCAGACTACATGATTTTTTTAATTGGTAACGACGGTTGGTATGTCAGACTAGGCAACCACAGAGCCATAGCTTAGCGCAGTGACTTGGCCGACGACTGTATGTAAACTGATGCGATGACGGTGGAAGGAGGAAGGGCAACACCGAAGACGGCAAACAAACATTATGTTGCGCAATATGTTAGTTTGTTGATAAATGTAAGCAGTCACTCACCGTGTTGAATCTGATGTTTCTCTCCAATATTTCTCTTTGTTCAGTCTAAAGTAACTCCTCAACACCTCATTAGGGCAGGGATGCTGTTTGTCAGAGCTTTGCAAACCCTTCCTCTGCCTCGTAGTTCTCAAGATGCTCTCAAGGCATCAACCTCAATTTGTTTTCGTCATTGCACATGCAGAGCTCCCAGTACTCTCATTGGTCGATGTCTCTGTCATGGAGGAACAAATTGTAGGAGACAGGACAAAAATCAAACATGCCAGACTTTCTGTTACAGAGTCGTGAGGCGTCTTAGACTGGTCTGTTCTTGGTCATTATGACGCACTGCATGGGACCGAACAACTGGTTTTGTAGCCAACGGGTCCTGAAACCCTTCGACCGTCGAGTCAGGCTGTAATTGTGCATAAATCGTGAAGACTGACCCTGGCAAGAAGTGCCCTCCAAAGACATTGAAAAAGCCTAATCAACTATGGACGATTCTCCGTCTGCTTAACATGAACCATTTATTCTGTACAGTTTCTCTGAAAACCAAACCATTCTCATGCAGCATAAAATTCTCATCATTATAAGAAATCATTTTCACAGCAGGCATTGTCTGCCTCTGTAATTACCGCCATGAAACCCCCTTTAATTAGCCAACTACATAAACACTTGACAATTCACAAAACATTTGGTAGTCTTTACACAAATCTGCTGCAGAACTTTTTAGCACAACCAGAGATTGTCTGAAAGATTGTCAAAGGGAAGCCTGTTCCTTTAGCTCAAGTCGAGCTGTGCCTCTCACAGTCACAGATGGCTCTACAAATTAAAAGCTGATGGAAAACAAACCTGTCAGTGTTTCAAATCTTCAGGATGGGGAAGGAATTTAAGCTCATAAGAAATATCTGAATATGATTAAGCAATCTGCAGTAACCACTAAAACCCTTTTTGTAACTACGCAGGATGTACTTATTGATAAGGTTTATTTGTAAAACGGTATGACCCATGAAAGCATGTTTAACTTTAGGAGTAAAGTAAGAATTAATATTGCTTTTAAAATTAGATTTTGAAATGTAATCTTAATAAGTTAATCTGACTAATACTGTAAACCCTTCTGTTTGGTGAATACTGTACCATTTATTAGCAGTGTATGATTCTAATAAAAGACATGTTATCAACTAAGACATGATGGAGAACTTCTCTACAAAATGTTGAGAGTTAAGTGCAGGGATGCATGATATTGGATTTTTGCCGATATGCTAATATTTTTTTAATGCATTTTCGCCGATGTTGATACTGATATTTCTGGTCAAGAGCACAAGCTCTGTACTGAACAAAAATTGACTTGTTTCTTTCAGTGTTACAGTATATTTTTGTGAGGAACAGATGTGAAACAAGAAAAACAGCATTTAAATCTTGAATAAATGAAACCCTTGATTTTTAAATGTACCTGTGCAGTGATGAGAAGGTGCATCAATATTGTACATTTGTGTAATTTGCCGATATTCCAGCTGATATATGGCTGATATGTGTGGCTGACATATTGGCTGTAAATATCTGCAAAAATTTCAATATCAGCCAATACCAATCCTTAACTTTTTAGGCTGATATTGGCCGCTACCGATATCAAACCAATAATATGGTGCATCCCTAGTTGAGTGCTATATTTATATTTTTAATCAACTTCATTTTCAAAGCCCTGCGAGGTAAGGATAAATGTCTTAGCATAACCCTTGTGTTTCCTGAAATGTCATTTATCAATATTAGACATTTTCTTCTTTAAATACTAACAGACAGAACATGAGCAACAGCTTTAAATAACAACACTAAAGATGTGGGAACTTTTATTCAAAAGTTAAGGTTGCATTAAAACTTATCAAAATTGTAATGTTGCTGAATAATTTAACAAAATAATCCTTTTCCCCTTGCAGATAGCTCTTTAAAGAAAAAAAAGTAGTGATTCATCTTTTGGTCTGTGAAGTAGGAGAAAAATATGGGATGAGAAATGAGCTGGTTCAGTGTCTTGATGACACATGAAAAGTTTATTAGGTCCCAAGCATTTTATTTAACTGTTGTGTAATCCATCCCTGCTGATAAGTAAACTGCATGCACTGATTTTATTTTCAAATTGCTGTTTACATTTAATGAAACCACACTTACAGTTAACAGAACTGTGGGCGTGGAATGGATCTACATTCAAAGAGCTACAGAAAATGTAACAACCCTCAGAGAAAAGTTAGGCCCAAATTTACAGCTCTATCTCCAATTTTATGGTATTTTTTGTTAAAACCAGATAAATGTTTTAAAACCTGTTTTAAGGGGTTTAAATTTTCCTCATCTTTCCATTCCCTTTCTGTCCCTGACCCTCACACTTGACACTTTATTTGGTGCATCTTGCTATAGCGCTGGGCTGGACCTGCCTTAATTCTTCATGGTATAAATTAGGGCTGAACAATATATCGTTATCGTATCGATATCGAGATATGAACATTCAAGATATTAATATCGAAAAGCAACAATATAAATGATATAGATTTCCCCCGCGCTAAAACTGCACTTTCCGCATTCTTTTGTATTATGACGTTTTTATATTTCTGAAAAATGCTTGGATTTCACCGAACCCGTAGTCATATCATATCGTATCTATATCTGGCATGAATATCGAGATATGAAATTTTGTCCATATCGTTCAGCCCTAGTATAAATTCAACAAGGTGCTGGAAACAGTCCTGAGAGGTTTTGGTCCATGTTGACATGATACCATGATACAGTTGCTGAAGATCTGGTACTGTGGAGGCTACTGGAATACAGTGAGCATGTCATATATGAACACTTTCACATTCAAGAAACCAGTTTGAGATGACTTGGGCTTTTAAACATGGCGTGATGTCTCGCTGGAAGATGGGTACTTCTGAAAGGGACGGGCATGGTCCGCAATATTACTCGGGCAGTGTATGGCAAGTGTATGGAATATATATATATATATATATATATATATATATATATATATATATATATATATATGTGTGTGTGTGTGTGTGTGTGTGTGCGTGTGTATATATGTATAAGAGATAAGGCGTGCAGAGTCAGTGGCTTCTTTAAAGTCACTTTTACAGACTTTTACAGCTTTTATGTGATGTCGTCTTTTATCTCTGTTATCTCTGTCTTATTTCTGCTTAACTGTCTTTTTTAGCTTTTTTCTGTCAGTATTGCTCTTATCATTTTACATCCTCCTACTTTTAAGTACTTCCTCTTTTATTTACATCTTCTATGTTATGTTAACTTATTAATGCCATGACTTACTTTTAATTCAGACTTTATCTAATTTATGATTCATCTTTGTTACACTTTAAATCTTTTCATAGATAACCTTTTAGGCTTTTTCATTGTCATGTCTGTTGTTCTATTTTATCGTTGCTCTTATCATTATTTTATTAGTATTATTATTAATTAGGGGTGCCAAATTAGTGCGTTAATTGCAATTAATTAGTTACAGTCATAATTAGCGCGCTATGTTTTTTAATCGCGTTACTCTCATTTTTTATCTGATGTCATTGTTTCAGTATTTTCAGAGGGCAGAACCTTAAAATACCAGAGCAGCTGTTGATTGGACGATCAGTCCGCTCGTCACACTCTTCACAGACCAATCTATATCAAGCCACAGTATGTCGTAGCAGCTCGACCTTGTTGTTAGCCGTTGGCTCAAACTACGAGTACTTCAGTCCTGAGACCATCACCTTACATTAAATTATACCACACAGATGTGTCATCTGCCACTTATATGTGATATAAATCTTGTCAAAGACAGTACCCACCAAGTTCTCCTGGTAAACCTCTTAGGAGGGCATATTTAATATCGTAGGGTAACCATGACTCCGGCTCTGCATCGTTCACGAAACATTTCTGCACTTCTCTCAGTTTCCAAGCAGTCAGGAGAAGAGGAAAATCATAAGAAAGCTTGAAGTGACGTTCTTTGCTCCTCTTTAAAGAAGAAATCTTGTCCATTTCTGATAAAACGGCAGATCTTGCTGCATCCATGGAGATCACTTTACACGCCGCTGTTGTTTTCAGACATGCAGTCACTTCCTGCTGTCGTCACGTCCACAGCTCCTGATTGGGCCGTTAAAGTTGGAGAGTTTTTTATGCACTGGGCTTCCTGTGCTTGAGTTTTTGGGGGGTGGAGAACAATCTTTTGATCTGCCACAGTAATTTTTCAATTAAATACCTCAAGTTGAGGGCTTTTTTCAGCAATTTTTTAAGTGAGATTAAAAAAACAATTAATCAGATTAATTAATTACAGATCATAATTAATTAATCGCTCAATTTTTAAATCTCCTGACAGCACTGTTATTAGTATCATCTTTTTACATTTGTTCTCCTGTTTCTGCCTTCACCTCCTTTTTATTGTCTTTTCTTTTTCTGACTGATTTTATGTTTTTAGTTTTTATTTGGTCCTGTGTTCTCATTTTACGTTGCAGAGTTCTTGTGTTGTCTGTGTTAATATGACACATAAAAAGGGCCTGGATTTGTGGGCCTGGAGTCTCTGGAGATTGCACCGGTGCATGTTTTGCCCTTCTTCAGGGCGTCGACACACTCAGAATCACTTCTGCCTCTTGTGTGTTGCTGTGTCTTGGTGTGGTGTGGGCTGATGCTCTTTGGTGTGGTTTTTTTTGGTTGATTAATGTCTTGTGGCCCATGAGGTTGGAGCCTCCTTTGGTTTTGTGTTCAGCAGGCCTAGTTGTTGTGCACACTTTTTGGGTTCTAGGTTTTCCTCACGTTTCATGAAATTTTCTCTGCTGCATGAGCACCGTTGGTCTGTAAGACACCAGAAGCAGCATTTGCTCTCCTATTAGCTTTTCTTGCTAGTGTCTGTTATGGCATTTGTGTTTTTTCTCTTACAGTGCCTTCATTTAAACTGAGCTTTTTATTTTTATTTCCTTTTGTGCTGAAGCTCTTGTGCTTTGCTGTCTGTACGTTCTTGACTGTTTGCCAAAGCACTTTGTAAACCTCTGTTTTTATAATCACTATACAAATAAAGTTATTATTTTTTATTATTATATAAACCAGAAGGAGTATGGCTTTAAGCATATCGCTTTTTTTAAGTGTCTAACATTTGTTATGATTTGATTACAAATTAAGATTGAGTGGCTGATGATTGACTTTCAGAGAGAAAACATGGAAAGTAAACTGGTGCATGTTCGGAAATGTCTTAGTTTTCTTTGATGATGTATTTAAAAAACTGTTATGAATTTAACCCCAGTTTAGATCTGGAGTTTATGTTTGGACAGAGCAACAAGGCTGACATTGCTTTGGAAAGGACGTGGCCCTGTGTATGTAACAAGCACGTGTCTGAGGCAAACGGTGTTTTATTTCATCCTACGACATGCAGTCACATGTTAGCTGAAGTGGGCTGATCAGACCACAGCTACATGCCAGCACAGATGTTGAGTTTGGTCTCATATCTGATGTACATGCCCCTTGTGTATTTCAGACACAAATTACATTTTAGCCAATTTGTTTCCTCAATAAAGGATGTCATTATTTGTAGAAAACTTGGTCCATTGTTTTGTCCAGACTGATGATGTAAAGTTTCAAATGTCAAAACACTCAAAAGGATCTGAATTCTCAAAAACCTGAAACAGCTGTGAGCAGAAACAATATCAAACAGAAAGCAACATGCATACTCAACATTTTGTTCCGGAAACAGCCAAAACAAGTCTCTGTCATTCTGCTCCTCTCTCAATCCACCCATCAGTTTTGTTTTTGCAACAACTCCCCTGATGAGGGCTGAGTCAAGAGAGACCAAAGAGAGACAAAGAACTGGAGGGTAAGACAGAGCTTTCAATGTAAAAAAAGGGGAAGTTGAAGGTTTAGCTCAGAACAGATATATATGACAGGAAGGAGACATTTAACAGCTACCATAAAACCATCCATGATTGAAACTGAGGAAAAAGTGACAACAGAATGGCAAACTACAAGAAACAAGGTACAGTAACAGTCTTTCTAACCTGGATTTATGATAAAGTTTAAGTAATATGCAGTTGTGCTGTTGAATCTGGTTTTCTTTTGTACCACGCTACCACTGCATTCACTCATGTAAGGCTAACAGCTATGTGAAGTCTGTGAACTGTTTTCTGTCACACACTCCTCATATCAAACACACTTTAGTAACAGCCTGTAATCTGCTCTGTTCATGTGTAGTAGACATGTTTGTTGTGGCAGACAGATAGTAGAAACTGGCAGAAGTAGCTGGGTTTGCCTCAAGCTCTCACCATGTAGCAGAACATTAAATGATCGTGCTGTAGCATTACGTTAGCTGCCATGGAGGCTGTTTTAGTGACCGTTAAGGGACACTTTGTGCAACAGTATTGACGGGGAAGAGGGAGCATTCTGCAATGTTGAGGGTATTTGATGAGTTGGTTTCCTGTGTCAAACATGAACCAAGGTGCAGTGTGTATGTCTGAAAATTCACACCTCGCCTTATTATTATTACATGCGACTGTCTTAGTCTTAGTTTTTGTGTTCCTTAAATGAAAGTAAACAACAGAATTTTTACATAAGTGCACGCTGCATTTTCAAACCAACACCTCCACTGTCCGAGTATGCTCACGGTGATCTCACTGTTGGGTGTGGTTGATGATCTCTGCTGCCTTTTGTGAGGTGTTTCCATGGTTGCTGGCCATGTCCATGGGGAGCCACTGTCTCCAGGGAGCCATTTTGTGGGTTGCTAGGCATGACAGAAGAATCCTTTTGTTCTGGAGAAAGTCCTTATTGTCTCATTAAACAGTGACAGTTTAAATACACACATCCTTAACAACTTTGAGTATTTTTTTTAGCTTTCTGTTGATAAAGTTGTATTATAGTCACATAAAGAACACAAAAAATATTGGCTACTAAGAATGCAGTGTAAGACAACAGAGATTCTCAACAA
>JBAMNC010001241.1:207500-502500 GCA_037902135.1 Cetoscarus ocellatus
GCCACCCTTTCCAGGAACTGACTGTAAGCCATGCCCTCATTTGATTGTCTTCAGCACATGTTAACTTTAATAGTTTATAAATGGGCCTTGGGTGAAATACTTATGTCAAAAGGATGTGTAAGGATGACTCAAAAACTCTGAAAAATTCTTGATACTGCTTAAAGTGTTATCAATGAGATGATGACAAAATACTTCTCCAACAAAAAGAGACAGATGAAACTTTTTATATATTTTGATATGTCTTACTTAACTTCTGCTAATATTTTTTTGAGGTAATGTTAACACTGATGTCCCAGATAAGTGAATTAAACTTAAAACATGCTGCCTTTAAGAAATGTTTTTAGTACTTGACATTACCAGAACACCACATGTTCACAGAGCTAAATAAATATAAACCTAAAACACTTGCGCTCTTAAAGATTGTTAATGTTTTTAAAAACCAGTGTTGTTGTCCAGTGAGATTCATCTTTTTTTTCTAATTAACCTTCAGTTTGGAAAACAGGATGAAAAATAATTACCTGATTATGAAGTGGATATCTGAAGCTGCTCTTGCGAACTCCCAAGGACATATTCAACCATGTACAGTAACTAAATTAATAAATACCACATTTTTGCTGCAATTTAATGAATAAAACCTGACTGAGGCTGGGGTCTGTCTAACTGTAGTACCTTAGCAATGGTTGCTATGAGAAGAGGCTCTCTGACTGATGTACAGATTGATGTACCTCATAAAAATAATCCCACTTCATGATCTCATAAGGTTTTGAGACAGTAGGTAGAAAAACCTGCAGTGCTTTCTAATGCTTTATAATGAACACAGACAGTAAGTTTTCAAATAATTAGAAATGAAAAAAATAGATGTGCATGTTATCCCTCTAACTCCCACATCAACTGTTTGGTAGACCATACTCTTAAGTAACAGTGTCTTAGTCATACATGTGTTTTTATAAACCTCGTTGGAAAATCTCTTTCCAACGAGGTTTGAAATGTCTCTTTTTCAAGATGACTGAAAAAGAGACATTTTGTTGGATGTTTTCTTGGTGCGTCAGTCAAAGGGTTATACATCATAAATGTATTGTAATTTTGGAAAGTTTGTTTTCTGAAAGTTTAAACTAAATGTTTAAAAATAGTATTTTGTGTTAAGATATTGACTTGCTGTACTTAGATTTGTTTGGTTAAATGTTTGCCATGAAGAGGTTAAGTTTAAACAGTTTGTTCTCCATCTCAGAATGAACACTAGTCACTGTTTGGTACATTTACATTACATTAAGGTATCTATTCATTCTCTTTAACCCACCTGTGATGTGATTTACCCAAATGTTATTCTGTAAAAAAAGATCCTTTAATTTATACGAGGGATGCACGATATTGGATTTTTGCCGATATCTGATATGCCTGTATTTTTTAATTCATTGTCACTGATGCTGATACTGATATTTCTGGTCAAGAGCACAAGCTCTGTTCTTAACAAAAATGGCCTTGTTTCTTTCAGTGTTACAGTGTATTTTTGGAGGAACAGATGTAAAACAAGAAAAACAGCATTCAAGTCTTTCAAAAATGAACCCCATGACTTTTAAATGTACCCATGCAGTGATGAGAAGGTGCATCAATATTGTACATTTGCGTAATTTGCTGATATTCGAGCCGATATATGGCTGATATGTGTGGCCGATATATTAGGCTGTAAATATCTTCAAAATGTTAATATCAACTGATACCAATACTTAATTTTTCAGGCTGATATTGGCCAATACCGATATCGCACTGATAATATCATGCATCCCTAATTTATACCCGAGTTAAAAAAGTTTTTCAGTATGATCCTGCACTCAACAGGAGATGCACATTTGCTAGATTGTTATGTTTTATTGATCATTTGTCCACATTTTGAATGATTTTGATTAATTTACCACAGCCTGGTCTCAGGGAGACCCCAGGAAAGTCATCTACCCTACAGACAGCAGGGGGCAGTTCTGTGGACAAGCTGGAACGCCTCTGGAGTAAGTCAGGCTGCCATTTTTGAATACTGTTTGGGTGCCTTAAAACTTCTTACATGGCAATCATCACATCATACGATGAATAACACTGCAATCTGATTGTCATTATGAAATATTTATTCATATTTCTGCCAAAATAATGTCCATATTGTATTGTTTTGGAAAACAACAGGAAGAAGCCTCTTCTTTTCTACTTTAACATTCTGAAATGTGCCAGTCCTCTGGTGCTGTTGGAGTTCCAGTGTCCTACCACGCAGGTCAGAAATTAAACCTGCTTTTTATATCTTTTCAATGCATGTTTCCATCCCTAACACAAAGCTTTGTTAAGGATAAATATTGTTTGTGTCCAGCTATGTGTGGAGAGCTGTCCTGATCGATTTCTGACTCTGGTGAAAGCCAAGTTAGGCAGCAAAGAAGACCGCGAATACTACCAGCAGTTCTGTAAAGATGGAGTGGACTTTGCTCAATTGGCAAGTACTCAGACAGCTCATTTATTTTAGTTGTGTATCTGCTTATAATTGAGATTACAATAATTACTGCTTTAATGATTCAGAGTCCCCCTGAGCTCCTGAGGGATGGCCTGTGTCCTAGCATCCTGATGCCCAGTAAAGCCTGTAAGTAAGAAACCAAAAACATGCGTCTGGTTTAATTCTGAGTCGAAATGTCAGATGTTTGTGAAACTAATATTCATTACAGATGAGTTATATATAACCAGATCATGTCCTCCCTACACAGTCACGCGGCGCTGCCTTCCTGCTCTGGGAACAATGAAAGGCGGGGTGGTGGTGGTGGGCAATGAGACCACCATTGATGATGGACTGGGCGTCACTATCAATGCCACAGAGCTGCTGGAGGCATCCAAGTGAGTTTTCTTAGCAACACACATAAACAAAGAAAACATACAATCACTAGTGCATAAAAACATCAGTCTCTATGTTTAGTTCATAAGAAGTTGTGGATAGAATATATCATCAGATACTTTATGAAGTAACGGCTGTAGACCTGTGGAAGAACTGCTTGTCTTTTAATCTGTAGGTCAGAGTTTCAGCATCTTCTGCAGTCAAATACCAATATGTCCCTCTTGGGCAAGAATGGATGAACGAATGAATGAATGAATGCTTTATTTTGAACATGTAAAACAAACATGGGTAGTCACCATAAACAGACACATGCATATACCAAAAGCAAAAGAAAACAATCAAGGTAAACAGCTGACCACATCCAACATGTGCAGCAAGTCCATGTTAGAAAAGGAGTAGGAAGAAGTCTAAGCTTATTTAATTTTACCCCTTATATTACCCCGTCCTACAGTGATGTTTTTAATTTCTACATATTTATAATATTTACAAGATTCAACCACCTATTGAGGAGCCAATGTTCCTTATAATATATTGACTATAAAATGTTATAAGCTACTTTTAGACCATTACAAACTTAATATTTCACCTGTGTGTAATTCTTCATTTCTCTACATATAACACACCCCTACTCAAACACAGAAAAATTACATAATCAAGACAATACATCTATATTTTCTTAGACTCTGCCGTTACTGTCCTGGGTTAAACTGCTGCTCTTCGTCCTTATATTTATTTAGTTTGTGTTCTTTTAAATAAGCTTAAGGTTTTACTTTTCTTTAATTCATCTGCTAAACTGTTCCATAATTTAACCCCAGAGACTGACACGCACATACTTTTTAATGTTGTTCCGACATGATGTATTTTAAAGTTCAGTTCCCCTCTTAAATTATAGCCTCCTTCTCTTTCTGTCAACAGTTTCCTTATGTTGTCAGGAAGTTAATTATTTCTTGCTTTGAATATTATTAGTGCTGTTTTAAACTGGACCAGATCTTGAAGTTTTAGAGTTTGTAGTTTTAGGAAAAGTCTGTTTGTGTGGTCTCTAAATCCTGCTTTGTTGATGAATCTGATGGCTCTTTTCTGCATTTTAATTATAGTTTGAAGATTACTTTTATATGTTTCCCCATACCTCTACGCAGTAGGTCAGATAAAGATGAGGACACCTAACCCTACTCTGTCAGTGGTGTGTAAATGTGATTTGCTAATAACTAATAACTAAAAGGGATGCGTGATATTGGATTTTTGCCAATATCTGATATTCTTATATTTTTTAATTCATTATTACTGATACCGATATTTCTGGTCAAGAGCACAAGCTCTGTACTTAACAAAAATGGACTTGTTTCTTCAGTGTTACAGTATATTTTTTATGAGGAACAGATGTGAAACAAGAAAAACAGCAGTTAACTCTTGCAAAAATGAAACCCTTGATTTTTAAATGTACCCATGCAGTGATGAGAAGGTGCATCAATATTGTGCATTTGTGTAATTTGCTGATATTCCAGCTGATAAATGGCCGACATGTTTGGCAAATATATCGGCTGTAAGTATCTGCAAAAATTTCAATATCGGCAGATACTGATATCAAACCAATAATACTGTGCATCCCATTTTTTCATTTACATCTATCATGTTTATTTATTTATTTGTTTTATCTGCTTTACAAACTGCTACTTTAATTTTAATTTCCTTGAGGGAGTCTCCCAAAGGAATTAATAAAGTTCTGTCTAATCTAATCTAATCTAATCTAATTTAATTGATGGGTAACTCACACTGCACCTGGTTTTATTATTCTGTGAATGAAGCGTCAATGAGTCAGTGTGACCTGTGGTGTAAAAGTGCTTTGAGTTGCCAGCTGACTAGATTACTATTTACCATTTCGAATGAGAAAGCTGATGTTTTTTTGACTGATGGGAAAATAATCAGTTCTTGTCATTTTGAAAGTTGTTTGTTTATGCTGATTTTTGTTCTTGTTACAAACATCTTGTGTCATTGATAATTTATCAGTTATTTTGGCTTGTTCTGTTTGGCTGCTATGAAATTTGATATTGAAATGTGGAGTTTGATGCAAACTGCATCCCATTTGATGACATTTTGCAATTTAATATAGATATGAAACAAAAACATAATTTTGTTAGTCGATTCAAGTAAAAGTGTAAACATGGTCCCATTTGTTTTTCCATTGTTACAGCTTTCTCTGAATATCGTTCATCTGAGGACTCCATACTTGGCAGATGTCCTTGGTGCTAAATTTAGGAAGTGATGGTTCCTGTTTTTTATTTATTTATTTTTTGTTACAGGAAATCAAATGTGGTTGTTGAAGCTCGCCAAGTGGCCATGCGGATCTTTGAGGATTACACACAGTCTTGGCACTGGATACTGCTGTGAGTCTCTTCACTTATCATTTACAGTAACAGGACAATATACTGTTTTTAGGGACCACAAAAGACAAAATTCAAGTTATTTTTAAGGTTAAAGAAAAAAATGGTAGAAAAATTGCTGTCCTTTGCATAAATACAACATATTCAGTTAAAACCTTCGTTTTAGGGTTCTAATATTTCCAGTAGATAAGTGAAGACTGCCTAGTGTTAACCAACCTCAGCTAACTGATCATTTGAACTTATTAAAATAAAGTTTTAACCGTTTATTTAAAGTTTTAAGTTTTAACCATTTATTTAAACATTTAATGTATCAATCTTTTTTCAGTGGCCTGGTGATTGCCATGGTTGTCAGCTTGATTTTCATAGTCTTGCTGAGATTCTTGGCTGGGGTTATGGTCTGGATCATGATTGTTCTGGTTATTCTAGTCATTGGATATGGTAGGTCTAAAGTCTCAGAAGATTAAGAAGTGTAAATCAGCTTCGTTTAAAGTATTTTTAAGATTTCTTTTTTGGTCTGTAAGGGATTTTCCACTGTTACCTGGAGTATGCGAGTCTGAAGGGGGAGCCTGGTGCTGATGTTACTATCCGGGATCTGGGTCTGCAGACAGACTTCTCCGTGTACCTGCAGATCAGACAGACCTGGTTGGCCTTCAGTAGGTTCAAATAAACTTGAATTCTTTTATACATGTCTGTATATATTTTTTATGATTCTCATAATCTAACACTTTCAACATTTCACAGTGATTATCCTGGCTATTGTGGAGGTCATTATCATCCTGCTTCTCATCTTCCTCAGGAAGAGAATCCTTATCGCCATTGCTCTGATCAAAGAGTCCAGCAGGTCAGTTTCCATCTTCAGTCTCTCACTGACACTCGTGTCATTTCTTCCTTTGGCTCAGCTAAGTGATCTACTGACCTGCAGACACAGTTTAAGGCTGTGTCTGCAGCCTTAAACTGTGTCTTGTTTAAGGCTGCAGACACATAAATTCAGACTTCAATGTTTTACAATGAAGTCTTAATTTATTTGTGCTATATTAAGACGTAGTTGAATGGGTTGTTATGACAACCAGCAGAGAATATTCACCTCTGTTCTACCCCTCTGCTCTAAGAAACATATATATATATATATATATATATATATATATATATATATATATATATATATATATATATATATATATATATATATATATATATATATATATATATATATATATATATATATATATATATATATATTAGATCAAATTTTTATTAGTTTTCTCTAAACAAGACTAACAAATTAGCAGAACATTGACATGATGACAGAGAATTTATAACAGCAAATATGACATAATAAACAGTATGATAACAAACCCCCACCCTCCCAGGAATAAACAAAACACAATTAAAACACACATACACAATAAAATAAATAATACAATAAAATAAATTGGAATGCCACTAGGACCATGCATATATAATAATATAATCTTACATCGGATATGTTGATCTTGCTGCAGATTCTTTCCCTCCAGTACAGTGAGAAAAACACAAATATATACACATATCATACATCCAAGCTGTGTACTTCCATATACAATGTGTTAAAGACATGATGGTTAAAGGGAGAAAATTAAATCAGAGGTTCCTTTAGTGAATCTGCTGCAGTTCGAGCAGTTGACAATTCAAGAGAGTCTTATAGTAAGGGAGTGAGGTGGTTTCCATCTTACTGCATTTCAGTGAGGTGGGAAATAATTGGACCAAAACAAAGTTGACATTGTTTACATGATATATTTGCAAAGAGAATATCTGGTAGATTCTACGATTATACACCAAGAAACAGATGCATTTGGATTATACCTTACCATAAGTGGACGGAGGGTAAAGGAGCAAAAATAAAACTTTAAATTGGGTGACGCCAGTCCACCGTCCCCTCCTCTGTCTTTGGAGTGTAGATAATTTTAAGTGTGGAAGTTCTGACTTCCAGATAAACTGTGAAATATACGAGAGAATCTTATTCCAGTAGTTAATGGGTGATAAAATTGGGATCATAGAGCTAACAAAGAGCTTTATTTTTATTAAATATTTTATTTATTTATTATTATTATTTATTTTTATTTTTATTTTTATTTTTATTTTTATTATTTCGACTTATTAATGTATATATCTATAGATTTTATATCTGCTAATTGTTTTTACTTTTTTATTTTTTGATATCCTGAGTTCTTTTATACCTTTGTGCAATACAATGCTACTGGAACCTTAATTTCCCTAAAGGAGTCTTTCCAAGGGATAAATAAAGTTCTATCTAATCTAATCTCAACTGATTCTGGGTAAAATATTCATTTTAATTATATAGCTGCAGGCTTGAAGAGAGTGGGGAGATTTGTCCATCTGTCCAAATCTGCTGTGACTTTGCTGAGAGCATCTGAAACATTATACATTTATAATAATAATAATAATTATTATTATTACAGTGCGATTCAGAGAAGGAAAATATTCATCCCAAGATACCTGAAGCTCTGAACCACAGGAAAGTCAGTTGGGTACTTATTAGATGGATTATTTAACAGTAAGAGAGCTGACTTTGACCAATTGATCTTAAAACCAGGTATAGAAATAACTTTTATCTTTCAGCTGCAATGTCAGGGCAGTGTGTTGTAAATGCTTGTTAATTCCACAGCTTTGATCGCCTCTCTGAAAACTGTTTTCAGCAAGAATCTCCACCAAATCCACAAAGTCCTGTATCACCAAACACTAGAGGGGCGCAGCAGAGTATGGAGCGGTCATCTAGGAAAGAGCAGAATACCCCCCACAGGAGTCAGAGAAATCCATTAAAATAAAATAATGATACCAAACATTGGATTTTGATGCGGTGGAGAAAATCAAACTCCAAATGAATGCTATTTTCTCTCCTTTTGTTACATATTTAAATTTACCAGGGTTTATGATGTTTGAAGTCCAGCAGTGAGCCGGTTTGATTTTTGTTTGTTTCAGAGCTGTTGGGCATGTGATGTCTTCGCTCTTCTACCCCCTGCTGACCTTTGCCCTCTTGGCTGTGGTGATTGCTTACTGGGCCATCACTGCTGTGTATCCTTTTATTAATGGATTCTTAAAATAAATGTAACACCTTCTAGTCATTATCTCCTCTTAACATTGTTTTATACTCAACTGTACTAATAGAGCTTATAACCAGGGTTGGAAATGAGCGACGGCCACAATGGCAGGTGAAAAAAAAGGTACAAAACAGTTATCTTCACCATAATCCTTATATACACTAAAATCCATATACTTTTAAACCTATAAATGTTTCATCTTGACTCTCAGTCAAAGTTCAGTTACAGCTTAAGGCCTCCAACCATCCTCAAAATAAGAGGGTAACAATTACTTCCTGTCTGTTAGAATTTCCGTCTGAAAATTGCAGATTACTTGATATCTTTAATCCATTATTTTGATTTTATTCATATTCCATTATGCTGACAGTTTAAATAACGTGGCCTGTAAAACGTTATAAATCTGATAGATTTCTAAATCAAAAAGAGAATTTCCAACCCTGCTTAGAACTCTTTGCTCCATGTTTTTTGTTCTGTTGTCATTTTTCTTTATATATACACTGCCTGGCCAAAAAACGGTTGCTACCAAAAAAAAAAAAAGGTCACACACTCTAATATGTTGTTGGACCGCCTTTAGCTTTGATTACAGCACACATTCACTGTGGCATTGTTTCGATAAGCTTCTGCAGTGTCACTAGATTTATTTCCATCCAGTGTTGCATTAATTTTTCATCGAGATCTTGTGTTGATGATGGGAGAGTCTGACCACTGCACAAAGCCTTCTCCAGCACATCCAAAGATTCTCAATGGGGTTAAGGTCTGGACTCTATGGTGGCCAATCCATGTGTGAAAATGAAGTCTCATGCTCCCTGAACCACTCTTTCACAATTTGAGCCCAATGAATCCTGGCATTGGCATCTTGGAATATGCCCGTGCCATTAGGGAAGAAAAAATCTGTTGATGGAATAACCTGGTCATTCAGTACATTCAGGTAGTCAGCTGACCTCATTCTTTGGACACATAGGGCTCTAATTTCCTGGCGCACCCCGCACAGCGGTAATTTCGTCCAGCGCACCGCCGTGCACTGCCAATTTGGCAATTTGGTAGACCGGCTACACCGAGATGGGTGTGAGGGGGGGAGGTGTCGAAAGATTCAGCTTGGCGTAGTGACAATTTCGTGCCGAAAAACCACGCGGAAGGTGCGCTGAAAGCCCGCCAACTCCAACCTGGTCTATTCTTGGCGCAAGCGAGGCGCACTCGGGGCAGTGGTAATTTGGCTGACAGGTGCACAGTGCGCACACGTCACCAAAACCTCACAGGCAGGTGTCCAGAGTGTCAGGCACATTTCAATGCAATAAACAATCACAGCAACCACAAACAGCCACATCATCCGATACGGAGTATCAGGCTTCTCTCATCTCATGAAATCCAAAAGAAAAGAAAAAGAGAGAGATGCTCGCTTAATAAATGTAAGTCACTCGGTGTCATAAGGATTTACCTGTGATTGCACATATTTCTCTGTTTTAATTTTTATCGTTACATGATCTAAAAAGATGGAGTACATCATTGCAAGGAGGATGAGGAGGAGATATAATTTCAGCAAAGGTTCTGCTATTTGGTGATGACAGACCAGTAATGCAGGTGGATCACAAGCATGATGAATGGATTAGCCTGCTGCTGTGTTTAAATGTAATTATCACTTAATTTTGTGCTTCTATTATGAGACAGGAACAGATTACATCTGTCCCGCGAGGTGGTCCACACAGTGACGCGCATTGTGGCTCCGATGTGCGGCCCGGTGGCCCAAGCACTCTCCCAGTTGCTATAAAAGTGACAGCAGCTCTGACCGTCTTCTCCACCGAGGTGAAATTGTCACTGCGCCTCGCCCGCGGCGCATTTAAAGGCGAGGAGAGGCGTTCATTTGATTGGTGAAGATCACACTGGGCTGTGTTAAACCCACTCAAGTCTCATCTCCTCCCTCTCTGCTACGTGTGCCGGTAGGAGAGACGGAGGCATGGGTGCGCCTGCCTGCGCCAGACTGCGCCGTGCACGAAACTTGGAAAATGCCCTGGACACACCCCGTTGGCGTGGCGCAGCGCAGGGCAGGTGCGCCCCGCCTGCGCCTGGTCTACGAAATTAGAGCCCATAATGTTGAACCTACCTGACCAACTGCAGTAGCCCCAGATCATAGCACTGCCCCCACAGGCTTGGACAGTAGGCACTAGGCATGATGGGTGCATCACTTCACCTGCCTCTCTTATTACCCTGATGCGCCCATCACTCTGGAACAGGGTAAATCTGGACTCATCAGACCACATGACCTTCTTCCAGTTCTCCAGAGTCCAATCTTTATGCTCACTAGCAAACTGAAGCCTTTTTTCCAGTAAGCCTTACTGATTAGTGGTTTTCTTAAGGCTACACAGCTGTTCAGTCCCAACCCTTTTAGTTTCCTTCACATTGTATGTTTGGAAATGCTCTTACTTTCACTATTAAACACACCCCTGAGTTCTACTGTTGTTTTTCTTTGATTTGATTTGGCCAAACGTTTAAGTGATCACCGATCACGATCATTCAGGATTTTTTTCCGACCACATTTCTTCCTCGAAGACGATGGTTCCCCACTATCCCTCTTAACCCAATTTTAGTAGTTTCTGCAATCTCCTTAGATGTTTTCTCTGCTTGATGCATGCCGATAATTTGACCCTTCTTAAACAGACTAACATCTTTTCCCTGACCACAGGATGTGTCTTTAACATGGTTGTTTAAGAAATGAGAAGCTACTCATTGCATCAGCTGGGGTTAAGTAACTTGTTTCCAGCTGAAAGATAATTGCCCATGCAGTAATTATCCAATAGGATGCTCATACCTATTTGCTTAGTTAAATCCAGGTGGCGATTTTTTTTGGCCGGGCAGTGTATAATGGGTTTAAATAAAAGGTAGAAGTGAACATGTTGAATAGAGTATAGTGCATGAGAGAAAGTAAATATGCCAAAGCTTTAGAAGAATAAAAATGCAGCGTTTGTTTTAGTAGTCATTAAAAAATTGCAGTTAACGATTTGCAACTCTTCATCCCTCTCCTTTTGAGCAATAATGAAATATACTGTGTAATTTTATCATACATTTATAAAACACGTACTGATGATTCCAGATGTACACCTTCTCGATGTTTCCACTCTTTCTTACATTGTCTCTTTGACTGCTCCAACCAGTTTCTTGTCCACCTCCAATGAGCAGGTGTACAAAGTGTTTAACAATACTGAGTGTGAGTTCTCTCGAGAGACCTGTGACCCCAAGGTACGCTGTTATAAGCCACTGCAACAACACATTTTCACATTTAAGATGCAACACTGTACCAGCAAAATATTTTCTACCCACCATATTTGACACCTATGATTGAAGACAAACCTGATGTCCACTGATTCGTTCTTCCTGCAGACTTTCAGCACCTCCAACGCTTCAGCCCAGTGTCCTGATGCAGAGTGCCTATTTGCCTTCTATGGCGGGGAGACCCTCTACCACAAATACCTCATTCTGTTCCAGTTCTACAACGTCTTCCTCTTCTTCTGGTGTGCCAACTTTGTTACTGCCCTGGGCCAGGTCACTCTCTCTGGGGCCTTTGCCTCCTATTACTGGGCCTTCAAGAAGCCTGAAGACATTCCAGCCTACCCCATTTTCTCCTCACTGGGACGGGCCCTCCGGTTAGAAATTCAGTCCCTATTTTTGTGACAATCTATTCAACTATGTGTATGTCTCAAATTTAAAGCACAGGATGCTTGAAGAGAGCTTTGCATTAAGATCAGTAGCTTGTTTATTCCTAGAGGAAAGAGATTTTTATGCTAACAATTGGCTCCTTCCCTCTCCTCCTGTCTAGATATCACACAGGCTCCCTGGCTTTTGGCTCTCTGATCTTATCTTTGGTCCAGGTCATCAGGGTCATTCTTGAGTATCTGGATCACAAGTTAAAAGGTCAGTGACCTGTTGCATCAGTTATGTTAAAACTCTTTTTAGAAATGAACAATGTTGAATGTTTGAAGATATCCCTTATGCCTATATCACCAAACTCATCTCAGCAGGACCAACACTTATATTTAAACACATTACTCCCTTTTATTTAAATACACCAAGTCTCCTCCATACCACAATTTACCCATCTCTCTTTCTGTGGATTTATACTTCATTAAGAGACCAGTGTTGTTTTTGTTGATCAATTATTTTTGTCTTAGTTTTTGTCAACAAACTTTTGCCCCTGATTAAAACTAGTCAGCAACTAATAAAAACAAGTGCACATGAACAAAAACTAAAACTGAACTAACTGACCTTTTCATCAACAGATAAAAACTAGACGAAAATGTTTGACAGAGACTTAATCCAATCAGACCTGATTTGGTCACGTAGAAGTAGGGACAAGTTAGGAATATATCCAATCACAGCTACTTTGGTTGTGTGGAAAGGTTGGATGAGTTAAGAGGGACATCCAATCACAGCTGTCTTAGCTTCATGGTGGTGGGATAAGTTTGGGAGCGGTCCAATCAGAGCTGCTCTCTTTATGAATTGATATTCATATTTTAGTCAACCAAATTTACAGTAGATTTCTTCGACTAAAATGTTGTGAAATTTCATCAACCAAACTAGACTAAAATTAAAACAATTTAGATGTCAAAATTATGACTAAAACTAAAAGATATTTCAGGGAAAAGACTATAATTAAAACTAAATTAAAAGGCGCTTTCAACATTAACACTGGTAGAAACCGACTTTAAGAGACACACATTTGATTCTACAATAAGAGGCCAAAATAAGACATTTTAAATATTGATAATTAGCAAAGAAAGTAATTCTTTGTATTACATGAAATTTATGAAAAAAAAAAATACTAAGTGTAAAATCAAGTTTCATCTGTCTTTCCAAGAGGCTTCCAGGTTGTCAATCTGTGCCACCTCCCCTTTGTAAAATGAAGTTTATAGTTTTAATTTGAGATTTACACTGCTATTTAAAAGACAGGTTTGCAGAGTAAACACTCTTTATAAAGTACCTGAAATAACACACACAAAAAAATCTTCTCTAGTGCAAAATATCAAAATCTTTCTGAGGACTCAGATTTCAGTCTTCAGAGTTCATTGTTAATTTTAAGGAATGAGGATCTAATGTAATTATTTATAAAAAAAAATCTGCAGCAGGGAGGTCTTGTTTTGTTATATATTATGTTGATGATTTTGAAGTTAGTATTTGCAACTGTACGATGGAAAAGGAATAAATGAAAGGCTCAATAAAATAAAGATAGTGGAGGGAGGGCGAGACAGAGATGGAGGGAGAAGCTCTGTGTGCTTGTTCCCCAGGCACTTTAAGCCTATCGCTGCATAACTTAACAAGCCTGAGCCAGTCCTAACAATGTGCTCTGTCAAAAAAGACAGTTTTAAGCCTACTCTTAAGGTAAAGAGGGTGTCTGCCTCCCAGCAAGGATGAGTAGCAAGTTATAAAGGATAGGAGCCCCTCCTCTGAAGGCAACCCCCTTTTCTAATTTTAGAGACTGAGGGTGCCACTTGTCTGTGGCAGATCATAACATTCTGGAGGGGTGAATACACGATCAATATTGATTTAGAATTTTGTTCTGGGTTTATAGGAAGTCAGTGAAGAGAGGGTAGTGCAGGTAAAATGTGGTCTCTTTTCCTGATTCTTGTCAGTACATGTGCTGTAGCCTTTGGGATCATCTGAGGAGTCTTAGAGATGTACTAGGACAGCCTCAGGAAAGAGAATAACTATAATCCATCCTGAAAGTAACAACAGCATGGACTAGTTTTACTGCATCATTCTGTGACGAGATGTGCCTGATTTTTGCAGAGATAGGAAGGGGGAGGCTGTCCTTGAATTGTGTTTAATGCCGGTGTAAATCACAAATCTTGATCAAGTAGAGCTCCAAGATTCCTGGCATTGGTGCCAGGCTGATGCCATCTAGGGCAGTTTTACATTTTTGTAACACAATATGTAAACTGGGCTTCCCTGTACTTTTTGCATTTATATACATTATACATATGCTTAGTGTGAACATGAAACAGCGATAACTAGATTTTCTTTGATTGTAACCCCAGAGTTTTTGACACTTTTTCTCTGAACCCACAGGAGCTCAGAACAAGGTTGCAAAATTCATTCTGAGCTGCCTGAAGTGCTGCTTCTGGTGTCTGGAGAAATGTATAAAGTTCCTCAACAGAAATGCCTACATCATGGTGAGTTCTTTTGAACAGATTCAGCATGTTCGTGCTGTTGAGCTGGGCAGATTTTGATTTTTTTTGGTGAATGCATTTTACTCTTCAGATTGCCATCTATGGAAAAAGCTTCTGTCCCTCAGCCCGTGATGCCTTTTTCCTTCTGATGAGAAACATTGTTAGGTCTGTTTCATGAGATTTAATTTTACATATTAATTCTTGAATAATAGAGAAACTAAGCAAAATTTGAGCTCCTTTGAGGTAGTGTAGCTTGAGTTACTAATGATCTGTTTATTTTCTCACAGGGTTGCTGTTTTAGATAAAGTGACAGACTTCTTGCTGTTCCTTGGGAAGCTCCTTATTGTCGGAATTGTTGGTATGTGAGCTTTTCTTGAGGATTGAAGTAAACCTTTCTTTTATTCTGGAGTGCGATCTGTCAGTGTTATTAAATCATCCTTTTTCTACAGGCATCTTCTCTTTCTTCTTCTTCTCTGGAAGAATAAAAGCAGTAGAGGAGGCTGCTCCGTCTCTCAACTACTACTGGGTGCCAATTCTGGTGAGAGATGATTTTGTTACCTCAGCCAAGGAGGTTATGTTGTTACTTGTGTTTGTCTGTTTGTTTGTCCGTCTGTCTGTGAACAAGAAAACTCAGAAGGCCTCAACGGATTAAATTTTCTTTGATAATGTTTGTCCCGGCAAAAAGTGATTAGCTTTTGGTGGTTATCCTTCAACATGGATCCAGACAGGGTTTATTTCTCCGTGGAGGTTATGTTTTTGCCAGTGTATGTTTGTTTGTCTGTTTGTCTGTTTATTTTTTGGCAAGTTTATGCAAAAATTACTGGACAGATTTTGCTGAAATTTTCAGGAGATGTTGGTAATGACCCAACTTAAAATGATTAGCTTTTGGTGGTGATCCTTAGACATGGATCCAGAAAAAGAATTCGTTTTTTTGTTTGTTAGCAAGATTACGCAAAAACTACTGGACAGATTTTGCTGAAATTTTCAGGAGATGTTGGTAATGGCCCAACTTAAAAATGATCAGATTTTGGTGGTGATCCAGATAACCACCATTAGCGAACGATCGTTTTTGCTCAGTAACTGTCTAACTGATAATGATATCAACATGATTCTGAGTGCTAGGTGTGGGTTTTCGTGGTCAATGAATCATATTATGATGGTAACTTTATCATGGAGCTATTGCTTATAGAAGTAACAGCAATATGTGAGCTACCTTGGTGGAGGTTTGTGCTCTCCGAGTGCTTTTAGTTAACATTGTCAGATAGGACAGTTTTTAACATTGATGCTAGTAACTCAGCCAAGATTGTCAGAAATACCTTGGCGAAGGTTTGCCCTCCCTCAACACTTCTAGTTTGCATTTAATTTGGTCATAATTTTACCTGAGTGCACTGTATACCAAAGGGAAAGACTTGATGATTAGTTAATGCTTTCTTTTCTTTACACAGACAGTTGTTGTAGGGTCATACCTCATCGCCCATGGATTCTTCAGCGTGTACGCCATGTGTGTGGACACACTATTCCTCTGCTTCTGTGAGTAACTTTGCATTCAGCTTGATCTGCACAGTTCCCATCTTTCCCTGTTTTAAAGCACTCATACAACTTCTGCTTTGCATAGAAGAGTATCAGGACCAGGCAGGAGAAAAAACAAGTGGAGGAGAGTATTTCTTTTGTAATGCACTTTAAAGAAAAAGGTGAAATTTTAAGAAAAAGTCAATTTGGAGACAAAAAAGTTAAAATGCTATGAAGTGTGTTGATACGAGATAGCAAGATAGCATCATTTTTTTAAAATTGTATTTCAGTTTTATTATTTATTCTTCATATTTCATCCTCTCAACATTTAGACTTGATTCTCACATTGTCTTCCTCATTTAAGCATAATGTTACTCATTTTACTTTAATCACAGAACAATAAAAAATGCCCTATTTTTTCCCTAATGCTGAATCCTTATACTCCTCCATGCCTCTGAGATACTGACCTCCTCTTCCTGACAAGTTTCTGATTCTTCTTCTCTTTGTCTTCTTTCTTCCATTCATTTCCCTTTACTTTATTTCCCATTTTCCCTTTTTTTCTTGGTTTCATTTTCCCATAATATCCCATTAACCCAATCAAAACCAAAAAACAACCTCACTTAATAAAGGTGAGGACTTAGAGAGAAATGATGGCTCTTCTGAACGGCCTTACTTCATGTCCCCTGAGCTGCATGAGATCCTCTCCAAGGCACAGAGGCTGGAGGAAGATGGAGTTGATCAAGCCGATACAGCAAAACCAGTGAATGAGGTAAAGTTGGAAGAGGAGACCCCCCTTCAGCAGGAAGCCGACGGAGAGGTCCAGCTGAAGCAGCAGACTCTGCTTAAGCAAGACAACGAAGAGGAGCAGCCTCTGCAGAACAACACCCATGCAGAAGAGTCGAGAGAGGAGGAAAACGAAGAACTGAAAGTGAGTCAGACAGACGAGGTGAAACAGACAGCAGAGGCGGAGGTAAAAGGAGAAGCAGGAAAACAGGAGCTGATACAGGAGGAAAAGACTGAGAAGGCATCATCTCCAGTGGCGGAGGCTGTGAAGGAGGAGAGTGAAGAAAAAAGAGAGAAAGAAGAAGTAAAAGAGGAAAGTCCTCCCCCTGCACCACAGGAATAGATGTTTGATGTCAGGGAATAACTCAAGCTAGATTAACCTCATAGAGCATACAGAATGAAAACAATACCTACAACTATGTGATATGGACCTGTTCAATGTACAGCATACAACAAGCTCCAATTCAGAATGCCTGCTTGCGAGTGGTGTGATGTGTTGCTGAAGGTCTTGGTTGTGCTGTGAAAGGTAAGGCAGGACAAAAGCCCAGTGCATCTCTGTAGCTTGAATAACCGCTCTCTTGTGTTGGTTTTAGAACAGTGTTGGGTTTTGTATCGTGAAGATCTGTAGAACATTTTGAGTGCTGATCCCGTGCCTGATGATTGTCACTAATGTGTCACTAAATGTATCCTGTTAATGAATGCACTACAGAATCACTCAGTACCTGTTTACAGTCAGAACAAACTCTTCTCCATCGATGGTGAAACTCTTTCACTGTTTACAATAATACCAGCTGACGCCAAAATGTTTCAGACATATTTGATATATTGTATGGATATTGGATCTTTTTTCCTATGGAACTTGTATATATAGTTGTGTATGTCTTTCATGTATTTTTTTGGCTCTGGTCTTGTAGAGACCCTCGCCATGATGAGATCCCATGTATTGTATTGCCACCTACTTGCCTTGGTATTTCGGACTGGTGTAAGTCCTGTGATTGTGTGGCCATGACGCAGGAATCGTGACCTCCCTGCAGACCCCCCGCCCTCTACAGTTGTGTATTGATCCCACTTGCCTTGCTCTGTCCTCTCTGTATCTCTCTCTCTCTCTAAGTGCTGCATGGTGTTTACATGGCCTTCTGAATGCTCTAAACTAACATCTAAAATCTCTGGATGCTTTTGTATCTTTAATCTTGTCACTCTGTGAAAGATGTAAGTTGGTTTTCCACTGAAATTATTACATTCCGTATTTATTGTATGTAAAATTCAATTAAAGCTGATCGCATTTAATCATAGCTCTGTTATGGGTATGCACATGTTTTGAGGTGAGTTTTCTTGTCCAGCAAAGTCAGTAAGGTTTCTCATTCTTATCGTGAGGGCGTACCGGTAATTTAAAGTCTACCTGATGGAAGAGGGAAGTTTTCTGTAGATTTTATTCATTTTTTTCATGTTTATCAGATTTACAGAAAGTCATTCAGGCTAAATCACATCTAAAGCTTCTGACTAAATGAATTAATGAATTAATTTTAGTTAAAAAGTTATCTCTGTCCGTGTCGATCAGCAGGATAATGAATGATGAACCCTGTAAAGCTGTTTCAACTGAAATAAATTAGCCTCTCCAGTAGGGCTGAACCATTTATCGTTTTCTGATCAAAATCACGATTTTAGACAACGTGATCATGTGATTGCTGAAGCTGCGATTTTCTGCAGCGCTCCTGACTGACCCAGGATCGGCTGTGTCAACTATTTGCTTGTGGCGATGTTGTCACATGTTAGTGCTCATGTCCAAAACCATCAAAGGTTGACATGCTGGCTTTTTTTCCTTTATTTGAATTGTTGAATTTTGTTTTTCTTAATATAACTTCACCTTTTATTTAACTTTTTTAACTCAGCATAATTAAGACTACATTTTTTAAGTTAAGACAGTCAAAGATGCTCTTTTAGCTCTTTAGTTGTAATAACTGCTGTTGGTCAAGGGCTTTAAAGAGTGTACATGCATGTTTCTTGTTAATAAATACTCGAGGAAGCAATTCTTACCTTTAGTTTTCATCCTTGCCTTAGAGTAATAGCTTTTATTGTTTGATGGTATGATTTAATTTTCTGTCATGTTTGTAAATGTTACTGAATTGAAATTGAAATCGCAATATCTGCAAGAAAAATCGCAATTAGGCTGGCTGGCTTTGAATACACATGCACACACACCATGTGCAAACAGTTTGCAGACAGTTTTAGATGAGGGCATAAATATATTTGAGAAGAATTCACATACTTTACTGTTACCTTGTCAGTCAACATAATTTCACACTTGAGAGCCTTTCATTCACTGTGTGTCCACAAGGGCATGAGAGGTATCGTAACAGCGTCGCGGGTCCAAAAGAGTGCAGCTGCACTGTGAGACCTTTGGTGGATGACAAAGTAAACCAAGCCAAAGTCTCACATTTTATTCCTTAACCTATATACAATGGCATGTCTGGAGATGGAGAAGAATTTCTTTTTTACAGGAGTACTATTTATTAAATTTCAGAATCACCCCAGGATTGTGTCAGGGCTAAGAAACTGTCAATTAAACTGAGGGATCAGAAGAGGGAACTGATTTTGTAAACAAAGCAAAATAAAGTCAGGAAAGGTTATGGGACTTACTAAAGGGGCTTAATAATTACATTCTGTAATATTAAACTAAAGACTAATTTATTCTACTACAATTTACCACTGATTGAAAGTGTGCTTTACTATGTCACTATATTTGCTGTATAACAACATACTATTTAGCTATCTCATTTTATGATGCTTAAACCTCAGACAGCCTGTGTCCCTCTTTAATTCCTCATCTAGAAGGCAGCCCAGATGACAAATGTACACACTATGAGTACAGACACCAACAAACTAAATTATGAGCACGCTGTCAGGAAAATGTTCCTCAATTGCTTCTGTTCATGTCACAGTGGAGGATCTGGAGCGCAACGATGGATCAGCAGAGAGGCCATATTTCATGTCACAGAACCTGCTCACCCTCCTGAAGAAGTCAAATGAAGGGGTCAAGTCTGTAGACTAAGTCGCAGCTGTGTGTGTGTTTTTGTGTGTGTGGGTGTGTGCATGTGTGTGTGTGTGTGAGAGAGAGAGAGAGTGCTCGGGTACATGTGTGTTGAAGGTTAAATCTACCAAAAGGAGGATGACATTATTTTAAGTGCTAAAACGTTTTTGTACAGTATATTTGTGCTATGTTGTCAAATGGCTTTTACTGTTATTGTTAATAATTCTATATTTTGTACAAAACCTTTTGTTTTACTGTAACTGCCAGACGTGTGGTTTAATGTCAGAAGGACTAACAGGACTTGATTCACATATCACAAACAGTAAAGTAAGGAGTGGTTTGCTTTAGAAATGAATGCTTTTATTCTCCATTCATTTCGTTATTTACCATGCAATTTAGCTTTAAAGAGTTTTACCTTTCAGTGAGGTCCACACTTCGCACAGATGTAGATCATTAATATATGAGTAAAGCTTTGCTTTGTCTGTTTAACCAAGTCTGTTGCACTGTCCTTTGTGGACTTACCAAAGCAAATGCCCCATACTGCTGTTAATAAAAGTATAATACTCAACGCCTTCAGAGATTCTAAAGATTCTCACAGCTTGTACTGCCAGCCTGGATGTATTTTTAACATGATTTTTAAATGTATGTTTTCATTTTTGATCAAAGTATGTTGCCGTTTCAGTGTTTATGGAGTAAAAGACAGAATTACTGTCTGTGTGGGAGGAAAATAAAATGTGGCCCATTTAATTTTGTTTCTGGATATAAAACAATGACGGCAAACGGGATCCACATAAATCATTGAGTTAAAGGCAAATGAGATGCCACTTCTTAAAAATAATTTTACAAATTCTGGACGTTTGAAATCACTTTTTTTAGAGTTTTATGTGACTGTGATGACATCTTGTCACATTGTATTTGAGAGTGACCCAGAACAATATAATGGATATCTGGAATGCATTTTTATTTGAAATAGTCCTATATGATGTTTTAAGAAATGTAGATATTTTGTTGTACACCTGAAATGAAACATTGAGGCAACAAAAAGAATAAAATAATTCTTTGTTATCAGATAGGTTTATAAAATCATGAATGTGTAACGAATGGGGCATTGTTCCCTCCAAAAGTATTTTTATATTTGATATGTTCATATCATGATCAGTCGAGACTAGAAGTTTTGAAATGAGTTTTCTGTAGGAATATTTTTGTCACCCTTGAGAAAGGCTACTTCTACATGAATTTGAGACATATTAATGAAATGATATTTTGCTGATGTATTAAAGGATATTTCTGATCTTTGGGGTGTAATAAAATGTTTTACACGATCTTGTGTTGTTTTATTTCATCGCAGCAGGTCGACACAGGGTTAAATTGACTCTGGGCCTCGCGCTGGTTTGTGTCCTTGTTGCTAGGCAACAGGCGCTTCCTCTGGGTCAGGACGGCAGACTTCGGTTTAGGGTCTCTGTGTGAAAGTGTACAACACATACAGCACAGAAATGCCGTTTAGTGAGACAATTAAATCTCCGCTGCAGGACCGAATAACAGAGATGCAGCGGAAAATTCAGCTCCTGGGTGAGTTTGTTTTATTGCAGTCTAATGATATGAGGTTACAAGACTCATAGCTAAGGCATCACCAGCTTCTTCTCTAGGAAGGTCACTGTGACACGTTAGTTTAAAGACATTACTAAATCAGAGGAAGCAGCCGTTATATTCGCACAAGAGCCATTGGTTAATAATGGTATAATTATAATAAACGTGGCTCTGCCGCTCAGTTGCCTAACCAACCTCTGAATACTCCGTACACGGCCATGTCCTAGCCTGTAACTGTTGCTGTCCATCGTCCCCCAGAGGGCGACAGGACTGCGCACTATGAGAGCTCCCAGTCCGCCATGAGGAGGAACAGCGAGTCCATCCGTCAGCTGAGGCAGGACAACAAGCTGCTGTACAGGAAACTGGCTGAGGCCAATGCTGTAAGTCTGCCTGGCACTGAGCTGAGGCACAGAGCCTCTTGAACAGTCATTCCTGTTTTGCTCTTCACCTTAAATGCTTTTTGCCCTGGCGTGTTGTCCCATAGGGTGATGAAAATGTTGTCAAAGCGGCTTTTCGTAACAGAGGCGTGGAGAAGGAAACTTACCGCAACATGTCAGGGAAGGTGAGAAGAATAAACAGTTTTGTCATGGCTCACAGTGGAAGAGAAGTCACTGTTTACTGAGTCAGGTCACTGTGAGTGATTAAGCTGCACCAAAAGTAACAAAAAGTAGTTTATTCAAGTGCACTACGAGTATACTTGTTTATATTAAAACTGAGGCAGTATACTTGGACTTTACTCTTTATGTTTTATGTACTTAAGAGTAGGATAGTGAAGTATACTTGGCTTATACTGAAAATTATAAACAAAAGTGTAAGATTAAGTACATTAATACTAAAACTTACACTTATACTTTAATACTAAAACTTGTGCTTTAGTACACTTTTTACTTCTTTCTCCCACAAAGTACTAATACTTAGCATATCATATATGATCCAGGTGCAGAATAAGGTCAAGTCATTGTGCTTACATTTAATTTAGCAGAATAAAAATGTTTTTCACTGCACACATTTGCCTTGAGGTATTACCCCTGTTGTAAACTTACATGTTCAAGATCATATAGTGCTGGAGTTTACAAGTTTACAGTAAATAGTATGTGTGCTCTAATGCATTATCTTTATGTACTTTAAAAAGCAAAAACAGAGAAACATATGACTTGACTTTATTGATCAAGTTCTATTCCCTTTCATAGGGTTTGGGGTATACTTTAAGTATTCTTCAATAAACTAAAATGTGGACTAGAAGTATATACCTAGTACACTAGTAGTATAAAGATATCTGTACTTGTTGTATACTTGAAGTATACTTTCAAAAACTTAAAATGACCTTATAAAGTATAGTTAAAGTATGCTTTTATAAACTTAAAAAATTTCCAGTTTAGTCCAAAGAAGTATTAAATTAGTATACTTTCTTGTGCACTACAAGTACATGGTCTGTATTATACTTGCTGTACTTATACTCAAGCATACTTAATAAAATGAACTTCAAGTATACTACTTTTTGCTAAGGGGCGCCTGTACTTTTTGGAGTAGAGCTGTTACTTTTACCTGGTCTCCAGGATATGTTGGTACATTTGTCATAGCACATGAGCACTCAGTAAAAACAAAACCAAAGAAGAGACCAAAGTTTTAATATCAGTACTGACATGAAGTTTAATATTTATGATACTTAATAATTAATTTTGATATCATAACAGGAAGACAGGGGACGGGTAGTGCCAGCCAGTAGCAATATTTCTCTGTTTTATTTATATTTATTTTTATTTCTGTTCATATAAATCTCTTTTATATATAATTTTATCTGCTATAAATGGTGCTACTGAAATCTTAATTTCCCTGAGGGAGTCTTCCAAAGGGGTTAATAAAGCTCCATCTAATCTAATTATACTAAGACAACACCTGAACCTAGCATGATTCTGATTTAATAGTAAATTCCTAATTAATCAGAAAGATAATGTTTCTGAGGGTTTGTCACTCATTGATATTGGCAGTGTATCAAAACTGAATGAAAAATAGGCTTACTGTTAATTTTTAGTGATTTAATATTCATAAGAAACTATGAATCAGAGTGTGGAAATTACAGTTTGACTGAAATCTCTAATATTTCTCTTCATATAAAGCAAATTGCAGATCTGTTGGTCATATTAGTAATATTATATACATGAACAAATGAATTGTTGGCTTATAATAGTTCAACTGTCATCCTCTTTACACAAAACAGAAGAGTTTACAAAAAATATCTTTGGGTACATTTTAAATGATGTACTTTTACTTGAACTTGAGTAGATTCTAGGAGGGCTACTTTTAGTTTTTTTTACTTTTTGTTTCAGTAAAATTTAATCAGAGTTTTGTGTGAAATTTTTCACCTTTGCTCACAGTAGTGCATAGGGTTATTTATTCAAATTGGATATGAAAAGTAATTTTGTTTAGACTGTTTCCTCTACTGTCCTTTGTAGGCATGCATGCTTTTATTTTTAAACAGTGTAAAGACACCGGTAGAAATAAACAAAAGTTCTAGTTAAAAGTGCTGTTGTTTAGTTTCCCATTAACTCTCTGTTTCTCCGCTGTTCTCACAGGCTGTTCTTACATGCTGTTCTCACAGGCTGTTCTCCCTCTGATCCTTTAGGCAGCTCTTACAACACTTGACCAGAGTGTGCTGTCCAAGATCAAACGTCTCAACGCCCTAAAGCACACGACTCACACCAAGCAGCGCTGCCTGGAGGAGCTGAAATTAGAGTACCAGAGGATGAAACCAGAGGACAGCTCTGGAGTGTGGCCCGCTGATGCTCAGACTCAGAAAAAGATGGAGTACTCCATGGTGGTTAACTTCAAGCTAATAAAGAAACAGAAGTTTTATGTTGTTCACCTTACACCTTACACATACCCAGTAACTACTCTTTCACAATCTGGTTTTGTGTATGTGTGTGTCTTCTGTCCTCAGAACCTGCGGTCACTGAAAAACAGCCTGGAAAAGACACAGTTCAAGCTCAAAGAAGCTGAGAGCATCATGGCTAGTTACCAAAAAGTCAAAAGTCACCTTCAGGTATGCTTGACTCAAACTTTTATTTTCACTTGCTCATCGTATTTCAGGATGCTATCTTGCTCTGACTCCAGTGAAAAAAATACTTTTCTGAGTTTTTCAGGTTTCATTTTAGGCTACTTTCAAGATTTTGACTTTGATTTTCATCATTTGTCCACTATCTGGAGTAAGACTAGGGATGCACAATATTATCGGTTTGATATAAGTGTCTGCCGATATCAGACTAAAAAGTTAAGTATCTGTATCGGCCGATATTGAAATTTTTGAAGATGTTTACAGCCGATATATCAGCCACACAGTCAGCTGGAATATCAGCAAATTACACAAATGTACAATTTTGATGCACCTTCTCATCCCTGCATGGGTACATTTAAAAATCAAGGGTTTCATTTTTGCAAGAGCTAAATGCTGTTTTTCTTGTTTTACATCTGTTCCTCTCAAAAATATACTGTAACACCGAAAGAAACAAGTCCTTTTTTGTTAAGTACAGAGCTTGTGCTCTTGACCAGAAATATCGGTATTGGTGATAATGAATTAAAAAAAGTGTTCATTTTAAATATTTGTAACACTTCTCCACCTGAACTGTGCTTTCATTTCACTCAGTAAACTTGCTCATTATGTTCTTGCTCCATACACTTAAAGACATTTACGTACATGACTTTTAAACAGAGAAAAACATTTGTCCACAGTGCTCATCAGTACTCACAATTTTGTTAAATGATGATTATATGACACAATAATGCACACAGTATGTGTTTAATCTATTATCATTTTACTAGAAGGTGGATGATTAACCTTTTTAAATTGTTTCATTCCTTGAACACAATTAATAGATAAATGATTTAATGTCAGGAAACCTGTAGTGCCATACTGCAACAGCTCTCAGATGATTTTATTATATTGACGATCATACTCTACCTAGTATTTTCTGTCCTCTCATATTTAGTCACCTTACTGTTCCTCCGTAGGATGAAGCTCTTACTTTTCAGGTTCAGCTGGACAGCCTGGAAACCGAAATCCTGAAGCACAGAGAGGAACTCAACAACATGCAGTCCATGAACACTGTCGCCCAGCACTCCAAAGAAGCAGCTAAGGTGATCATCAAGCCCACCGACTATGAGTTATAACAGACATGGTTCTACCAAAAGCAGACAGATTATTGGTAATTTAATTTATTTTTTTCTTAAAGAAAAAAAATAAATTAAAATTCATAATTATGGAGGGAAAAACAGAAGATAATTATGAAATAAAAACTAAAAATAATAATAAGATAAAAAGTTAAAATTATGATGTCAATATTATGAGAGAAAAAAATGTAATAATTATGAGATTAAGAGGTCAGAGTTATAAGAAAATTTGTCACAAATATAAAAATAAAAGTCAAAATAAGGAAGTCATAGTTAAGAGATAAAAAAAAGTCAAAATAACAAGACCAAAAGTCATAATTATGAAATAAGAAAAGTCAAAATTATGAAAAGGATTTGGCAATCATAGGTCAAAATAATTAGTCAGAATTATGAGGAAATTAATTTATAATTTGTGATGACGAGTACAAATTATGAAAACAAAAGTCAAAATTATTTGTCGCAAAGTTGAAATTATTCTAAAAACATGATAATGGCTTAAGTCACAATAATGAGTCAAAAAGTTAAAGTCATTAGTTAACAATTCATCATAATAAGATAAAATAACTCAGAATTGTTAAGTCAAAATAAGGAGGGAAGAAACAACATAATTTTAATATAAAAATGTGAATGTACGAGAGAAAAGGTCATAATTAGTAAGTCAAAGTTTTATGAAAAATTCCACATACAAGAGGTAAGCCAAAATTCTGAGATAAAAACTCTTTATGAGATAAAATGTAAAAAATTATGAGATCAAATGTAAAAATTAGGGGATAAAAAGTCAAAATTCTGAGGGAAATAAAGTCACAATTCAAAATAATAAAGAAAGTTATTTTTATTGATTTATTTAATGAGGGCCGTGCATAACACAACTGTTAAGCTAGAGGTAGCTATATAGCTCATTTGCATCTGTGGTTTCTAAGCAGGGAAATCTAAAACATATAGCAATTAAGAAAATGTGCAGTTAAAAACACGCTCCACAAATGCAATATATGAAATAAAACAACGTATTTTAAAATACATTATATCCTGATCAAGCTTGTTGCATCCAAAAGTTGAAATCAGAGATCACTTGATTGGTTTGCCAGAGGCATGCTTTGAATTATGTCTTCATAACACCTAAGCCTGTGCTGTCTCTGAAGTGTTTTTTATTTAGACTTATTTTATTTAGACTGTCTTGTGCAGCGTACCATATTAACAGTCAACAAGCATTTAGCTGTGAGAGAACAGTTATAACCATCCAGGGCAACATGATGTCTAAATGAAGGTCAATGCGTGTTGTCCTTTTCTCTGTCTCACTCTTTTTCTCTTGGGTTTCCCGCTGTCCCTTCCTTTTTCCTTTTGTTCTGTCCTTCCTGCAAGGCGGAGCTACAACAACAGGAGGAGCTGCTCTACAAAGAGCGCAAGGAGAGAGAGCGTGTTATAGCCAGCTACAGAAAGAAGGTTGAGGAGCTCAAGGCACAAGCTGAAAAAGTTGACAGAAGGGTGAGAAATACATGGTTGTATTAACAAATATGTGAGTGAAAATAGATAAGTGACTGACCAGGTCATTGCACACTAATTTCATAGAGAAAACTGGTTGCCTGAATATGAAAGGTACTCTGATGCAGTATATAATCCATTATCTAACAGGGATGTTTGTTTGCTTTTAAACACAACTGGGTCTTCAACAGGACATAGACCATAATAATCACATTACTATTATACAGTTAGGACGTAAGTTGACTAAGATCACAGAACCTGAAGAGAATAAGACACTCCTTCAGATTTCTTAGTAGGTTTCAGACAATAGTTGTGCAGTAACAGGGTACAGACAAAGCTGATCAATCCTAGAAAACGGCTAGCTGACACAACAGCATAACTAAATTGAAATTAAAAAAGTTATATTTAAAATAAAACCCACACAAACAGCAAAGGCCACTTTACAGGCACTTGAAAGAAACACAGGATACTTGTGCCATAATAAAAGTATATTTGTTCAATAAAAAGACCCCTAACCTCACTTATATCCCAATACACTGTTGAAAATAACATGTACAAGGCCCTCTGTTGTCACAGTAATGCACCTTCACAGACTCTGGCTTGGTACATACAAACTCTAGGTAGTGAGTCAGACTCCCCAGCTGAACTATGCAGACCAGGGGCAGGTAACTGGCAGCCTGGGGGCCCCATGTGGCCCTTTGCCACACTCAATGCAGCCATCCAATCATTTCCAATAAAAAAAAAAAAAGTTTTTTTTAATAAAATATTTCTGCTAACCTTAGATTGCTAGTGCATGCTTTGTTTTTTACAAGTCATTAAAAAACTTACTTTGCTACGATTGTATCTCTAAATATCTTTTATGAAGCATTAAATATAATATATATAGAAAATGAGTGAAAACTATATTATGAAGCAGTGGTAAAGTTAATGTATTTGTGCTTTAAAAACTGGAAAACATTCATTCTTTTATTGAACAAAAAACAAGCTTAAGTTGTCTTTAGTTTTGTGTCATGCTCATTAAATCGTGAATTTTTAATTGTGTTTGAGTTAAAATATATTAATGTTGGTGTAATCCATTTGAAGCTTTATATTTGCTATTTTTTGCTTATTTATATATATTTTTCCTTATTGAGAGTGTCTGACAATATGAATGAATGAATGAATTTTATTTCAAACATGTATACAAAAAAATAAAAATAGAGAAATACCATTTACATACAAAGAAAAAAAAGAAATAAAGTATTCATAGAAAGGAGTATGAAGAAGTAATTACTTTTTGAATTCCTGCCCCTTCTTACTGTTTCTCATGGGTTGTATAAAAATATATTCTGTTTTAACATCTATGCAGATATATTTTACATATGTACACTACAAAACATATAATCCATATAAATATGTTTATACACATATACGCTACAAAATGTATAATATATTATATATAAGTATCAATATAGACATAATATACACTACATAAATATTTTGTACCTATGCACATATACACATATATACTTATATGTATATACATAGTTTGTAAATATCCATATAAATATGATAGCTATATCTAATATCGATACACTATAGAGCAACTACTAATCAATTTCAGCATAGTCATTTTTATGATAATTTCTTTATTTCCTTCTTCACTCTCTCAATATGTAAAAGTGCAGCCCTCAGGCACTTGAAAGAAAATTATGTGGCCCTCCTGGTGATCAGAGTTGCCCACCCCTGATGTAGACTGATGAGCAGCAAGAGCAGGCACATCACCAGGGCCATCAGGTGGGGACCTGCTGCCTTAGGTACACCATCCATCAGCCCCCACGACTCCTCTAAGCTAGACAGGGAGCCCCCCAATACCTCTTTGAGCTGACTCTCACCGCCCACCATGTTACTACAAAACCCTTAATTTAATCTGACCTGTGCTCTCACAAGGCCATCACAGAACAAACAGCATCATCCCCCTTAACAGAGCCAAGGTATTATTTTACCTCCAAAACAGCAGTTATAGATGCCCAATATTATCTTCAAAATATGCAATCATATATCACAATGAAAGTTCTGCTGTATGCACACCAGTATATAAAGAAACTGAATGATATACAGACAGCTGAAGATGATAAATAAAAAATGAATGAAAAAAAAAATGAGATCACATGATGATAGTAATCCTACAACTAATGGAACTGTACATAAGAAACAGCTTCAATAAATGGCCTTACATCATAGTCACATAAAATTATATTTGCAGAAAAGGATAGAAGAATCAATCTATCAATCAATCTTTATTTGCATAGTGCCAATTCATAACAAGTGTTATCTCAAGACACTTAAAAATAGAGCAGACTGAAGACAAACTCTTTATTTCATGCATATATATATATATATATATATATATATATAAAATGCACGTATACATATACATCCAAATACATACATCCAACACCCAACATGAATTCATCATGGCAGCAAGAAAAAACCTTCTTTTTAGCAGCAGGAAATCTTGAATGTGGATCCCAGCCTCATGATGAACAGCCGTCCACACTATGCTGTGTTGGGTGTGTGGGTGAAGGAAGGGAGGTGGGCAGAGACAAGTGGACTGAAGTAAGAACTAAAGTTAGTAACAGATCCATGGACCAATCATAGACCTGTCTTCATCATATTTGTCTCTGCTGAATATTAATGTATTAGAGGTTAGCCCCTTGAGATGCAGCATCACATTTTCAGGAGGGTCATCATGTCTGTATTATTGTAGTGATAGTTTTTATAGAAGTATAATCAATAATAATCATGAAAAGAGTAATAATCTCATATTTACATTAACATATATAATGATTATTAGGAAGGGATGACTGATGTTGAATAATACAACAGCATCAAAATCACATGAATGTATGTTAACATTCACAGTGTCTTTATTTTTACAACAGTGAGTAACGATATGTTAAATATACTGTATTTCCACTTCTAGGGAATACTAAATTTGTGATTCTAAATGTGATACACTTCAGGCTCAAAGAGCAACTATGCAGCCAGATGAGCTGAGCAGTGAGGCCCAGCGTAGCAGTCCCAGGGTGGCAGATGAGGAGGAGAAAGTCCTTTCCACTTTTGAGGAAGCCTTCAGGCGCATTAAAGAGGCTACAGGTGTCACTAACATTCAGGTATGCACCAAAGGAGATGGACTTGTTTTTGTGAGGTTGCTTTCAGTATTGGTATACAGGTCTTGTCTCTTTTCATGAGTGCAGGAGATAGTGGAGCGTTTTACATCACAAAGGGGAACACACCAACATCTGGAGAAGCTGAAGGAGGAGAATGAGAAGGTCCTGCAGCAGCTAAGGGAGCAGAAGGAGCTTCTGAACCAACAGTTTCAGGACATGAAGTATTCTGGAGAAGCTAAACTCTCCAGGTGAGAAGGTCATTCATTGGGATTGGACTGAAGTACATACACATGCAGCCGTGTTACTTTTATTCTCAATCCTCGACTCTTTCTCTGTGCTCATGCCAGTGACCAACAGATGCTGGAGGAGCGTGAGCAGCAGCTTCAGGCTCAGCAGCGGAGATGTGATGCTAGTGAAGAGCACCTGGATTGGCTTGTTAAAGCCCTCAGTACTGTTAGAGGAGGGGTGGAGCACCTCACTGACAAACTTCAACACATAACACTGGTAAATATGTCGGCTGGTCAAATTCCAAATGTGGTTTTAACTACACTGAAAAAACTCAGATCTAGGTTAGAGTATTTGTCCAATTTTGAGACAAAAAAGTCTCACTAGACTTATTCTAATCCACAATTTCCTAACATGTCTGGATTAAGGTCTTATTTGAAGACCTGAGTTGCTTGTAATAATGAATAAAATAATCTGCCAATAAGACAAATTTAACTTGAGCAGATATTAAATGTTAGCTTAAGACCTTTAAAGTCAAGTTTTCCTTGTTTCATTGGCAGATATTTTCTCTTCATTTAAACCAATTCAATGCCTTATTTTTGCCTTTCATTCCTTAAAGTACAATATTTCTCTCATCTGGTTTAGTGATTGTGGATTAGAATAAGTGTTTTTGATATTTTGAAAATACACAAACACACTTGCCTAGATCTGATTTTTGCAGTGTGTCAAACATTTCACTTTCCTACATTATCAGTTTTGCATTTAACCTGTGTTATATCTTTGCTGATTCTCTTGTTATGAAGTCAGTATGATAACCTGGCTTATGCACTCCCTGATTTCTGAACAGTCTGAGGATACAGTGGCTGAGGTGTCTCCAGACTCTGATGAGTTTGTGGTGGAGCTGCTGACTCAGTGTGAGCTGAAGCTGCAGTTACTGCATGAGGAGCTTCAAGGAAAGGATCGAGCTGTGATTATGAAGGAGATGGAGGAGGAGGAGGTAAATCAAGGCTTCACCTCACTGCACTTACCCACTGTTGAATCAGTTTGAAATTGAGGTAGTGTTGTTGAATAAGGTATTTTAAACATGTTTATATTTGTCAAGGTGAAATTAACACAGTAACGTCAAATGTTTTTATTAGAGCAGTTTCAGGCATTGTACATTCACACACAATAAGTATATAGCAAAATAGAGCTCTCCTTCTTTTTTAGAAAACAAAAGTGAAATAAACAGTAAACAGTATGACTGATAAAATCCTCCAAACTGAGAACCTGGATGTAAAAAAGTGGATGATTAAAGTGAAAATAAATAAATAAATAAATGAAATAAATAAACAAGTAAATAAAAAAAAGTAAATACCTAAATCAATACAAGGATGTAATGAGTAATGAAAATAATTATGGCAGGATAAGAGACATTGGGGAAGAAGAAGACCCCCACCCACCCATCTATCCAACCACCCCACTAGTCAGTTTATAGTACTAAATTAAAATCAGTTAACAGGACCTCGGACTCAGGTATTGTAAGGGAGGTGACCAAATCTTTTCGAAATATGCAAGATTATCTAGAAGTGTGTATCTTATCTACTCTTGATGGAGAGTATTTGTGAGTTCACCAAGCCACATCTTTCTATGCGGGAGTTCTTTCATTTTCCAGTGTGTGAGAAGCAACTTTTTGGCAGTGATAATGGTGTAAGAAAGTGAACACGATATGAGCTCTTTATATAAAGTTATAGTAACTAATATGTGAGAAACAAAACAGACACATAAATAATGGTATCTAAACATAATGAAAACTAGAGCTTTAGTCTGGTAATTACATTCCTTTGATAGGTTTACCTGCAGAGGCATGTAACCGCAGTGGTTGTTCAAAGAGGAGGGGCTGGGGTGGTTTTTGTGGTAGAGTATACGGCAGAAACCTTATTTCCTTATTGGTTCAGGTTCATTCTTATTGCCTTAGACCTCATAAATATATTTATTTTATTCCTGAGACAATGTAGACATATTTTCAGAGTTTAAAGAAAACCCATAAATTGCATTGTCAAGATATTGCATTCGTAAGGTATAAGCAGAAGTTCAGATAAGCTTGACCTCTGACCTCCAAAACCTGATCAGCTCATTTTTGAGTTTGAATGGAAACGTCTGCACAATTTGAGGATAATGTCTCAAAGCATTCTTGAGATATTACATTAACAAGAACGCAGTGATCATTAGTGACATCCAAAATCAAATCACTTTACATGATGTGTTCAGAAATTTCTCTGAATGAAAGAAAATGTGGGCATTGATGACAGATTCTGGAAATGTGCTCCAGCATCAATGGACAGGTCGAGCCCAGCCTCTGGCTGTCACATTGTTGCATCCTTGGGCAAGATACTTGACCCCAGGTTGCTCCCACTGTCGTGTCAGAGTGGAAATGGGTATGGAAGAGCATGAATGTGGTAGTTGATACTGATGGACATCTTGCATGGAAACTCCATCCATCAGTGAGTGAATATGGGAGTGGGTGGAAATGGGTACATGTGACCTGTGGTGTAAGAGGTGCTTTGAGTAGTCTGAAGTACCAGGAAAAGTGAGATACAAGTTGATTTACTAGTCCATTACAGATAGACAGACCGACAGCTCCTAAACATAATTCCTCCAGCTCTGACTATCCCTACTGCAGAGGAATAATGAGCTAACCATATAATAAAACTAGAAAAACACTCAGAGAGCGCAGACCTCCGCCAAGCAGCTTCAGTCCACTTTGGCGAAAATGGTCCTATCTGGCAATGTTAAAGAATCCTTTAAAAAATTCCTGTATCCGGATGGTGATCCGGATCAGTCCCAAAATCTAATCATTTCTTCCTTATCCCATTCCACACATTTCCTGAAAATTTCATCCAAATCCGTGCATAACTTTTCAAATAGACAAACGCCAGCAAAAACATAACCTCCTTGGCGGAGGTAATAATTATATGTATCATTTAAAAACTGTCCTTTTAACAGAGAGAATACATGTATGCAGCTGTGCACTTGGAGAAATGTCTGATGAAAAGCCAGATGAAGGTCGTGTATCCAACTCTTTCTCCTGATGATACTAAATTAGCTGCTAAACTAGCTCTGGTTCTTAATCGACAAATGATTCGCTGCTGTGAGTGTGCCTGATCTGGATGAAATAGCATGTTGGGCCCTTGTTTCTGCCTGCTCTGTAGGGTAGAGATATATGAGGGAGCATTATTGTGTACATGATGCTATGGGTGTGCAACTTATCTGGGTAGAACAGCAGCCTGAATGGGCCCCTGACGTTTGCTTTTTATAACTTACGCCAGAATCAGATTTAACCGAGGTTAGAGGTTGCTGCAGAGGGTGCTGTAGGAAACATGTAACAGTCATTTGCTAAAAAACAAAAGTGATTAGATTTGAATTTAGACGGATTAGCCTTTTTGAGTGATGTAACTCTGACCTGATTATTTCAGAATCAGCTTATCTATATTAAATGGTAGGCACATACATCTAGTGATGGACATATCATTAGTAAAGTCCAAGGGGTCAAAGGGACTTCTTTCAGCTTCATACCCCCTCACCCTGGCTACCAGACAGGGAGTGTTCAATTCCCAGCCTGTTTCCAAGCAGCCTGTACCACAGCTCATCCCTCTCAGTCTACAGTCACCACAAAGCTTTCTCTGCAGCAGGCTGAGGCTGTTTTTTTAAGTGGTGCTGTATAGAAGAGTTTCAGGAGCAGGACCACACCTCATCCACGCCTCTTCCTGTGGTCCTATAAATTCAAACCTAACCATTTCCTCACGTTGTTTCGTTCACACAACACAGCCCACCCTCCCACCCCCTTTTTTAAAATTAATTTCATCTTTCCTCCTTTCCTTAGGGCCTTAAAAAGGGGGTTTGTCATGCCCTGGAGCCACAGCAGATCCCCCAAGAAGTTTCCCAAAATCATAATCCGCTTCATTTATCTGCTACGATGCTTATTATCTGCTACACGTAATAAACAATCGTCAAATCCACCCTGTTGATGGTGTGGTCCTTGCTAGTGAAATAAGAAATAATATGATAAAGAGGGGGATGGAGATAAGAAATGAGAGGAAAAAAAAAACAAAAAATATCAATAGAAACAGAATTTCAACTCAATACAAAAGACCAAAGAGAATTGTGCAAGCCTATTTTATACAGTGACTCGAATGATTTACCACCACTCACATAATGGGACATTATTAAATGCCTGTGTTTAAACTGAGCGCTTACACTTTGCAGCCTTAAAATGTGTGTAATCTAAGCAGGCTCATGAGCTGATTGGATATGGATTGAGTCAGAATCTGTTAGTCACTAGTTGGGGCAACTGAAAAACTGACTCATGAAGGTATTTTCACTTTTTGTGGCTGCTAAAAGACAAAACATAAAGCTTTTAAAATAAGTTGAACTACTTTCAGTGGGTGGTTTGTGCTGATATGTGGTTCTGTGTAGTTTACAGCTTCTCACACATGTCATTGCTATGCTGACCCCCATAGGGGAAAAATAGGTCATGTTGCACTTAGACTCTTTCTACCTGTTTTGTTATTGTTGTTGTTCCTGTAAATGGAATGGAGAAAAAGTAGTCCATCCTCATTTCTCCCAGCTGTTATTTGATCATCTTTGGTATCTTTGATGTAGTAGTACTGCCTTCTTTTAGTTTTCAGACAAACGAAAGCCTTAAAACATGATACACGTGCAGCCCTGAAGCCTGACATATTTTTATATTTTCACATTCCCTTCCCACACCCACGCACACACATTCACAACTTGAAACTTCCCTTAAAATTTAGACTCACGTGTTTTGACAGAACAATAAGAGTTTTTATAATATAATTTATCATAGCTATCTCCAACATTGCCTCCTAAGAATCAGTTGTTTTTATCAGTCACGTTATCAAATGTGAATGACAAAAAAAATCAATAAATAGTATCAATGAAAGGACAAAATTACTGCATATCATATTCATTAACCCATAGTGCCGTCAGATTTCAGAATAACCCACACTCTGTCCTGCTGTATCAAATGAATCATAATTTTAAAATTACAGGACTTTGGGAAGTCCATAAGTCTATTGAGATGTAAAATCAGAATACTGAGTGAACTGCTTTTAATGTGTCTTATTGTTGTTTGAGTAGTTCTACAACAGGATTGAGGGGAAACTTCCAGCTTATAACACTCGTGTCAAGCTGCCTGAGGACCAGAATGTGGACCTCTTTCAGGATGGTGAGATCTGAACCATACAGACACAAACACACACACGCCTATATACATACAGACACAAACACACACACGCCTATATACATACAGACACAAACACACAAAACGTAAAATCTTGAACACTAACAGTGATGCAAAGTTTTAATCTCTCCTTATACAATCCTTTCCCTTTGTGTCTTAGAGGATGAGAGTGAAGAGGATGATACTGACATCATCTCGCGGGAGGCACTGAAGCGTCAGTCTCAGCTCATTATTGACGCCAAGTCCAAGAAGAAGCCCTGGAAGAAGAAGAAGGACAAGTTCTGATCCTTTCCAGTCTCAAGACACCAGATGAATGTATGTTTGTTAACCAAAGCAAGGTGGCAACTTGCTCAAGGACTGTCTGCCATTTAAGTCTTAAATGTTATTCCTTTGCATTTATTGTGTATCTTTATTAAGGCAGTTAAATAAAATAAAAAAGGAAGAAAATAAATGGCTGCCTATAAGAGGAGACAAAGGGTAACCTTTTCTGGTGCTTAGAGTCATGGACTGGCTCCAGAGGACGAACAATTGCATGGTCCATCCTGAATTTCATATATATATATTGGATTTAACTTTAATCATGCTGTTGTATTTACCTTTGCTGAGACCTACAGCAGCATTTTACTGTAAGCTCCTAAAACTGATATGGGCCAGGCCCAGGACCCAAAAATGCTAATTGTCTGTTGTAGCATGTTGGTGTCATCATTATTTCACGGAGCCATTAACAAGGCCGGTTATTTCTGTGGGCAGGTCTGACTTACAGATACTGTAGATCTGCTCTACTGTCATATTGGTAACCTGTATAAGTGTGTTTGTTTGTTATGACAACAGTAATGTCCTCCGTCAGGTGTCTGTGCTCTGCTGTTTATTGCTCCACCTCTTCTCCACAGCTCAGAGTCTCAGCCTCTGCCCCAAGGACGCCAATAAAGACATTTGAGATAAAACTTCATATTGTCACATATTTAGATATATTAATATTTTTTTGTAAAAAGGAGGTCAATGAAATTAAATGCTCATATATTTTGCACCAGTTTTAGATGTGACACAGCTGCACGTGAAATTCTGTCACTTGTTTTGTAGAAATGTGATGCAGCCAACACCAAAACCTGAACAATCTCTGCTATGCTAAGCATCCAAACAGTGTTTCTCCTCATGCTGGAAGAACGACAGGTGTTGATACCAAAATGTCACTCAAGTAACCAAGCTGTATTTTTCTTTTGGTGTAAAACCACCCAAGCACGTGCTTTTGTGTGGCTGTGTTACTGAATGAGCATTTTATAAATGATTTTAACTTCACACACTGTTGGCACCTTAAATGTTTAGATGTCCTGCATTATAAGAATGTATCAGCAGAGTTATGGTGTATTGGGATCAAGCCCAGAAGTTAATGAATACAGACATGATCACATCGTCATTCAGCTGAAACAAAAAGACAATAATCCAAGTGGGTCTCTTTGACATTACAGTGCCTGTCATTGACCCCAAGAGAGCAGAATTTGTTCAAGAAGCTTTTTTCAAAATGTAGGTTAATGTAAAGTTACGGTGGCACTGAAGAGTGAAACAAATACAACAACTCAACTACAAATCACATACAATTACAGATATCAAAAACACGATGACAGATTTTCAATGCAGCAACATTAAAAAAAAATAAGACCGAATAGGTAACTGCAACAACAAATTTAAAAAACAACTTAAAAGTATCCACTCAAAAATTGTAAAAACATACTATCTCACAACAAATCACAAAAATCCACCAACAGAGAAAAAAAGGAACAAACAAAAATGAAATGTCAAATAAAAAAAGCAACAAAAAATAAAAGATGAAACAAATAATTAACAAAAGGAAAGAAAATACACGTTAAAAAATATAACTTAAAAAAAGACCAATATCTGAAATAACAGAAATGACAAAGAAAGACAATTAGTGAAGAATTACAACATACAAAAGGTATTTAAACATTAATTGCCTAATGAAATAATAAAAAAACAAATCAAAGGAATGCTACAACAATGAATTAAACACAAGGAGAAACAAAAGCATTAACAGAAAAAAACACAACAAATCTAAAAATGCACATTTTAAATTTTAATAAATTGGTTTGTTTAATTTGATGTCATTTTGATTGTTGTTTAATTTTTTTAAATAAAAGTTGTTTTTGATGAGTCCTTTTTTATAGCACATATTTCCATCTTTGCTGAGTTTTTTTTAAATCAGTCATCAGTCATTATTAATTGTGTTGTAGTTAGTCACTGCATTGCACTTTAGGTTCTCCATATGGGATAAAATGGAAAATGATGAAATCATGCTGAGAAGAATTAATAGTGTTTTTGTCATAGAATAAACATGAATGTGAGAAAACTGAAAGAAAAACAGGAAAATAAGTAAATAACTGAATATTAGATTCAGCATTGGAAATTTACAGACACATAAAATCATATCAAACGAACTGCTTTAACTAGTGGGCTGAGTCCGTGAACTAATTAGGTGAAGTAAACAAGGACGTCAGAGTAAGATATAAGATAACAGTAATTGTTCTGTCGTTTCAATAACTTGACCTCAGTTTTTAATCAGATGGCCCAGTTAAGGATCATAAAACTGATACATACAGGTATGTGCTAAATAAAAAGCCGTAATCTCTCATCATGCTGGGCATTAGGAAATAAATATGTCAAAAGTATGGCCAATAATTCACCTGCATACCGGTGTGTTTCCATCCAATCAGCAAACAGGAGGCGGGCATAAGAAGCCTGCTGCAGGGTTTGAGTGGCTGCCTGCAGCTTGATGAACTTCCTCAACATCTCCAGCCACCTTTAGCGGTATTTTTAAGTTTGACTCGATTTTTAATGTGAAATCTGTCAGAGTATTGTCCATCCACAGGTAAGGAACACTTACCTTTACTGACACTTTAGCATCAAACTTTGAAATGTCACTTCATTTGTTTTGACTGACGCAGTGATAGGCCTGTGCAAAATGACTGAGGTCCACTAAACATTTTCTTTTACTTTATTTCAAGAGATTTATAATGTCCTTGTATTATTTTTGGTGTGTCAGTCTCTTATTAAGGTGAAAATGGGGGCAGAAAGAGGTGGTGCCTCATTGTTATGAGGAGGCCAGTGAACTGGAATGATTGGATGTGAAATGCAATCAAAAAGGGAGACAATTATGTATCATTAAGAGTCTACAGCCGAGCAGGGAGGAGGCCATTCCAGCTCACACACAGACAAGCACGCTCACACTCCCACTGTGTACAGAGAATCATCCCACACAAACAGAACAATCAGTCCTCCGTGATAAATGCCAGAGCCTCTCCGTCCAACTTTATCTCAGCCTCTTCTTGAATATTCAATCCGGATTAACAGATCAGAACATGGACCTCAACAGGATTCAGGAGACTCGGATTCAACAGGAGCAAGCTTACAGTTAAGTGACTGTTTTTAAGGCTTTAAACTGTGTATTGTGTATATCCAACATTTTCTCAGGAATGCTTTGAAGACAAGATCTTTCTCATTATACACTGCAAAAACTCAAATCTTAGCAAGTTTATTTGTCTCATTTTAGGTCAAAATATCCACAATACTGACTAAAATCTCATACTCATTTGAGGAGTCCAGATGGATATCTTATCACAAGGAATAAAAAACAAAAATAAACCACTGAATAACTTGTATATATGAGAAAATATCTGCCAATGGAACAAGCTAAATTTTACTCTTTGAGGGTCTTAAAATCAGGTAGATAGCACATCTTACTCTCAAGATATTGTACATGTAAAATTTGTCTTGCCACACTGGCTGATATTTTAACTCCTCACAAGCAACTCAGGGTTTATTTTTTGTTTTTAAGTACTGAATCAAGATATGTAGCTAGACATGTCAGGCAAGTTTGGCTCACAATTAGTCGTGAGATTTTTAGAATTGAAATTGGATGAATAAACTTCCTTAGGTTTGAGTTTTTGCAGTGTAGCAATGGATTTTGTGTAGTGTTCATGTTGTTGAATATGTGTTTGGTGTAGGCTACCTTTTGAGAGAAATATTTCATGTTCGAATGAATCATTGATGGGGACTCCTGTTAAATTCAGTTTCATATTCTCAGTCACTGTTATTTTAATTTACCTAACTGATAATGTCATACAATTTTCATTTTGTTGCTAACTAAAAAAGTGAGCTGATTAAGGTTACTCATTTTATATGGATAAGTATGCTAAATTATGTTTTTTTGGGGGGTTTTGGGTTTTTTTTGGATGTGAATACTATGATTTGTGTTGCAGCTCCAAAACTGCACTTTTAAGAACACTTAGTGAAATTTTTTACCTACTAATTCATTATTATTTTTACTGGTATATTAAGATTTTTATTCTTGACTAATTGTTAAATGTTATATGCTGTCCTGTGTGGTTGTTGATGTCCTTTTGTATCATTTTTATTTAGGTTTTAGTTTAGGTTAATGCTTTAGATATTATCGTTATATTTTTACTTAGATTCTACTAGCCTTAGATTATAGTAATGTTGTAAATATTATTTTTTTTATAGAGATTCTGTTTTTAGGTTAATGCTGTAAATATTATCCTATTATTCTTGTCAGATTTTATTTAGATTTTACTAGCCTTAGATTATGGTAGTGTTGTAAATATTCTTATTCTGTATGTTTGCCGCCTATGTATTTCTTAATATTTCTTTATGGCTAATGCCAGGACCTCAGTAACTAGTTTCATTATTTTCTCATGTAAGTGCAGACTGGAGTGACAAATAAAACTCCTTTGAATGTAGTTTGTGTTTTTTATGCTCTCTGTGCCAGACAGACTCCCTTAGGGACAATAAAGCATAAATAAAAGATAAATAAAGGCAATAAAAGAACTGAGTTACATTAACTCTGTTTCTATCAGTTAAAGAGATGCTTAAATGTGGATGCTAAATAACAAGAAAAGAGGAAAAACAAAACCAAAAGTGGTTTGAAAGTGTGATCTGCTTCATCTATCTGTTGAGCTGGTCCCCACCAATAAAAATGAATGAAGGTTTAATGAGTTTAATGATATAGGAACTGACTGTGCTAATGCTTTCACACTTCCCTCCGTGGCACAGCTGAGGCAGCAGGTGCGGGGGAGATCTGATGAGGTGTGTGGGCCTGTAGCGTGACACAGAGTGGGAGATGAGGACCGTTCTGCCTGTGAGTGGAGGCGGAGATGAAGGGGAGTCCCGCAGCCTCCGCAGCAAAGTGGGCAGGATGAAGAGGCTGCTCTGGCTCAGGCCGAGTCACTGTGTGGATGTCCAAACGGACACAGATCCCAGTGTGTGGCTGACCAGCTTCCAGCTCCTAGACACTGACGGGCAGTGTGAGGTGAGCTACAACTACACTGAGTGTCCTGACTCTCTCACAGATGATCCTTCTGCTGTGTTACAGTGCACTCTTAAAAGCTCTCTGCCGAGCCTTTTCTCATTTAAATGCTTCTCTGACACTAGGGCTGGGTATTTCCAGCAACCTCAGTATCCTGATGCACATAAATTGTGGATATTGACTTCACTTTTAACAGAATGCCTGACAAGTTTTGTTATTTATTACAAGAAGAAAAAGAACAAGGACAAGTTTTAAATTATTCTACAACTTAAGAAACTTAAATTCAGGTCCTCAAAGATCGTAGTCTGTCTGATCATACTGTCAAAACATTGAGGCTGTATCGATTCTGTATAATCCGTATTGATACACGTATCCCCAGGGAGTGCATGACGATATTTTGCCATATTGATATTTCGAGCACAGGCCTATCAGACATTCATCTCATTATCTTAACAAAGTTATAGGGACATGGGATATTTTCTTAAATCAGGGTCATTTTTCATGATGTCCTGCATGTCTTTGACCAAAAAGATGTTAAAGTCTCAGTTCTGGTTTAGTAATAATTTAAGGTGAGAGATGCCAAATGATGGACAAATATAATGTAGATGATTCATAAATGAAAATTAAGGAAATGGAGGTATCCTATCTGTTGCCTAAATTGACCATTTAGATTGAACAGCTTCTTACTTTCAAGATTTTTAGACTTAACATCCTGTAAGACTGCCAGAGTGGATTTGTACTGAAACCTCTGAGGCTGTTGGACACTTCTGTCTGTGTCAGCATCAGTAATGAGCTCACATCACCACCAAAGGCTGCAGTGATTATTTTTTCACTGTTTTAACATCTCAAATGGCCTAATGCTTTTAAAGGCCCTGGTTACCTACACAGATGTTGGTGAAAAATCCTGGTTAGACCTCTTCTCAGGTTTGTGAGGGTGTGGTTGAATCTGTTTGACTGACAGCTTCACAACCCTGAGAAATGTGTCGGACCTGTACCTGCACTGCAGAAAGATTGTTGTACATTTTACAGTAACTGACTGGCAACAACATGCCAGCAGGTTAAATGTCTTTACAAAATCTCTCACCATGGCCCTACCTGTTTGAAACCTTTCCCAGGTCTGATCATCTAGAGTGAATAAATACACCTGCATGGGTGACCAGGGTCTTTATTAATCAGTCCATGAAAATGTTTCAGTGCTCAATATTTTTACAGTAAAGCTCAGTTTTCAGTCAGACTTATCAACCCCAAAGATATAAAATGATGGGATACTAAAATAGTCCTGATAACTGGTTTTTAAAAACAACAAAAACACAGTCTGTTAGTATGTCACAAGATTGTAAGATAGTGTTATTTTGAATCTTTAACACCTTTGAGCCCATTATTTTAATGAAACCTTCCATCATGTTTGTTGACCTCTAATATTTGTGTCATTTATGGTGAAATATTAGGGGTACTTGAACCTCTGGGGTAGTGCTGCACACCTCTGAGACACAGCAGCTGCCATATTGTTTACATCAGGTTCTTACCTTGGAACTTCCTGTTATTAATAGAAAGTGGAACTTTGCTTGGTGCGTCAACACCAGCACATATTTAGCTGCATTTAAAATAAACTTACTCCAGGAAATGTTTTAACCACCAGGAACTACGATGCATTTTCCTGCTGAAAAAAGGCTTCTTTCAGTTCACTGTAAAAAGGTTTCTGTGAATTTTACAGTAACTTACTGCCAACAAAATAATACATCAGCTTTTATTGAATAAAACACTTTACTCAAGCATTTTTCAACCAAAAATGTGAAATATGTACTTATAGAAATCTCACCTACTGTTAGTCAGTTTTTCTGGGCAAAATGGAATTATGATAATGACTAAATTTTTCTTTTGATCAATCAATCAATCAATCTTTATTTGCTTAGACACTTTACAGCAAGGGTCCCCAACCTTTTTGAGCCTGAGAGCTACTCTAAAGATGAGTATTATGAAGGGCTACTTGCTTGATTGAATGTTTTGAAGTTATAGAAATTTTGTAGTTTACCTTAAAATAATCAACATTATGCACTTGATAGGTTACATATCATACTGTATGTTTACCATTCACTCTTAATAATTTATAACAATAATTAATACTATTGATTATAAAATAATATGAGCGCATTGGAAGCATCTTGAATTATTCATTTCTCTGTTAAACTTCGCTGCCATGTACAACAGTCGCAGTTTTGTGATTTTTATTTTTTATTTTTTTTGTTTGTGCGAGTGAAAATGTAAGGGCTCTGTCTGGTACTTGTAGTGATAGAGGTGTGGTGTCAGTATCAGTGTAACCTTTGACCCCATGAAAGTCAATTGTTGTTTTTGTATTTATTTTGTGTTTGTTATTAGCACAACATGACATTGAAATTTAAAAAAAAAAAGCTATTTATTTCAAGTTCTGTGGTGGCAATGTGTTTTTAAAATGTCCCTGAGGGCACCTCATTGGTTTCCTGTGGGCTCCCAGGTGCTCACGGGCACCTTGTTGGGTACCCCTGCTTTACAGTAAAGCAGGCAGAAGCCATGTTGGTCCATGGCCTTTTTCACATATTTACAGTTTAGATATTTTTACAGGGGGTAACTGTAAATATCACAGTAAAATCATGTGAAGTTTACAGATTATGCTTTCCCACAATCCAATGCCATTTACAGCAATTTACTGTACAGACCTTTTACAGTAGATAGCTGTGGATAATCCAGTAAAATACTGTTATGTTTACTACAATCATTTACAGTGTTCGTGATCCTTTGAAGACAACACTTTAACCAACATGTTTAAGAGTTGGTTTGCATGTAAACTTTTGCTTTGGTGCTCATTGACCATTCATGTGTCAAATTGGCAGTAATTGAGGTCCCTCCTGGCATTCCTCTTGGCTCTATTGTTTAGCCTCGGTGGAAAGACTGTCATTGGCAAACATGAAAGAATGATGGCAGATTTTCAAAACAGACAGAGACAGAAACTCATTAGGGGAACAACAAGCTCATTATTTTTTTTGATCAAGAGGAGCAGTGGACAGCCTGATGAAAGAAGTCCAGGCGCTCAGGCGTTTCACCACTACAGAGGACACCTCATTGAATAAGGTCTTATTTTGTTATTCCTTAAAGTCACAAGTTGCAGTCATTTTGAATTAGCAGGACAACCCTGTCTCAGATGGTATGTCCACCACGCCCTGACTCCACTGACAGGAACATCAGCTGAAGGCAGGCGAGAAAAACAAGATTCCAGACCAGATTCTTCAGTGAGAGGCCCTGACATGCTCTGTGCAGCAGCAAGCTGATTTTCTCACTTCTGTAAGACCGAAAACTTCCTGTTGTACCTATTGAAGGTGTTCCCAATTCTCACATGAGTGTTTGATGCGAATTGAAATCAACATTTCCTGATGAGAATAAGGAGGACAATCAAAGGCCTAGAGAACTAGTGACCCAGTCCTTGATGCAGACAGAGAGCCTGATGATATATAATGGATTATATTGTTATTGATCTGCAGTGTTAACAGTTTGTCCACCACATGCCACAATAATGTCTTTGCCATTTATTTATCTGTAGAAAAAAAGCTCTGATAAAATATCTATCTTCATCAGTACAATCTATGACCGTCATCAAAATCAGCTCCCGCCAACTCTGACTTTTTTAATGTCACGGTAAATAACTACAGAATATGAACAAATGTATTATAAACTGTAGTTCAGAACGGCATCTTAAATGGAAAAAAGAACAATAGCATTAAGTGGCTTCACAGCACACGCTCTTTTTCATTTATCAATCAGTAGTTTAGCTATACCATGTGAATTCTTCATGGATTCATTTTTACCACATATAATTTAAAAACGTGTATACATTTTAAATAGTTGTACAGTATTCCAGAAAAGAAATGAAGATGTGAGGATTAAATTATATTTATTTAAAAAGGCACATTGATGACTAGCCTGTAGCCACTAAATACAGCAGACAGTGGAGGCAGTTAATATGACTACTGTCACTACAATAATACTAGGGTACTTAAAGAAATTTACAGAAACAACCCACATTAAGCTCAAGGGTGTTTACTAAGGATGCACGATATTGGATTTTTGCCGATATCTGTTACACCAATATCAGATATTCCAGCCAATATATGTGGCTAATATATAGGCTGTAAATATCTGGAAAGATTTCAGTATCAGCCAATACCAATACCAAACCGATAATATCGTGCATCCCTAGTTTTTACTGCCTCCCCCTCCAGAAAATCTAAACAGCTCAATACCCAGGAAACTGAATTGTGCCTCAGTTTCAGTGAAAGAGGACTGCTTCAGTGTTGCCCACCACTTTAATGATGGGTCTTTCCATTCAACCAAACACTTGTAGCAGGAGTTAATCAAGTTGTATTGAATTGTTTTTCAATTTATTGCCTCATCATTAAAATCTGCATGGGGCAATAATAGTGAGGATGTGATAGTTAAGAACGAGCTGGTCCAAGTAGCTGACTCCCCCTGAGAGTTGGACAAACATTATGTGCTGTCATCTCTGCAAAACTTTTGATCAAAATATGCCATAACCATTTAAATTTTTAACTTATCATCTTTTGACATGTTGCAAGGATAGTTTTTCTCTGCGTTATAAGTTTAAAACAATGTGTTTATTTGCATTCTTAACAAATGATTTACGGTCATTATATAGCCTCTATATTCTTATGTTAACAGTACTGATGACTGCAAAACTTACCTGGCCTTGTGATCTGTTATTTCGATAAACCTGGCTTGACTTAATATGAATCCCACACCCTTAATTTAAAGCAAATATCATATGGAATAGTGTTATCCTGGGAATTGTGCAGTTTGATGTAAAATTGGTAAATAATTTATTTAAGAGACCAGCACAAATATTAAAACTATGTCCCAAAAAGGCTATATGTGGCTGATTTTGACAGAGGCCAAATGGCAGAGACGTTTGGGAACCGAAAGAGTCGGATCTCATTACTGATCCGAATGATCCGGATCTTGAAATGGTTCCTGAATTCCCATCACCGAGCTCTCGGTCAGTCCGAGCCCCGCCTTCACAGCTCCGTCTGCCGCTACCCTCCAGTCCACTGACAGCCCTCCAGCCAGTGCTGCCTCCGTCCCTGCGCTGTTCAACCACCGACTGGACATAAAATAAGACATTTTATTTCATTTAAACATGGACGTGTCCGATATTCTTCAGACTGCACACCGTGTAAAGGTGCTTCTTACCTGCTCTGCTCTCCATTCACGTGAAGAGAGGAGTCCCTGAGTTATTCTGCTCTTCTCCGCTTAAAGGAGAAATATGGGAAAATGGCACTTGTCAATGGTAGGATAACATGTTATATGTTTATGTTTCTATGTTTTAGTTACAATAATGCCCTGTAAGACGCAGATACGTTAATTTTGCCTTTTGCTTTTTCTGTCTAAAGTTTTGTGGTACTTGGCTGTTTTTCAGATAATTACACATCCAGGTGTCAGACTATACACAAGAGCTAAATGATCAGCAGATTACAGTAAACTTGTTTCTCTAAATTTTACAGTAACTTACTGACAAGATGCCAGTAAGTTACTGTAATTGTCTGTACAGTAGCATTACTGTATTTTAATTAACAGTATAATAACTGGATTTTCAAAAACAGCGTCCATACTGTATTTTCATTGACAGTATCATTGGAGTTTATTATTTTACGTCTTTAATGCATTTGAAATTACAGTTAACTTGCTGTGTTATAACTTATTTTACTATACCTTTAGCTATTTAAATGAGTATTTATAGCAACATATAGTTTTGTAAAGAAAAAGGAATCCCATACATTCATTTTCAGTGAATCAAATACTTTTCTCAAGCATTTGCTTTAAAACGGTTAAACATTTACTAAAAGGAATCTTGCCTTTTTTTCCAGAGGAAAATTTTTCTCTTAATCAATCAACTAATCTTTATTTGTATGGTGCCAAAGCATAACAAATGTTACCTCAAGCCACTGTACAATGGAGAAGATTGAAGCCATGTTGGTCTACAGTCCTCTTCAGTTATTTACTGTACAGACATCTTTTCCAAAATCCATTGCCATTCACAGTAACTTACTGTATAGACCTTTTACTTTAGATAGCTGTAGATATCACAGTAAAATACTGTTACATCACAAAAACCAGTTACAGTGAAGCAGAAGGTCATTGTGTTACGAGTACTCTGTTCGAGTTTCTGTCTTTACGTCAGGTGGCTTTTATCCCGGTCTGTTTCAGTTGAAATAATATTGTGATTACATAAAGCCTGTATAGATGAAATGCTGTAGTGTTTTCTTTCTTTCCAGTTATGCAGGCTCATTCCAGAGCAGCAGAGCGTTCAGCTTTTGTCTTCATGCTGTATTTTGTCATAAGACCTTTCAACTCTCTGTAGAGGATGCTGTATGTGTTTGTCACAAGGAATATTTAGCGATAATGTATGCACAATCAGTAGCTTTAATTATCAGCATAACAGACAACTCATACAAGTTTGCATATCAACAGGGGTGGAAAGAGTACACCAATATCATACTCAAGTTAAATTAGAGTTGATCTAAAGTTTAACCAAAGTACAAGAGAAAGTAGCTCACTTTGAATCTCTTCAAGAAAAAGTAAGAAGTACTTCATTAAAATTGTAGACCCAAATAATGTAACCAAAGAGTGTCTCTGATATATATGAAATTAGATAGGGATGCACCATATTAGATTTTTGCCGAAAATTTTTTTTTAATTATTATCACCGATATCAATATATATCTGGTCAAGAGCTCAAGCTCTGTACTTAACAAAAATGGACTTGTTTCTTTCAGTGTTACAGTATATTTTTGCGAGGAACAGAAGTAAAACAAGAAAAACAGCATTTAAACTCTTGCAAAAAGGAAACCCTTGATTTTCAAATGTACCTATGCAGTGATGAGAAGGTGCATCAATATTGTACATTTGTGTAAATTGCTGATATTCCAGCTGATATATAGCCGATATGTGTGGCTGATATGTCAGCTGTAAATATCTGCAAAAACTTCAATATCAGCCGCTACCGATACTTAACTTTTTAGGCTGATATCGGCCGATAGTGATCTCAAACTGATGATTTTGTGCATCCCTATATTAGACATTAAAGATATGAGAGAAAATACTGTATGTTTAGTACACATTGTGAGTCATAGCTTGGTATAATCATACTGTATTTTTCCAAATAAAGGAAGTTTGTCATACCTCAATAGATTAACAGTTTGTTCTGGTAAATATTGAATCACATAAACTTAATTGTTCATGTATATTTTACTCTGAATGTTTTTGGTAATCTGTTAATTTCAAAACATGAAAAATCATAGGGTCATCCTGACCCATTAGGTGGCAAGAATCAAATCAGTATAGTTTCAGTATTGAGTGTTGTGATACCAGCCTTTGTGTCAGAATCAAAGTTTAGATTTTGGTTTTGTGGCAACACAAGCCACTGGAAAACTGTGGTTAACTTAACATTACATTGCATATATTACACTGTGCTATGAAAAACATACTCAAGTAAAAGTACTGGTTTAAAAACGCCACTGAAAAGTCGAGTTACTTTCTAATCTCACATCAACATTCATTATGTTGTGCTGTGGCATGAGTAGAGCTGAACTGAATTATGAACTTGTTTATCTTTTTATTTATTCATTTATTTGGAGTTGAAAGAAATTTTGTATTGAGCTGGTTTGGCCCAAGTAAAGGTAGAAGGTGCTTGGTTTTATTCTTACATGTTGCATGCATATTCTGTATGAAATCTGAAGAAATCACTCAGTTTTTTATTACTAAATATTTACTCAAACAATATATCTGTCATTTAAGGTAGAGTCAAAGTTGTCCTGTTTTTGCTGTTTGAAAACAAAAACGCTGTCAATAAGATTAAAATGTAGATTCTGATATAGGAAATATTCATTCTTAACATTAAAAATGTGTTTTTATGTCTGTGCCAGTGCAACCTTATGGATCAGTGGATCAAGCCATGACCTGTAAGCAGCAGGTTAGGGTCAGGGCCTTTCTGTGTGGAGTTTGCATGTTCTTCCAGTGCATGCGTGGGTTCTCTCCGGTCCCTCTGGCTTCTTCCCACAGACCAAAAACATGCTCATCAGGTTGTTTGGTGACTCCAAAGGGCCTTAGGTGTGAGTGTGTAAACGTAAATGTAAATGTTCTTTGTTTATACAGCCCTTTACATCAACCCTTTTGGTGAACCAAAGTGCTTTACAATAGATAGTAAATAAAAAGGAATTAATAAAAACAATAAAAGCTAAAAAATTGAATAAAATTCAATAAAATAAATAAAAGTGAAAGAGTCAACACGCTACTGCATATTAAAAGCCATCCTAAATAAATAGGTTTTCAGTCCAGATTTGAAGAGGCCTAGGTCAGAAAGAGTGTGAGAGTGAATCGTTGTCTGTCTCTCTCTGTGGCCCTGTGATTGGCTGGCAACTGGTTCAGGGTGTACCCCGCCTCTCACCCAATGTCAGCTGGCTTCAGCCCCCCATGACCTGAAAGGGACAAACAGTACAGATAATGGATGGATGTGTGTATCAGTATTGGTGATGGAGAAGATTAGTTTATAATTATGTTTATACCAATATCTGAAAAAAATACATTAGTGTTGTGCATACCAAGGCATAAAAAATCATTGAAATCATCTTTTTGAAATCATCATTTCAGTTATGATTTAAAAAAAAAAAAAAAATTCCACATTTCACATGTGTAAAGTTAAAATGTGAATTCTGATTTTTTTTTTTTCCCCAACATTTGCAGATGTTGTGTGAAGGACAACAAACAGGAATCTTTGTAAATGTGGGGTATAATGTTGTAAGCTGTGAAAAATAACGCTGTAAAACTGTCGTGATCGATACACTGCCCCTGTGTTTGTGCGTTTAAACAGATGTACCAGTGAATGCTTTCTGGCCCACTCATCGGGTTAGTCATCAGGTGTCTGTCTCATAACAGCGTAAGGCTGGAACACAAGTACTGCCTGAAGAATGAAGTTCATTGATTCAGAGAGTGACCTGTTCAGCTATGCATGCTTACTATTGTAATTTCGTTAAACCGCAGGAGTCATAGCAGATATCATGCTGTTTATTAAAAATGACAAACATCAGTATTTTGTCGAAGTGCTGAGAATGCTTTTTCTCAAGCTGTTCATACAATAGTTGTTTTCTTTTCTTTACAATATAAAGTCTCTGTAAGTGACCATATCCTGGAGAAAAGAGCAGAGTAGCAGACAGTATTTTTATGTATTTGTGTTCCAGATGTTGAACTCCTGTTCTCTCCCTCAGGACCCTGTGCAGGAGTGGGGTGAGGAGGAGGACAATGGGGCTGTGTTTGGCATCACGCTGCGCAGGGAGCCTGTTTTACCAAGCTCAGATCCACCAGAGATCCCCACGACCCTCAGCTTTGTCCAGTACCATACAATAAAGGTGCGCAGGTTGAAGGCTGGCACCCTGGAGCGTTTGGTCACCCACCTGCTGACTCCTGAGCTGGAGGAGCCCGACTTCATGCACATCTTCCTCTCCACCTACAGGGCCTTCACATCAACCAGCAGCCTCATCGAGCTGCTGTTTTACAGGTAAAAATCTCATGAAAATGCTCCATAAACATTTGTTTTGAGACAAATGTTCATTTAATCTAGGTGTAAACTATCATCTGCTTTTTAAAAAATATATATTTAACCTTTATTTAACCAGATAAGCTTCACTGAGATCAGGATCTCATTTACAAGAGGCCAAGAGGTCAATTTTGAGGACGCTAACGATTAAAAACATAGGCATTGCTCTTAGGTTTCTCGCTGCCTAGTGTGTAAAATGGATGACAAGCTTTAACTGAGACCAGTTCTGACATTTTCAGTTCTGTCTAGTGTTCCAGGCTGTGGGGGCAGCGTAAGAAAAAGCTTATTTCCTCAATTCAGTTTGGATTCTGGGCACATTTAAATGATAAATTGCAGAAGAGCGTAAGGCATAGATGCTTCTTGATTTCTGAAGCAGAAAACGTAGGTAGGACAGAACTAAACCAGGAAGAGACTTGCTTGGTAAGCCAACACATGAGATGGCTGTTTGACTGGCAAATTACTCTGAGATATTACACTACTTATTCTCTCATCAAAAGTTTTATGGAAAATGATGATTTTCTCCGTGGTCTTTCCTTTAAATGAGACTCTATTTACAAAACAGAAAAATACTATTAAAGTAAAAACTATAAACATAAAAAACTGCAAGTGCATTTGGTAGTATGAAAAACTTGCCAAAGAGCACTTGGAAACTTCAACTGATTTAATGTTGTTATCTTGATGGCCTAAATCTACTGAACCTGACATAAAAAACTATTTACATCTCAGTTTCTGAAATGATCTACAAAAGAGCCACAGTTAGGTTGGTGTTGCTGCATCTTGACAGGGCTGCCCTGAGCAAAAAGTAGTATACTTGAAGTCCATTTTATAAAGTATGCTTGATTATAAGTATAGCAAGTATGGTATACTACGGACCATGTACTTGTAGTGCACTAGAAAGTATACTAATTTAATACTACTTTGAACTAAATTGGAACATTTTTATGTTTATGAAAGTATACTTTATAAGGTCATTTTAAGTTTACAAAAGTACACTCTCAAATAGACAACAAGTATAGTTATCTTTATACTATTAGTGTACTAGGTATATACTTCTTGTCCATGTGCAAAATTATGTTGTGTTTTAGTTGAGGTACTTACTAAATCAGACAGGCCTGTATGTAAAGATTCACAGATCAATGAAATTGAAACAGATGATGTGTGTACATAACACCATTGCCAAACCCTTATGAAAGGGACTAGAACTTGATCAGTAAAGTCAAGTCAGATGTTTCTCTGTTTATGTTTTTAAGGTACATAAAGATAATGCAACTGAGCACACATACTATTGACTGTAAACTTTAAACTCCAGCACTATATGATCCTGAACATGTGAGTTTACAACAGGGGTAATACCTCAAAGCAAATGTGTGTAGTGAAAAACATTTTTATTCTGCTAAATTAAATGTAAGCACAATGACTTGACCTTATTCTGTACTTGGATCAAGATATACTAAGTATAAGTACTTAGAAAGAAGTACACAAAAGTACACTAAAGTACAAGTTTTTGTATTAAAGTATAAGTGTGAGTCTTAGTATTAATGTACTTAGTCTTAGACTTTTCTTTACACTTTTTAGTATAAGCCAAGTATACTTCACTATACTATTCTTAAGTATACAAAATATAGTACGTAAAAAGTAAACTTCAAGTATACTGCCTCAGTTTTAGTATAAAATAAGTATACTTGCATAAACTACTGCTGGCTTTTTTCTCCCATTTCCTGTGTTTATAAGTTAAGTTCAGTTGCTTACAGCTGTTTATGTGTTCAGAATGAAAATGTTCAAGTGGTTAATTTACTCAACTTGTTTCTGATATAAGACCCCACAGTCAGGAATCTTTTGGGGAAATCTACAGCTGTGGTGGAAGTTTTGCTAAAACTTAAAAAAATTGAGGATCAAAATCTCTGAACTTGTTGATATCAACTTCATGACCCATTTTGTGCAAATATATGTGACGCATATGCATTTCTGTCTTTTCATGGCTGGTATGCATTACGCAGAGCTATTGTACATTCATTTAGGTCACCTCAGGAATGAACAAAGCAAGTCTCTTTGACACTGTAGGTGCCTGTGACCAGTATATTCGTCATAAAATAAACAAAGCGGCAGCATTGTTCCATTACAGAGCGCTCATGACGACACTCTCCACACCCAGCACAGGTGCTTCTCCACCTACAGTAAACTGAAATCTGAGATTCAATCTTCTCATCAGACTAGTACATTCAATCATCAAAAGCTTCCCTGTTTTTTTAAGACAGAATATAACAGAGTGTTGTGCTTCCTACAGGCTTTGCATAACATTTCAGAAAAAGCAGAGATTTTCAAACCAGTCTTTTCTCTACGCTGGTTTGATTCACATTCCTGAAAAGATCAGATCCTGAGAGAATTTGGCAAGTTTCTTGTCTTTGTAGCTCTTTACACTTTCTCTGCCCCTATGATGGCTTCTGTGAAACTGTGTCCATAAGTGCTTTTGACTTTATATATTATTTGTCAAACAGTCACCCTCATACCTGTGATGCTGGTGGCAACAGGTTTCCAGTGAGCCTTATGTGGGGTCTGCCACAGAACAGTCTGAAGTGTCTTTGTCTTCTTAGCCTCACAGGACCTTGATCAGGAAGTACAAACCTGTTATCATGAACCTGTAGACCATCTGTACTGTATCTTTATTACAGCTGCATAATTCACACCTTATGTGCTCTCTTGGTGGTTGGATCCCAGCAGGGACTCCAAAGGGTTGTTGGACATTTCTATAGGATGAGCAGTGAAAGAGGAACAGCCTTTGCACACTTATAGTTTACAGCAGTGATTCTCAACTGGTGGGTTGTGACCCAAAAGTGGGCCACAGACCCTTTTTCAGTGGGCCGTGAGCCTTTGCTTTGGCAAAAAAAAAAAGTCAGGAAAAAAATCCTGTGCTTTTATTTTGGAGGGGATTTTTTATGCAGAAAGGTGTTTGTCATACATTCAGTAAGTAAGTACTCCGCTTACACTCCATGTTTTTAAGGATTTTTAAAGTAACTTCTGAGTATCTGGACTTTTTTTGTTTCATGTTTTGCATGAAAACTCTTTTAAGTCTGTTAAAAATCACTGAAGTTACTTAAGTGTTTTGTGACAGCCTCATGATCAGTGGCTTATGTAGTGCTGGTCATTTTTGTTTCTCATTCAACTTTTTTGATATTCTGGACTATCTCAGGTTCAAAGTGCAGCATCTTTTATTAAATAAATTTGAGAAGCTGAAAGTTTACCTCGATTTAGGTCACAGCTCGTCATTAAGGGTGTTGGTGGGTCCCAAAGCCAGACCAGTTGAGAATCACTGGTTTACAGGATGTTTTCAGTCTCTTTTAGGTTGTTGTGTTGTGATCGTTTCTGAAATCTAACTCATTAAGTGAAGAGTGTTTTACTTTTTCACAGAGATGACTCAACAGCCAATCTGGACAACGCTGTCTGCCCACGGAGGTGAGTTTTTTTCCTTATTCTGAAAAAAATTCTGTTAGACTTATCAGAAACTGAATTTAAGAAATGAATACCAGCTTTAAGGAGCCCATATTATCATTTCCCAGTTTTTATGCCCTTTAGTGTGTTTGACATGTCTCATGAAAGCACATCTCTATGGACAAGACTAAAGTCTGACATCGGGGCTTCTCCCTCTCCTCATATTTACGGCACCAGCAGCTCCTTGAAATGCCCTCTCCCTGGAAAGTAACAATAAATGCAGAGTTGTTGACAATATGACTCAGAGCAGCGCTGAGTTGACCTGTAAGCCCATCAGAGTGGAGAGTGAAGGGAGCCTTTAAGAGAGAATACACTGCAACAGCTCAGATCTCAGCAAGTGTGTTTGTCTAAAACACTTATTCTAATCCACATTCACTTAGCAAGTACAGATCTTACTACAAGGTATTAAAGGTAAAAATAAGGCATTGAACTGCTTGTAATGATAGGAAAATATCTACCAATGAAACAAGAAAGTTTGACTCTGTGAGGGGCTTAAATTAAGCAACTCAGGCGTTATTCTTAGTTCTTATATCTTCAAATAAGATATTAATCCAGACATGTCAGGAAATTGTGGCTTAAAATAAGTCTAATGAGGTATTTTGACTTGAAATTAGACAAATACTCTCACCTAGATCTGAGTTTTTTGCAGTGTACAGCACTATCGGGGTACTCTGTATCTGAAACCAAAAGCTTTTTTGAACATTTGTGACTGTGGACAGACTCCAGCAGTTATCAAAATCAATATAAAACCCTGATATAAGGCAAAATATTACCTATTTGAAATATTCCATCTACTGTGTATATATATATCTAATGACTTTTTTGTGTTAGAAATTATGTCTATGTCTAAGCCTCGCTTAATTTTGACAATTTAAGTAATTATGGATTTAATTATGGATCTTCCCCTCAGTAACTTACCTTCAGTGATCCGGCTGTGGCTGGAGAAGTACAGCGAGGACTTTCATGACCCCCCTCAGTACCACACTCTTCGCCTGTTGTGTGCCCAGTTGCGGCGGCGACTCTGTTTCAGACGATTGGCACAGACAGGCGAGACCCTCCTCAAGAGGCTTCAGGAGCAAGGTGCAGAGAAGTTGTGACTGCATGGTTGAAACCCAATGCATGAAAAGGAGTCAGTTTTTGTACTTTGAATGCATTTGTGTTTTAGGTTAAAATAAAACATTAAGAACTTATTTATGCTTTTGTGTGTTTGACAGACTGCAGCCAGTCTACATCAGCCCACCACAGTGAGTCTTTGAAAAAACAACCGGACCGTTCTCAGGAGGACAGAATTGAGACGTCCACAAAAGACTTCATGTTGTTCCCCGTCAGAGAAGTGGCAGAGCAGCTGACCCGACTGGACTCTGTAAGTGCCATTTATTTCTCAACTCCAAGCTCATCTTTGAGTCAGTCTTGCCCTTAGCAAAACGTAGTATACTTGAAGTTCATTTTATTGAATATACTTGAGGATAAGTATACTGCGGACCATGTACTTGTAGTGTACTAGAAAGTATACTAATTAAATACTTGTTCAGACTAAATTGGAACATCATACATTTATAAAAGTATATTTTAAGTTTACTTTATAAGGTCATTTTAAGTTTACAGAAGTACACTTTCAAGTATACAAGTACACGTATCTATATACTACTAGTGTACTAGGTATATACTTCTAGTCCACATTTTAGTTTATTGAAGTATCCTAAAGGTATACCACAAGCACACTCTTTGTGGCAGGGTTCGTTGTGCCTTTATTGATTGGAAAAAGAGACAGTGGATAGGTTTGTGAGAGGGGGGGACAGAGAGTAGGAGGAGGACACTCTGCAAGTATACTTTAGGTATACGCTGATGAACTAAAAATTACTATTTATACTATTTTACTAGTGTACTTGTTGTTAAACCTTAAGCATACTTGTAAGTTTGCTTAGCATATTACTTGTAGCATACTATTTATATACTTGAAATATACTTAAAGTATTCTTAAAGTTAACTCATACTATATGTACACTAGACTGCAATGTATTTACAAAATCACAAGACAGTGAAGAGAACAAGTTTGATATATTTAACATTTTAAAATACCGTGTATTTACAAATACCTGCTTAAATAATTAAAGATGTGCATTTCAAAAACAAAGAGCCTCTATAAAAAAAAGCCCTTCTTTGATGAAAAAATTAAAGGAAAAAGTGCACATCTGCATGTAAAACTGTAAACATAATAATCTTTCCAAGATCAAGTCCCTCTTTGTCAAAAAAAGTGGAAAAAGTGTGCATTTGTTTGTAAAAATGTAAACAAAATAGTCTCTAACTGAGAACTGAAGTCTGTCCTTGTCAAAAAAAAATAAAAGACAAGTGCACATCTTTGGATCCAAAAAGTAAATAACTTGATAGAAACAAAAACGCTATTTTTATGACTTCTTTTCAGCTGTTTGCTTGGCAGTAAAAAATATACTAAATTACAAGTATAAGTTTTAGTATTAAAGCATAAGTGTAAGTCTTAGTATCAATGTATTTAGTCTTAGACTTTTCTTTGTACTTTTCACTATGAGCCAGGTACACTTCATTATACTGTTCTGAAGTTTATAAAATATAGTATTTAAAAAGTAAACTTCAAGTGTTCTGCCTCAGTTTAAGTATAAAATAAGTATACTTGTAGTACACTTGAATAAAGTACTTTTTGCTGAGGGTGGTTACTTGTTTAAACTGCATTGCCCTGTCATTGTCTCCTGCAGGTACTCTTTATCAGAGTCGTCCCTTTCCACTGCCTCGGCTGTGTCTGGTCCCAGCGTGATAAGAAAGAAAACCGAAGCATCGCTCCGACTGTCCGTGCCACGATTTCTCAGTTCAATGCCGTCACCAACCGTGTCATCACCTCACTCCTCTGCCCGTCGTCCCCCAGCCCCCCCACCTCCTCACCCATCTCATCACCTGGCTCCCCCTCCACCTTCCTGTACCCCTCCACTGCCCCAGACTCACCTTGTCATGCACACACAAGCCCCGCCCACAGAGCACGCATCATTGAGAGGTGGATAGCCGTTGCTCAGGTCAGGATCACTCGGTCAGGAAACTGTTAAATGTTTACAGTAATAGAATAGAAATGCTCATGAGTTTGTGTTTCTCTCTGAAGGAGTGTCGACAGCTGAAGAATTTCTCCTCTCTGAGGGCTATCCTCTCAGCTCTGCAGTCCAATGCCATATATCGCCTCAAGAAGACCTGGGCCGCTGTCAGCAGGTCAGCAGATCGTTAAAATACTTCAGACTATCAGACATTAAGTTTAGAAAACTGATCTTAACAAATAAAGCACAGTGTTAAATCCTAAGGTGAGAAATGGTGTGAGTTAAGTCTAAAAAAGATGAAAAAAAACAATTTCCCTCATTGCTTCCGTTTCAAGCATGTAACCTTATAAGAGGTCGACTGTGAGTCTTTAGAAAGAACGCTGTATGACAAACTGATTCTTCTGTTGCAGAGACAGTATGGCTACCTTCAACCACTTATGTGACGCTTTTCTTGATGAAAACTGTGTGCTAACCAGCAAAGAAGTCCTGGTGGAGGTAACTACAGATGTTTTTTGCCCTTTTTGCCATAACACTTTTATGATGGAAAGAAATATCTGAGATTTGGTGGATGTGTAAAGGTGAGGTGTTGATGCACAGGCCTGTCTATGGAATAACAGGAATTACTGAAATTATTGATTTACTTATTTGCTTATTTTTATTTAAAAAGAAGTGCATGATACTGGATTTCTGCTGACATTTGATTAGGTAATACTGATGTGTACAAGTGTGATCATTATTATTATTATCATTATTATTATTGCTGTTGTTGTTGTTGTTGTTGTTATCATTATCATCAATCAGCAAGTCTTTCCTCTACTAGAAGTAATTAGATTACATTACATTAGATAGAACTTAATTAATCCTTTTGGGAAACTCCCTCAGGGAAATTAAGATTCTAATAGCAGTTTGAAAAAGTAGATTGGAAGACATATAAAAAAGATAAATATAAAAAAAAATATATAGATAAATATAAATTAAAAACAAAAAATGAAAATGTGGCTACAGGCTCCTTCCAGTAGCCATATCTGTCTTCCTGTTACTCCCCCTCCCCCCGAGTGAGGAGTTGTACAGAGTAATAATGCTACTCTTATTGTGACTGTCTGTTTTTTCTAAAAACAAATTAAGTAACATGACCTAAAGATCATTTTACAATATATTACTTGCATTGTGTGCACATTATGTAATCATTTTTGACAGTACCTGTAAAAATTAACTTCATGCTTTTTTATGAGAGTGATAAACAGCACCATAACTACCTGGTTATAAACAATGAGCTCAGTAAAGCACTAAAAACATTTAGTAACATCCTTTTTATGGAGTTAGTACTTCATATTCAAATATGTCCCAGGTTAGAAAACAATTCTTCAGGTTCCCTTAGATGTAACAAAGAGCTTAAAATGACAAAATAACCCATTCTTGAGTGGAAAGTATTAAAGTAGCTGTAGTTCTGAAGACTTCTGTCATTAGAGAACTCTTTATATTCAAAGAATGAGGATCATGAAAAGTAAATAAATCCTTTGGCTAATGTTGCTCATTTGGTTCTGCTTAAAACTTGAGAAATATAATATTTCCTCATGTAATGTGAAACTTGATCATACATTTGAACAGTCTAATTTATCATCTAGTCATATCATCTGTAAATCCTTGAGCAAGACACTTAACCCCAAGTAGCGCCAGTGGATTATAAATGAGTATGAAAGAGTTTTGATGTTTTCGCAAATACTGATAGATAACTAGAAATAGTGAACTAGAAGTTTCAACCATCAGTGAGTGAATGGGTGTTAATGGATAGGTGTGACCTGTGTAAAAGTGCTTTGAGTAGTCTGGAAGACTAGAAAGGCACTACACAAGCCAAAGTCCATTTAAATTATTTATTAAATAAATTAACAAATAGAATAAATTAGTGGAAAATAATGGTCTGTTGTTGCATTTGTGTAAAAAATCTAACAGGTGTGAAAGCCTGTCAAGAAGATATCAGAACATTTTTCAATTAGCTTATAAACTTTATTGTCACTGAGCTGTTGTACAGATGGAGCCTTATATCTGCTGGAAGTAGACTGGTCATCGGCTGGCTTTTGGCTGGAATGGGAAAATTGAGTGGTTGCATCTGTTAAAAAAAATCGTCATCTCTCACCTGCAACTCTTTGTCCGTTGTTCCCTGCATAATAATAAAATGACTAGTATGAGTATATATTTAGCAGTCTTACTTATATCAGCCAATCCATCCAAAATTAAAGCTGCTGCAGGCTGAACACAGGAGTCAAAGTGGTGACACGCACTCACTTCTTTATCACTCAAAAACTTTGTTTATTTATTAGAAAGCTGCGTTGTTAACATTAAACAACTTTTCCTAACAAAACCTGATAATATGTCAAATTCTACCCCAAACGTGCGGTCAAAATGTCCTCCCTGTGCTCTCCGCTCTCCAAATTCCAGCAGAAGCACATCACAGGTGAAATAAATTCACTGATCACCGCCGTACCACCAAAAACCCCACCCACTAATCAGTGCGCAAACCAAAACCCACCGACACCCAAAGCACCTCCAAAACTTACATGTTTGGTTCCTGCACTACTGTAACATATAATGTACAAAAATAAAATATTAAATAAAGATCATCAGTTATAGGCACCTGTGACGAGAAAGGATTTAATAAATGAGTGCTTACACATGCTCTCCGTGTCATCACGAGGGCATTACAGCACAAAGGGCGGAGAGCTTGAGGCACACCCAACAGCACTCACCCCTAAAAAAGAACAGTTATTCATTTCAGAAGTATGCTTTGTTGGCATCTTACTCAGTCAATTACTCAATTACTTCCTGAATCTGAGCTAAGGTGTATTTTCTATCAAGGCTGACTGAAGAGCTTTATTTTCTCAGGATGGAAGCCATCCAGATGACTGTAGCTCCCCAGGCTCCAAATTATTCTGCCTCTGTTCAGTATCTAGACAGGTGGTAATAAAACAGTCATCGATTGTAAATTACATTAAATTAACTTTGAGAAATAAAGTGAACATCCTCCTGAGTATCAAAGGAAAAAAGTGTCTTATAATGTCTTTTTTGTGTGATTTCCTATCTATTTGGGCCTAAAAAAAAAACACCTTACAGTTTTAATTTTTTTGAAAATATTTTTAATTTTGATTTCACAGCAACTGAAGTCCACTGAAGAGGACAACAGGACGATTTCTGTGTGGAAATAGATCTGAATTTAGGAAATGGAGAAAAAAAAATGAGCAGATTATATCTTTAGAGTGATATTAAGCCAAGAACACATTCAATTTGATTAAAAAAATCTAAAAAATGTGTTAAATATCGATCAAAAAACACATCAGGCCATCAGACTGTACAACTCCTCCCTGGAGGAGGAGGAGGAGTAACAGGAAGACTGAGGACGGGAAGGAGCAGTAGCCAGTAGTTGCTCATATTATATTTTATTTTTGTTCTTTATTTTTAATTAAACTTTATTTTATTTTATTTTATTTTATTTTATTATTTAGAGTTATGAATGTTTGTATATATATATAGAGAGATTTTATTTCTGCTAATTGTTTTTACTTTTAGATATCCTGTGTTCTTTTATACCTTCGTACAATACGGTGCTACTGGAACGTTAATTTCCCTGAAGGCGTCTTCCCAAGGGATAAATAAAGTTCTGTCTTATCTAATCTAATTCAAGTTCCTGTGGGAACAGACTCGACCTTTCACAAGACCCTGAAAGTCCAGCTCCCAGTCTTTAGCCCCTGAATGTGTTCGTGCCCTGATAGACCTCAAAATCCAGAACAAGACCGTTTGGGGAGCACAAAAACCTTTAGGCCAGTAGGTTTTGGCTTGGCACACACTGCCTGACTGGGCAGCGGCCGCTGGACCGGTCAAACAGAAAAATTCAAGTCAAAATAGTTTCCTCTGGTGAATTATGCCCTCCTTCCTTTAGTCACATGTTCTCCAGCTGTTTAAGTTTCTATTGTCGACGCCACAGTTCCAGTTCCCATTTCTATTTCCAACCTGTCTATCTGAACATGTTGAGACATATCACATGACCTTTAGAATTTCCTGTGGTGATAATAAAGCCGACTGAATCGAGTTCTCACAGTTGGCCGTTTACTTTAGACGTGTGTAAAATGTTTTATACCCCCTCATTAACACTGTTCAAATATTGATAATGTCATGTTTTTAGTTGTGTGTTTGAATATCTCTGTCATCACTGGTTTAGGCATAACTGCTGTTGTATTTAGTAAACTCTGTATTCGGTTGACCTTTGAGGTCCTTGAACTCTTTAGGATAACTATGCAAGAAACTACTTATTTTATTGTGGACCAACTTTTAGGAGTCCAACCCTGTGCCAGAGATCTCAGCTTCTATTAAATTCGTTTGTGAGATCTCAGACGTGGATACCTGCTCTGTTTTGTACTGCAGACTAACTTTAAAGAAATTGGGTGCTGAGAGCAGCACCTACTGTTCATGTTTTTAAAAGCAAACTCAAGACCAACCTTTTTAGTCTGGCTTTTAGCTGATTATATTTATTATTGTTATTTAACCTTATTTATTTATTTTAACCCTCTTAATATGTTCTGATTCTCAATTTCAGTTCAGATTTATTGTTTGGAATTTTATTCTCTGTGAATCAGTTTTCTTTCTATTATCCTACTTTAGTAGATTTTATTATGCATTTGGTGTTTGGCTATCTCATTTTACCGTGTTATTATTTTAAATTTTATTTTGTTTATGTGTTTATTTATTTATTTTCCTGTAGTATTTTTATCTAATTTCTTATCATGATTTTTTTATCGTCATTTTAGTCTTAGCGCCTGTGTTTTCTCATTTTTAATTCAAGATAGCGTTTCCTCAGTCCTTTTAATTCTGTTTTCTGTTAGAATCTCCTCTTAAGTTTTTTTGTGTGTGAGTGTGTGTGCTGTATGTGGATTGTGAGAGTGGGTGGGGTTTTGTATTTACATTGTATTCAATGTTCTACTTTTTATTTATTTATTAATTTTTATTTATCATTTTATTTTATTTCTTTTCTTTATATGTAAAGCACTGTGTGCTACAAGACTTTGTATGAAAAGTGCTATACAAATAAATTTCTTTGATTGAAATGTTCTTCTTTTTGTGGTAAGAATTTCAGTAGTGGAGCTGTACCGTACCTTGGGACATACCTGACTGTCCTCACCATGTTGGATACAGCACTGCCTGACACTGTTGAGGTGAGCACATGGCTCAGAATAACACCTTGTTTCTATTTTGTAGGTTTTGTGGGTACTTTGCTCATGTTAATTATATCTTCTATTTTTAAGGTGTGTCTGTTTTTTTTGCAGGGTGGACTCATCAACTTTGAGAAGCGCAGACGGGTAGGTGTCACCTCCTAGTGGTATCTCACATGAGTTACCTTGTTTGCTGTTAGTATAAATAACCAGAGCTCATATCTTTCTGTTCTCTGAAAGTCTGTCTTCTTGTTTTTGTCTCATGTAGGAGTTTGAGATTCTCTCTCAGATTCGTCAGTTTCAGGCCTCCTGTTCTCAGTACAAGCTTCCAGGCAACTCCTGTATCACCGACTGGCTGCAGGCACATACGCTCCTCACAGATCAAGAGAGGTGAGACACACATTAACTCTGATACTATATAAGTAAGATAAGGTGATGTTAAGGAAAACTCCAGTATCCTTCCCTTTTAATGGTTTATATTTTGTCTCTTGAAGCTATGAACTGTCTCGGGACCTGGAGCCTCCAGTTGACCCCTGCCCCAGCTCTCCCAACTCCTGGAGCAGCCGACTGATCACCAAGAAACTCACCTCGTATGTCAGAAAAACCACCTTCAGACTCTGAAATATTTCAATAGCCTGCTTTAGGGCTGAACGATTTCAGGAAAAGATCTAATTGTGATGTTTCTGGCAGATGTTGTGATTTCAATTCGATTCACGATTTTCTTCAAATCAAGCTTCAGTGCGATATTCACTATGTTTACAGTGTAGACAACAGTAAGGAAATCAATGATCAAAAGCACATAACACATTATTCATCATCTAATATTGATGATAAATAATCTGTTTTCATTATTTAAGGGATACTTCAACTTCTTCTCCTAAACAGAGGCTTTGTGTTGTTGACCTGCTTACCAGCACTTCTGTAAATGCAAATTATCTGCAAGTTTGTAAAACAGTTGACACAACAGATCCTGGGTCAGTCAGGATTACTGCAAAAAATTTGGCTATTGGCGATCACATGATTGTGTTGTCTGAAATTGCGATTTCAATCTGAAAACGATAAATCTTTCAGCCTTAGTCTACTTACCAAGGAATCTTTAGGTTGGATCTGATACTTAACTGGTTAACGTAAGATTTTGGTTTGTAAATAAATATTGATCAAGTCAAGTTGTGACTCCTGCCTCATATCTCATTACCTACTGAGATACAGAACCATTAAAAACAGGACTAACAGACTAAAAAACAGCTTCTATCCATGGGCCATCAGACTTTTAAATTCCTGAGAGAGGCCACAAAATGTGCAATCAGTACTGCAGGCAACAGTGCAATACATTCAGGTCACTTTATTTGAACCTGCTGGTTATTTTTTATTGTATATTTATCTTTATAATTTTAAATAGTTGGTTGATTGTGTGTGTTTCTAATGTCTCTTTTATTTGTTCTGCATTCATGGTAGACTGCTCAAACAAATTTTGTTGTGTGTATAGCATGCAATGACAATAAAGGCTATTCTATTCTATTCATTCTCCCAGTGCACTTTACAACTCAACCGCCCTGTTCAATAAATGCTAATAAAAAAAAGTCCCCAAATTGCTTTTGGGGCAAAATTTCAAGCTTAGAGAACCATTTCTAGGAGTTTAAGTTACTTTATTTATAATTCGAACAAAATGAGGTCTCTGAAGAATATATTTTGTTTTTACTTAAAAAATTGTGCTTGTATGACTTTAAAAAATAAAGTTAATGAACTCCATGCCACTAAACCTTGTTTGTGTGTGCAGATTACGAACATCCAGTGACTGTGCTCTCAGGAAGACCCACGCTGACCAGATCAGTGTGTCGTCTTCTGGCTCGAGTAGCTCAGAAATGGAGGATCTCTCTGCCCCACAACCCTCCCCTCTCAGACTCAAGCTGAAGGTACGAGCCCAGACTGTTTTCGTCTATGGAGGTCAAATGTGCCACAGCAGAGTAGAAAGAAATGGGTAACAGATTTTAGCCGGGCTCCAGCTGTCACATGTCAGTGTGTCCCAGGGCATGACACTGAACCCCAGTTTCAGTGGTGTGTAAATGGGTATGAAGGGGAAAGGATGTGTTTGCAAATGCTGGTGAACAGCCGGCATAGACGCAGAACCATCAGTGAGTGGATGGATGTGAGTGGGTCGATGTGACCTGTGACCTGTGACCTTTGGTGTGAAAGCACTGTGAGGAGAAGAGCACTTTATAAGCTCCAGTCCATCTACCAAGTCTATTTAAAACCACATTTTAAATTAGCATAACCCCCCCTAAAAAAACAACAAACAGGAGATTGAGCTTTTTATAATGTACAGAATAATAGAATATAATAATAGAATAGTTCTTTATTGTCACTTTATAAACACTTGTTAGGCAACAGAATTTGTACAGTGAAACATAGTTTGGCATCCTCTGTGGTAAACATATTAAAAAATAGACATGCTATAAATAGAATTAAGATGTATATAGATAGCTAAAAGGAAATTAAAATATTTTATCAGGTTATAGAAGAGCTGAAAGTGGCTTGTGTGAACTGTCCAGAAACATACACACAGGATTGAAAGTGACAATGTGCTATGAACACAAAATACAAGTAATTGTCCAGTGGTTTGAGGAGGTAACAAGAGATATATCCTCTGATACCATTTCAGTTTTGATATTCTCTGATAGGTATATTCTCTGATACCAGAGCTAGTGACACAGTTAAACTGGTTACAGTTCATTAAATATCTTTATAATGTTTATTCATTGTGGTTTTAAGAATTTATCTGTGCTTTGAAGACTTTAAAGGTGCTAGGAAAGAGTTTGAGGAGTCAAAACATAAAATTCAAAAAGAGAATATCAAAAGGAGTGCAGCAGCAAAATCAATCAGTCAAACTTTATTTGTATAGCACTTTTCATACAAAATATTGTAGCACAAAGTGCTTTACGTGAGAAATAAAATTAAAATAAATAAACTAAAAAGTAGAAAATTGAATACGATGAAAATAAAAGACCCCACCCACCCTCGTAATCCACATACAGCACACACACTCACTCACTTACACACTCCCAAAGACATTAAGAGGAGCTTCTAACAGAAAACAGAAATAGAGGACTGAAGAAACGCCATCTTTAATTAAAAATGAGGAAACACTGGAGCTAAGACTAAAATGCTAATAAAAAATCATAAGAAATTAGATAAAAAATACCATTGGGAAAAATAAATAAATAAATAAAATTTAGAAATAAATAATATGGCAAAATGAGATAGCCAAACACCAAATGCATTATAAAGTGTGCTAAAGTAGGACAATGAAAAGAAAATCAGTTAACAGACAACAAAATTTCAAATAATAAATCCGAACTGGAATGGAGAAATTAAACAGATTAGGAGGGTTAAAAAAAATACATAAATAATTAAGATTAAACAATTATAATAATAAACATAATCAGCTTAAAGCCAGGCTGAAAAGGTAGGTCTTGATTTTGCTTTAAAAATATGAGCAGTAGGTGCTGCCCTCAAAACAACAAGGAGGTTTATTTTTTGTCCTGTGTCCTGGTCATTTAAGGGTTTTTTAAAATTAATTTCAGGTTTCAAAATTGGAGCAGCATGCATAAGTTTGGGAAAGGCTGGCTTAGAACGTAGAACAAGGGATGCATGAGTTATTGGTACATTTTACCTTTATTGACGGTTGCAGATGTGAAAATTCTGCTGATCTGTACAGCTGATATTTTGGCCTCATATATTGGTATGGTGTTTGTAAAGTTTTTGCATACTTATTATATTTGAAAGAATAAACTACAGAAATAGGACTTCTTTCCTGTCCACAGATTAGTAAGACAGTGTTAAAGGGCCAGTGAACTTAGTTTTCTTGTTACTGTTAAAATATATTTCACATATAATGAAGGTGCAGGCCAGCTTTAAGTTATCTCCATTTATCAGTATTTATATATATGGTTGGCCAAAATAAGTTGAAAATTCAGAATATCTGCAACAAATACAACATTGCACATCCCTACAGAAAGCAACACCTCCTCATGTTTCTCCGCTCTCCAGTCTTTCTCAGGCTCTCTTCACAACGTTGCCGAGGATTTCTCCAGCAGCTCCATGTCCTCCTCCTCCTCTCCCAGTCTTTCCAGCTCTTCCTGCAGTTTGTCACATCCAGACCTCAGCTCCTCTTCACTGACTCTGAACGAGTCCCCATCATCAAGCTGCTCCCCTCCTGCTGCCCTGCCTGTCTACAACAAGCAGGTTGCAGACTCGTGTATCATCAGGGTCAGTGTGGAGAGTGTCATCAATGGGAACGTCTACAAAAGCATACTGGTGAGGGCAATCACAGGGCACTCTCTGTCTGTGCTGGCATAGACGTGCTGTCTTTCTTAAAGGGACAGTGTGTAGAGTTTTAAGTGATTTATGAGCTACAAACAATGTCTACAGTCATAAATATGTCCTCATTTGTGTCAAATTGTCTCTGCCAACAATCTGAAGAATTTCTTACCTGTATTTACATAGAGCAGGTAAGTCCTATAGAGGCTTCAATGTCCTTCTGTCTATAACAACTATAAAAACAGCCGAGAGGACATAAAGCACCACGTAGTCCTACTGGCCAAGGCTAAACGTGTTTTCTCTCAGAGCCAGCCAACATAATTCACCATCACTGGCCCTGCCCTGCTGCTCACTTAGCACAGTATTAGTTACTACGAGACATTACTCCACAGTAATGGATAAAATCAATATTGAATTTTTATTACACAGTCACTGCTGAACTTTTTTTTCCTCTTTCTCTTCCATTATCAAAGTATTCTGTTACAGAGGCACTTATGTTGCCTATGCCAATTAACCTGAAATTTCTAGATGCCTTATCCAGATATGGGCGAAAACAATATCTAAGATGTGTGTGTGTGTGTGTGTGTATAACTAGACTTAGTCACCTTACTTCCTTTATTGACTGTTAAACTCATTGTCATTTATGTACATATAATTTCTCCTTACCCATCCATTTAATGAACTTTTTTAATGCTTTTGGTTCACCCTATTCCTCATCCACCAGCAATTCTATTGCCACTCCCTAATTAGTGTTTTATCATGGTGATTAAGTATTGGATCCTCTGTGTGCATTGTCTTATCTCTGTTTTTTCTTACTTTATTTTATTTTGTTTTTTCTTCTTTCCTCATTTAATTATTTTAAACACTTACCAGTCCATTTTTTATTGTCCCATTCTTGCCTTGGTTTGTAAAGTTTGTAAATCTCACCTTGTCTCACCAATTAAGCATAAGGAAAAAAAAAAGACATGGAAATAGGCGGATCCAGCTGCACTCCAAAAGTAAATAAATCGATATCACTATTGTATTCACTATTGCTTGAGCAGTAATTACTTATACATGCTAACACTAATGATTCAATGCAGTTTGCAGTTTGTTTGAAATTAACGTAACTCTTCACCAGAAAGAAAAGTCCATGAAGTGTTAGATGACATGTTGACATAGCTTTTAGGCACGTACTGGCTACCGTAGAGTTTGAAAAAGCGAGGCGCTAGAGAGCACTATTCGTTTGAATGCAAAATACAGTTTCACCACCAGATGGGAGAAGAAACTACACAGCATGGCTTAAAAGAAAAAAGAAAAAGTAGGAGAAGAAAAGACAGATGAGAAGTGAAGCGTTGGTTCAGCCAGATCATCCATCTCGATGTCTTTATGTTGGGGAGTGACACCAGACAATTTCTTTTCCTCATGCTTTTGCAGAATATCCGATCAAAGTTTGATGTTTTACAAAAATGCTGAGACTGAAATAACTTTTTTTTTTTAAATATATCATCTAAGGGTTGAATAAAAAAGCTGTTTGGGTAATTTAACGTGAAGTGAAAAGTCATAAATTACTTCTTGTACTTTTTACGTCTCCTGGGTTTTGTTTTTATGTAAATCAAACAGATTTCTATTGTACCAACAAATACTTTTTATCATCTCTATTCATGTTTTAAATTTTGTTATATTCTTGTACATAATGAAACAAAACAAGTCAAATAATCTTTTCATTAGAATGCTAATTTCGCTGTTTGCTTCATATAGCTACAAAAAGTAAATATCCTAAATGTATAATTATAATTTTGTGTTAATGCATCTCTGTCTGATTCTTCATCAGCTCACCAGTCAGGACCACACGCCTCAAGTTATTCAGAGAGCTCTAGAAAAACACAACATGGAGGATGTAAGCTGCCGTGACTTTAGCCTGTGCCAGATGCTGCACAGTGGGAAAGGTGCATATCTTTTATCTATCTGTCTGATTCAGGTCTGACCTCCTCAGCATGGTGATTTTCTTTTGTTTCTTTTTTGCTTTGTGAGTTAAAGCTCATCTAAAAGACTTGTTTCTTTCATTGTTACAGTATATTCTTGCAAGGAACAGATGTAAAACAAGAAAAACAGCATTTCTCTCTTGCAAAAATGAAACCCTTGATTTTTAAATGTACCCATGTAGTGATGAGAAGGTGCATCAATGTTGTACATTTGTGTAATTTGCCGATTTTCCAGCTGATATATATGGCCTATATGTGTGGCCGTTATATCGGCTGTAAATATCTGCAAAAATTTCAATATAACAATACTTAACTTTTTAGGCTGATAATGGCCGAAACCGATATCAAACCAATAATATCGTGCATCCCTACTTTTTATCTTTCACTGCCTCTTTGCTCTGCTATCTGTCTTTTAAAATATTCTGAAATGCACATTTCAAGATCTTTGGCTGTTTCCATTTGAGAAATGTGGATGATTGTCAATTTGAAGCAGTTACAATATTTGCTAAGATACCTTTTTAATTGACTTAATTTCTCTTTTTGCCCTAGAACTCCAGATCCCTGAAAATGCTAATGTTTATTATGCAATGAGCTCCTCTGCAAACTTTGACTTTGCGTTACGACCACGCTGGAGGAGCCACGGGAAACACTTTTGCTCATCTTCAAGTCCTGGATCTTGGCACAAGAGTTGCCACACGAAGTGAAAAGCCTGTCCTGGAATACCCTTAAGTTTTATCTTGAGGACACTGAAGCTGTATTACTGTAACAGCAGCCATACAACTCATTAACAATCATTCACTGAACTCCCTGATATTACTGGACAGAAATGTGCAAGAGACAGGTTGAAAGTATGCAGGAAAAGATTCATGAAAAGGGAAACAGGACAAGATGTCAAATTAAAGGAGTCACCGCCCTTTGGATAAATGAACTAGAATCCACTTTAGATTTGTTTCCAAACACACACCTTTATTTAGGACAAACTGAGATCACTCATCACAATCTGAGTGGCACTTTATGCTTTCTATGCTGCTAAATAATGAACATGGGGAGCTGCTGTTATGGAAAACAATCATATCATCTTCTCCAAGACAAAATGGGGCTGCAGAGTCAGGCTGACAGACCGGCGGTGGTTCATGTTCTGGGACTGGTTACAGCAGGCGTGGGACTTTCTTGTAGCCTGTGAGGCTGAATGACTAACTGCGTCCTTAACCACACAGAGCCAGTGACTAAGGGAGGATGCTTACTGTTAGCTGATGAGTAAGCTTTTCCCTAATGCATCTGGTTCAAATGTGAAGTCAGATCTGAGTCGCGCCAAGCACGAGGAGAGTGAAGCAGTGTTTGAAGTTCAGACTCCAGCTGTGAGTCCTGACAGTGACTTTGGATTTGTTTTGCAAGTTTGTTTTGTGACTTTGTCTCTCCTGGTTGATGATTTAGATGTTTAATTTAATTTAATGCCATTTTAACAATTTAATTTATTATTTCATTTCAGTGTTCAATATTTTTAATGCTATTGTAGCAAAATTCTCCTTGTTTTTTGTTTTAGTTTGTTCTTTGGCCCTATTTCTGAACCTTTCTTCAACCTGTAATGGTTCATTATCTTCAGACCTAAATTTTGTCAAGATTCTCTTGTATCTAAAGAGCTCAGAATGAAGGATAGTATTTCTGACTTTTCCACTGATATTTAATGAAGGACGAGTTGAATGTGAGCGAAGAGTGCACCTGGAAGAAACAGTAATACTCTAACTGTCACACTGACTGATCTGTTTTTGTTCAGTCTCACTTTAATACATGTGAGGCTACAGTTTTCTCTCCAGATCAAATATAGAACAGGCCTTTTCAGAAAAAAGGACTCTGTAGCTTTTCACCAGTGTGACATTGTCAAGAGATCAATCTGAAAAGTGTTTTTTGTATGTGAAAACGAAGTGTCCTAGTATGTGAATTTTATGTGACATATAAGCTCAGCAATGCAAATCTTCTCCCCAACACCTCTTGATGCAGCATTTGCAAGTTTGAGAGTAAAAACTTATTGTAATATTGAGTATTTATTTTCAGTCTTTATACGATACAAAGTAATTCATATTTCTATTTAAACCTTTAGAAAATTAACCCTAGCACACTGGTGAAGTTTCCAAATATTTCTGTAAAGGACTTTGTATCTCTGGGTTCAGCATCATTGCTGTTGTGTTTGTTTAATCATCACAGTAGAGGTTGGTTACATATATGAGGCAGCTGCAATATAAAGTATGAAGGAGTTTTTAGAATAACCTCTGTTTTTTTCCACTTACCCATCAATTCTCAAAGTACAAGCATGTCAGAGGTTTAAAACATGAGTCATGTTGGCAACATGACATGTTTTGATGGTAACAATGTATTTCAACAGATTCTTTATTTTTAAAGTAAATCCAAGCACTTGCTGTATATACTTAGTAATAAATGTTCACTAATAAAACCAATTTAACATGTTTTCATGGTGCCACTTCTTCGATGTTGTCATGCTTTTTACGGTTTATAACTTCTTTCTACAGACCAGAACCAGAGTTTATAACTGGGCTTTTAGAGGAATATAAGCTCCAGGATTTTGGCCTTTAATAAATTAGCTGTAGTTTATCACACAGCTGGGATGAGCTGTGTCTCTGACGTTCACTGACAGACTGAGGTTGACAACTGTTATTAAGCTGAAGTTTGACCACTAGGTGGAGCCAAACACAAACGCTTGGAGTGTGTGATGATAAACTATTTTTCATTGTTCCACACAAAGACTAATAACTGATTTATCTTCCAACCAGCTTTCAAAGGTGAGCCTTATCCCTGTAAGAAGGTTTAACAGAAAGTTTGTAGAGAAATGATGTTTTTTTTTTTTTAGAGCTCAGATTTATGAATTAGAAAGTGGCTTGAGAAGGGGGTATGCAGATCATGGAGGGGGGAGAGTCAGGTCAGTGGGGTCGTTGTCTGGCCTCTGCCCCCTGATGAAAGACTAAATAAGGTGGAGGTCATAGTTCACAGGAACAGATGCATGTGTTTTGTGTGTGTCTGTGATGGGAGGCCATGACCTGTCTGGCCTACTCTGATTCATGTTGCTTTAAATTCTGAAATCTAGAAACTCATTTTCCGCTCATACTCTGGACACTCAGCTGTCTGCGAGGTTTGTGTTATTGTCTGTGATCCTGATTCAGAAATAACAGACATACTTTGTTTTTACCCTACTGCTAATTAAAAAGAATATTTTTGAAGAAATCTTTCCCCAATCCCTCTTGAATGTGCAGTATCAATACTTTTTCTTATCCATCTTCTTTGCCCTTCAGTATTCTACTGAGTGGTGATTTGTATTGAGAGTTTATCTGCAGCAATGAGAGTGAGAGGGAGAGAAAGTATTCATGTAAACCAGCTCTGATTTAGTCATCCAGGCTAACTGTGAATGGTAAATGGACTTGAGCTTATATAGGACTTTTTTTAATCTTTGACTACTCAAAGCGGCTTCACACCGCAGGTCACATCTACACATTCACTCACTGATGATTGGAGTTTCTATGTCGGTTGTCCATCAGTATCAACTAACACATCCACATCCTTTCATGCCCTTTTTCTCACCACTGATGCAGCAGTGGGAGCAACTTAACTTGGGGTTAAGTGTCTTGCCCAAGGACACATTGCCACGTGACAGCCAGACCTGGACTCAAGCCTACAACCTTCCAGTTACCAACCAAGCGTGCTGTCAGACTGTGCCAACGTATCTAACTCTTTGACTCGCATGGTGAGTAAAGGAAATCACATAGTCCTTGTCCACATCTGTTTCAAGACATCATGGAAAGACAGACTAAAAGCCTGGGTGTGTTGAGGCACATGCTTGTTTTTGCATATTTTTTTTTCCTTTTTTGTGTGTGTGTGTGTGTGGGAGGGGGTTGGTGAGAGATTTGGACAAAGTGAGAAATGACATGCATGAAAGGAGTCAATATTGCACTAAAAGCAAGACCACTGCTGTCATGGGTAACAGATGACCTAAACGTCAGACAGGTGACTCCCTGCGCTTTTTTTTTCTCCTCTAGGCCCACCTAGTTGAATCATTAAAGAGTCGAGCCCCTTTGGAACTTACACAAAAAATGTTGTACACAAATTAAATGTTTCCAAGGACAAAATCAAGATGAAATGGGCTGACATATTTCTCTGCAAAGAATTTTCCAGAAAGTGCCCCTGGTGTATTGTTGTCAAAGCTGGACCATCATTGGCCCAGCATCTGTTAATTTAACATAGGCACTGGCATCTTTTTCCTAATTTAGATTTATAGTTGCTCAAAACATAACATACAGATTTGTTTGGGCACCAGTGTCCCTGGTGTATCAAGCACATGATAAACTTGCATGTGTGTGTTGAAGGGTGTGTACACCTATGTGTGTATAGGTGATCTGATTCCTGTTGCAGCATGTAAATGTTAAACAGGATGGATCTGAGCCCTCAGCCCAGAGAAGCAGTAACTTCACATAAATACAGAAGAGACAGCTCAGCAATTCAAACATGTCAGTCATGTCTTTAGAGTGTAACTTCTAAACATTTAGAGATTGTTTCATGGACGCCTACATCTTTGTTAGCCTGCTTCTACTGTGAAATACTGCTTAACCTACATGAGGTTACATGACTCCAGAGCTCTGCAACAGTAAAGAGTGATCCCTAAGCAGGAGTAGCACAATGAGTTAATGTTTTTAAGTATGCTTGAGTATAAGTTTAGTATAGCAAGTATACTAATTGGAACATTTTTAAGTTTATTATAGTATACTTTAAGTTTACTTTATAAAATCATTTAAGTTTACAAAAGTACACTTTCAAGCATACAACAAGTACACTTATCTATATACTACTAGTGTACTAGGTGTATACTTGTAGTCCACATTTTAGTTTATGAAAGTATACTTAAAGTATGCCACAAGTACACTCTTCCAGATACTGCCATTGTACTAGGTATATACTTCTAGTCCATCTTTTAGTTTACTGAAGAATACTTTAGGTATACTTTTATGAACTAAAAAATACTATTTCTTTCTATTTTACTAGTTTACTTGTTGTTATACTTTAAGTATACTTGTAAGTTCTACTTTCTTGTAATTCCCCTGTTAATGCTGTCTGGCCTGATAAAACGTGTTCTTGTTGAAACAGATGACACTGTGTCCATAACACCATTACCAAACCCTTATGAAAGGGACTAGAACTTGATCAAATGTTTCTCTGTCTATCTTTTTAAGGTACATAAAGATAATGCAATTGAGCACACATACTATTTACTGTAAATTTGTAAACTCCAGTACTATATGATCTTGAACATGTAAGTTTACAACAGGGGTAATACCTCAAAGCAAATGTGTGCAGAGAAAAACATTTTTATTCTGCTAAATTAAATGTAAGCACAATGACTTGACCTTACTCTGTACCTGGATCAAGATACACTAAGTATTAGTACTTTGTGGCAGAAAGAAGTAAAAAGCAGACAAAGTGCAAGTCAAAGTTTTAGTATTAAAGTATAAGTGTAAGTCTTAGTATTAATGTATTTAGTCATAGACTTTTCTTTATACTTTCAGTATGAGCCAAGTATACTTCACTATACTATCCTCATGTATGTAAAATATAGTTCATAAAAAGTAAACTTCAAGTATTTTGCCTCAGTTTTAGTATAAAATAAGGATACTCATAGTACAATTGAATAAACTACTTTTTGCTAAGGGTCCAAATACTCTGTAGAGCTTTATTGTATGCTGCAACTGCTTCTTTGCTCCAAGAGTGTCTCTCAGTTACTCAAGTTCCACCCCCTCCACGTCACACACACCCTGACACACTTCTTGCAAACACAAAGTCTAAATCCCTCCAAACAAACAGAGGTGACTACAGTCACGTGTCCCATGACTCCACCTCCTCGTGTCACTACTGTACAGGGTTGCATGTCTCCAGTTCACTCAACTGAGAATAATAACCAACGACTAATCACGAATTAGTGCGGGCGCATTTTCTTGCATGTGATGCAAAGGCCACTAAGTGTGTACCACTGCAAGTGCTAGCAAGCAGCATGTGCAAACATTGTTCAGTCTTTATGTCATGCAAAGCTATGTAGCACAGTAGGTCAGTGGGAGAAGACATGCTTACATGTTCAATGTAACTTCTTGCTGAGGCCTCTGTTCATGCAATGTTCAGTGTGTTTCCTGTAGAGGTTGTGCAGTTGTAAGCCCGTGGTGTAACAGTAGACAGATGGGAGAAATGGCTGAGACAAATCTAAGGGGGTTAAGCTACTTAATAACCAGCACAAAGGATTGCAGGTTACCTCACACACCACAGCTTTAACATGTTTGTCTGTCCAGCTCCAGTTATGTCTGCTAAACAGAACAGTATCAGCTGTGTGTATAGATCTGCAGAGAAGCGCTCGCCAAAGATAGATCTGTGTGTTGACAGACATAACGTTACTAAAATCACTCTGAGTGCAACAGCCTACTTTCATGTCTATGTGCAGGGCAGTCAGCTGGGGAGACCTCCTCTGATTTGAAAGCACTAAAGCTGAGCACATTGTTAGCCTGGTCAAGCTCTTAGCAAAGAGAAGTATACTTGAACTTCAGTTTATTAAGTATGCCTGAGTAAAAGTATAAGTATAGCAAGTACACTACAGACCATGTACTTCTAGTGCACTAGAAAGTATATTAATTTAATACTTCTTCAGACTGAATTGGAACATTTTTAAGTTTATAAGTTCAAATTAAGTTAAAAAAGTATACTTTCAAGTATACAACAAGTACACATATCTTTATACTACTAGTGTACTAGGTATATACTTCTAGTCCACATTTTAGTTTTCTGAAGTATACTCAAAGTATATCCCCAAACCCTTATGAAAGGACTAGAACTTGATCAGTACAGTCAAGTCAAATGTTTCTCTGTTTATGTTTTTAAGGTGCATAAAGATAATGCATTAGAGCACACATACTATTTACTGTAAACTTTTAAACTCCAGCACTATATGATCTTGAACATGTAAGTTTACAACAGGGGTAATACCTCAAAGCAAATGTGTGCAGAGAAAAACATTTTTATTCTGCTAAATTAAATGTAAGTACAATGACTTGACTTTACTCTGTACCTGGATCAAGATATACTAAGTATTAGTTCTTTGTGTCAGAAAGAAGTAAAAAGTATACTAAAGTACAAATTTTAGTGTTAAAGTTTAAGTGAAAGTCTAAGTATTAATGTACTTAGTCTTAGACTTTTCTTTATACTTTTCGGTATAAGCAAAGTAAACTTCACTATACTATTCTTAAGTATATAAAATATAGTTTATAAAAGTAAACTTCAAGTATACTGCCTCAGGTTTAGTATAAAATAAATATACTTGTAGTACTTTTTGCGAAGGGAGACCATGGCCTGTATTTTGAGTTACCCTTTTTCTGCACAGGGGTCTTTTACAAAAGAAAGTATGCCATTGGAAGACAGCCACTTCACCTAAAATCCAGACTGAAATATTTTAAAAGCTCAGGTTTAGCTCTTTAGATTCCTTCATTAAACATTTACACTAATGTTTATTTGACCAGAATATCTGTGAACAGGTGATAAGAATACAAAAAAACCCTCTCTCATAAGAGTCCATGAGTGTCACTCAGTGCTAATTGATTAATGCTTTGAAAAGCCAGAATCTTTCAGAGATAAGCAGAGTAGCTCTTGATTAACTTTATTGATTTTCACCGTTGTATCAGTTAAAACACTTAGAGAGACGTTGTGGCCTCTTGGGTAATAGACTCTGAAGCTTTTGTGTTCGGGGCCTTTAGTGTTCTTTTCAAGTTAAATAATGGATTTGTGTTTCAAACGTTAAGCTCACAATCACAAGGTCTTTATAGCTAAAGTGAAGGAGGGATATTCAGTTGAGTAAGAGTTTTTGAGCTTATAGCCTTTGACAGGCTTTTCTAGTTTAAGAAAGGACATGCATCAATAACCACAGGGGTATAGACTGGGGTTTAGATCAGGTTCTCAACTGGTCTGCCTTCAGGACCCATCATCACCCCTTAATTTCAATCTGCTACCCAAATCGAGGGACATTTCCAACTTTTCAGATTTATTTACTGAAAATATGCTTCACTTTGAACTGAGATAGTCCAGAATATCACAGAATGCCAACAAAAAAACAGTGTAGTGAGAAACCAAAGTGACCTGCATGTGGCGATGCTAGAGAGGGAAATGTTCCCTTTTATGCTCAATCAGCTGCTTTTTAATTGAAACAAAAAGTGCATTTTAGGAACACGAGGGCTTAAGTAATAATCAGTCATAAGCACTAAATAAGGCGTTGATTATGAGGCTGTCACAACCCACTTCAGTAACTTCAGCCTTTTTAACAGACTCCACAGAGCTTTAATGGACAAACGCGAAATAAAAAGTATTGAAATAAGTGTAGCTTAAACTGAGGGCCTACTTATTAAATATATAAAACAAACACCCTTTGATTGAAGCGTGTCAATAGCATTACAGGTACTATCACCACCTGTTGTTAAGGTGTGTGAACAGACGGCCCTCCACTGCATGAAAAATACCCTTCAAAATAAAAGCACAGGACTTTTTTTTCCTAACATTTTTTTTTAGGCAAAGGCTCGTGACCCATGGAAAAAGGATCACGAGACACCAGTTGAGAATCACTGGTTTAGAAGTAGAATGCGACATCTAGACAAGTGGTAAGTAAATCCTAATATTTCCGGCTGTGAAGAGTTGATCTGAGTTGTCCAAGAGGAATCCTAAATAAAACAATAAAGTGATCCATCCTCATCAAGATCCCTAAAATATCATCAGAATCATGAAGAAGTCGGTGCAGGATTTGTGAAGTCCAGGACAAAAATAAAACAGGATGCTCAGGTTGAATTCTTATAGTATAGTTAAATTAATGCTAGTATGTTTCAGATTGTCAAGATTTGCTTAAATAAGAGTCCTCAAGCATGGGAAATGTTTCTGGACTTAGATTGTATGATTACAATGTAAACCTTTCCTATGATAAGTTTGTTTCTTTGGATGGGTAATATGATGAGAAGCAGCTTTCTACATGTCAAAATGTCCTTGGGCAAGACAGTGAACCACAACTTGCACTTATAGACTGTATATCTTAAACTACAGGTGGCTAAACCCTTTTGGTGAACAATGGTGACACTAGTCCCTCAGTTGTGGTTATTAGGTCTGTGATTCTCAACTGGTGGGTTTTGACCCAAAACTGGGTCGTGGACCCTTTTCCAATGGGTCGCGAGCCTATGCCTGGGCAAAAAAAATGTTAGGAAAAAAAAAGCAATGATGACTCTAATCATAGTGTTCTCTACCATTAGAGTATGAATGGAGGTGTGAACTGGTGACTGTGACATGTAGAGAAAGTACTGTGTAAGTACAGCCTGTTTAACATTTACTACAATCTTATTGTCAGTAGAAGTATGCCTGACAACCTGCACAGCTTCCAGTAAAAGTTAAGAGGCTAACACGTGCAGTTTTAATGTACAAACATGAGTGATATCAACCCGCAAACAGTACTGATAATTATCACTGTAGAATAATGAAAAAGAGAAAACATCTCAGCATTAAAGGTTACTTTCCAAAATGCTGCTCTCCCTATGATTATTTTGCTGTCTTTGTGACTGAGGGTTGAAATAAAACTTTTCTTATTGAGGGTCACATGTCCTGCAAATGCAATTTTCTTTGCTTTTAATGTTGTTAGAAAGAACTTCAGGAGCAGAAGAATATGACACTTTTTATTAAAGAACAAATGCTCTATTCCTGTTTAAAGAAAAAGCTCCTTGAATGCTCCATTTTTATTCCCTGCAGGTTATTATGCAAAAGCTGTACTGCCTCCACCTTCATGTGTGTGTTCTGCTTGTCACGGGCGGATGTCATGACTGTTCTGAAAACACAGAGCTCTTTATCATTCCCTCCCAGTGTTAATTTTGACAGCACTTTTTAATTTAGTTTCAGTTATGGTCTTTTGCCTAAAATGTTTTTTAGTTTTAGTCATAATTTAGTCATCAAAATTTTTTTATTTTAGTCTAGTTTTAGTTGATGAAATTTCACAACATTTTAGTCGATGAAATCTACTGTAAATTCAGTCGACTAAAACATGAAGTGTAAAGTGTAAGGCATTTTTTATGTTTCCTTGAATTTCTGAAGTCACGTTTTACACTTGGATAAAATGAAACATCTAATAACCCTTTACTGAAAGCTAGTAAAGTCTGAATGTATAAATGAACAGAAACAAATTGAACTTTTGTGTGAAATGCAGTCACCTTTATTTAGGCTACCTGGCAGAGCATCTCAGTTACAATACCAGAACTGACAACAAACAGTGAACCTGCTCTACATGAATACATCAATTCATAAAGAGAGGAGCTCTGATTGGATCGCTCCACAACTTATCCCACCACCATGAAGCTAAGGCAGCTGTGATTGGATGTCCCTCTTAACTCATCCAACCTTTCCACACAACCAAAGTAGCTGTGATTGGATATATTCCTAACTTGTCCCTACTTTCTACATGACCAAATTAGGTCTGATTGGATTAAGTCTCCGTCAAACATTTTAGTCTAGTTTTGATCGGTTGATGAAAATGTCAGTTAATTTAGTTTCAGTTTTAGTCCATGCACACTTGTTTTTATTTGTTACTGTCTAGTTTTTGTTACTGTCTAATATTTTTGTTCATTAATCAGTTCAGCTAAAAAATGTAAATGATCAGTTCTTTTTAATGCCGCAAGTCCAAGATGAGATAAGGATGTTAAGATTTATCATGAAATCAGGATTATATTAATCATGATGGGTGTTTTTTCACAGGCTGCCTTTCAGAAGCTGGATTAAAACAAATGTACTGCAGACAAACTCAGAACAAACATCACTCTCTCCTCATAGGCCAACACAAACACATCGACAGTAAGCTACTTTATTTAACACAAAGTACGCAATAATTATCATATGTAATATAATGGGACCCTTGGGTGGTTTGGCATTGCATAACAGAGCTGATTTATCTCCAGCACACACATGCATACACACACACTGTAGTTATTTCTAGTGGCCTAGTTTCATTTCAACTTTCTTGAGGTCTATTTTTACATCATGATGCATATGCAGCAGTGATGTGTACATTTGCATGTCTGTTATTGGCTCTGTGTGATTGTAGTCATTTATCACAAAGATTTGCACTCTTCAAATAATAGGTCAGCCCATTTCTGTGACTCCCATACACAGACATGTGCTGACCTATTTTAAAAGTGCAGTGTAGGACAGAGGCAGAGACTGAATGGGTCACGGCAGGCAGCATAACTCTGCTGAACGGCAGCCAGCAAGCGTGTTCACCAGGGGAGACGTTTTTGTTCTTTCACTCTGTTTTTCTTTCCTGCAGGCATGTTCCCAATCTGAGCTCCATTTCCTCAGATTGCAGCTGAGCTTGTGTTACTCAAATGTCATTGTCCTGTTCTGCCTCTCAGTGCTGTGATGAATATTAGCCATGGGTGTAAAAATGTACTCTCCAGTTTAGAAGGCTAACGTTGAGTGTTTGTTTCACCTCATTCAGAGTTTACAGGAAGTTGAGGGTCTCTATCAACAATAGTAAGACCTGAAGTATAGACAGAGAATTTAAACACAAAAGTGCTTCAGCACAAAATGAGTGTTTAATGTTATGCTTTTTGAGATTGTATTGCACTCTAGCTTGTTTTAAATGTCTTTCTCTGTTTAATAGAGCACTTCTATGAACAAGACAAAAAGTCTGCAGCGTCAGGACTTTGCCCTCTCTCCATATTAAGTTATCTATTGGCAGAGCAAAAGCATAGATCTCTATTAAAATTTAATGTGATTTATCTCTGGCTAAAACTAGTGTTTTAGGGGGGTCATCATACATAAAAATCATTTTCCTCGTATTTAAAGGGACATTCATTGATTTATTCAGTATCCATGTGAAAAGCATTATAACATGCCAGGATTACAGTATATCGAAAAATGTGTGTTATAATGGGAGTCAATGGGGCCCAAAAGGGTCCCAGGGATGTGAATGTAGAGTCGATGTGAATCTCCTATTTATAACAATTTTTGCAATATAGGACGCAATGCTATTTAAAAATAAAATTTGTTAAAACTATGTGGCAAAATTTCAGCCCATTAAACTTTAAACTGACCAATCCAGCGAATATTGAAAAAAAGAAAATGCTTAAAAGGATCATTTTGGGTACCAAGATTCTTTGAGGGTTAATGGTGCTGGTAGCTGCTTGAAATGGGTCATCCCTCTGACAGAGGGTCCCAGACAGAGAGAGAATATATCTGGATCAGGGAACTCTGTGCAACCCATGTGTGAACACTACAGGTTTTTGAGTATTAGTGACTATGAATATAGTCTAGCAGTCATTAAAAAGAAATGTATGGACAAGAGTTAATGAAAAAGCATGGGCTCTTTAAATTAAGTCGGGAAGAATATTTAATGCATATCAAAAAGATGATCAGAGGGATTTTAGTCCACTCAGGTGATTTAAACTCAGCTACCACGGACAGAAAAAGTGAGAAAGCTATTGGTAAGGCGGGAAACTTTGTTAAAGAAAACAACTTCTGCTTTGGTTTTGATTTAAATTAAATACCGCGGGTCCTTACATCATAGCAATCTAGTTAGTCAGTTTGTTTGTCCCTGTAGGGCAATGAGGTGTGGTATGAATCACAGACAACAAAATACAATATCAACACTGATACAGTGTTGGAAATAGACAAATAGAAACACATCAACATCATCATCACAAGTGCAGAGCTCCTCTAATTGTACAGAAGGCAAAAATAAATACATATTTAACACTGGATGGATGATGATCACTCAAATCATTTTAGGCACAAATAGTTTTACTAGTTTACTAAGACATCTTAAACACATTCTGGTTTTGAATCAAAAATTGAATATGACAATTATCAACCAAACCACTTGTATGACGTAGGAGTGTTATCAGTGTTTTTATTCGTATATGGAAACTTAATTTTGACAAGCTCAGAGCTGACACCGAGATCTCAACCATTCCTAGATTGCATTATAAATCACATTTGTATTTATTTAGAAACACATCTGAAAATTTATGTATTGATGCAGTAGGGAAACATGAGTATACAATAATCAAACCACCATTATGGCCCAATTAATTATTTAGTTGTTGACAGTAAACGCAGCTATGCATTCCTAAAGCCTTCAGAGAGCATTAGTTAACACTTAACTCATCATAAGACATTATCAATTATCTATGTCATTTATAAACACAACTATCAATGCTTCAGTGATCCAGTAATGCAGCATTATGGATTTTTAAACTTATCTATGCAATATTCATTATCAAACATTTATCATTCATTAACATAGTTGTAAGCCATTATAACTTGTACATTATTTTGTAATGTGTTTAATACTTCTATTAAATGATTATGTTTAGATAGATAGGCATTTTTAACAGTTTTTAAAATAATCTAGAGATTTGATTTTTGATTATGAATTTATTTTTTACCAATGCTATTTATTATTAAAACATTTATGTCTGTGTTTAAAAAACAACATGAACATTGAAAAGTATTCACTTTTGCTTCACTTATGCATCAATAAGGCAAAAATAGCTATTTAGACTTGATCAGTAATGCTTTATAGATGAGGAGTAAACTAGTTAAAAAAGCTTAAAGAGATAGTTCAGTATATCTGCAGTGGGGTTGTATGAGCTTATTTCAGTAGCGTATGTATTAGCCAATAGCCACAGTGATTTTGTTTGGCTCTGCTCCTGTGAGAACAGAATCTGCCCGGGGATTGGGTGATACATGGGCCCAAGATTTCAGCATATTTGACACATTTTAACAAACTTAATAAACAAGTAAATAACGCCACAGGGGTGATTTTTCATTACTTTTCATAAGGCTGTGAGAAGTACCAAAGTATTACAAAACTTAGAGGCTTTTGGCATAAAAGTTGACTGTAAATGTATTAATTACTGTGTAAAATCACTCAGTCTGTACTTTAAAGCTAAATTTTTCCTAAAATATACTAAGAACTCTTGGCCCTAGGGATGCACGATATTATCAGTTTGATATTGGTATCGGCTGATATCAGCCTGAAAAGTTAAGCATCGGTAGCGGCAGGTATTGAAATTTTTGCAGATATTTACAATAGATATTTATCGGCCATGTATCGGCTGGAATATTGGCAATTTATACAAATATACAGTATTGATGCACCTTCTCATCACTGCACAGGTACATTTAAAAATCAAGGGTTTCATTTTTGGAAGAGTTAAATGCTGTTTTTTTGTTTTACACCTCCCAAAAATATACTGTAATGCTAAGAGAAACAAGTCCATATTTGTAAAGTTCAGAGCTTGTGCTCTTGACCAGAAATATCAGCATTGGTATCGCTATTGCTATCGGCAACAATTATTTAAAAAATATTTGCATATTTGATATCGGCAAGAATCCAATATCGTACTTCCCCCGGGCCTGATCTGCAGCAATATAATCTAAGTTCAACACTTGTTCTTTCAGCACAGGAGCATAGTTAAGTATTATCACTGTGGCTGATGTATTTATTCTCAAAATGCAACCTGAACAGCTCCTCATAAAAAAGAAAACTGGTCCATCCCTTTAACCGATGCATCACTTAGTTACAGAGCTGTAATTGCATGCGTGATCACAAAGGCTTTTTAAAAATGATTGGAGTTTATTAATGCTCATGTTCCTGTGCATGAAGAGTAAAGCCAGGTTAGTTTTCATTGTCTCCTGTAGCAGATATCTCTGCAGTAACCCTGGTTTGTTTATTTATTTGTTTGTTGTTGTTTTTTACATCTGCCATGCATTATGTAAACTGTGCGTCCTTCTTTAACTTGTGGACAACTGTTTAAAATGACTCAATCCTAAAAAAGAAAGTGTGCATACACACGCTCATGCAAAACATCACAATGTCTCATTGAATCCTCTGCTCCATCCTCATTACCCCATCCCTGCCTCTCCCTGCGCTGCTGACCTACATACTGCAGCATCCAGGTTACATAACCAGCTGAGGCTGTCAAACACTGCAGGCTGCGCAGGGCCAACACCCCCTCTCTCACACACAACTCTCTCTCTCTCACTCACACACACACACACACACACACACACACACACACACACACACACAGTCTTCGCAGTGACATTTCTGTTTTTTATTAACTTCCTCACATTGTAGTAAGTAAAATTCTGGGTCATATCTCTACTGTTGTACAGACATCTGACAGACAGGGGGACCTAAAGGACTGGTCAGGGCAATCACGGAGACTAAATTCCAAATTAGGTCAAACTACAATGTCCAGACTTTTTATCTCATGTTAAGCCAGCAGCTGACATTTTGTGTCTATCTTATCCAATTTCACAAATTTCTCTTAAATCAGCCTGCGCAGAAAAGGCTTGTTTGATAGTGAGTCCAAATCAGAATTAGGTTTTATTTATTTACATACACAAGAAACTTGACCTACTTATTTGGATGCAAAACAAATAACACGAGGATGGCTGTGGATCAGTGGTAGAGTCGAATGTCACTCAACCGTGAGGTCGGGGATTTTATCCACAGTTCCTGCAGTCACATGTAACCTAGATTTGCTGTGATGGACTTTGAATGTGTAAAAAATGGGATCATATTCTTATGGGAAACTTAAAATGGTAGCTGCTGCCATCAGTGTATGAATACACTGAAAAAGGTTGTTGCAAATTTCACAGTATCTTACTGGCAGCAAGATGCCAGTAAGATACTGTTAATGTTCTTACATTACTCTATTTTATTTTATAGCATTAGTCTGTATTTTCTATTAAAGATTTACTACTGTATTTTTTATTGTAGGTATTATTACTGTCTTTCAATTTACAGCATAATTACTGTATTATCAAAAGCAGTATCCTTACTGTTTTTTCATTTACAGTGTCATTACCATATTTTATTCTGTAACTTTTTAATGTATTTTACAGTAAATTGCTGTATTTTAATTTATATTACTATATCTTTAACTATTTCACTGATCATTTATTAAGAAGATATCACAAAGGAAGAAAGAAATATATATTTATTTTTTTTACTCAAGTAAAATACTTTTACTCAAACATTTGTTTCACCCTAAAAATGTGAAATCTTACCTGCTACTGGAGAAAAATGAATTTTCTCTTGATCTATTACCCTTTTCAGTAACTTAATGTACAGACATTTTGCAGCAGGTAACTAGATTTTGTGGTTAAACGGTGTGAATTTTACAAAAATCAGTATATTTTCCACAATCTTTGCCATTTACAGTAATTTACAGTCTAGATTTTTTTACAGTAAGTAGCTGTAGATATTACAGCAAAATACTGTTGCATTTACAAAAAACAGTTACAGTCTATGGGTGAATCAGGGAGTGTTACCTGTGGGGTTAAAGAGCAGTCATTATAGGAGACTACTACAGAAAGAATATAAAATAGAAAGGGTGCAAAACCAGTCACACCTCTAATGATGGGTTATTTATGTAGAATAACACTGAATGATTACAAATGAATATGAATATACGGACAGGAAATGGAGAACAAGCACTTTAACTGATTTTTGTAAACTTAACAGTATTGTACCATAATACAGTAAATCACCATAAATGGTAAAAGACTGTGAGGAAAACATACTGATTTCTGTAACATTAACAGCATTTTATCATAAAATCAACAGTTTTCTACTACAATTCATTACTGAAGGGACATGGATCAAGAGAAAATTCCGTTTTGGGAAGGAAAACTGACAAATTGCAGGCAAGATTTCTTTGAGTAAATGTTTCACATTTTGGGTTTGAGTTTGAGTAAGTTCATTTTATTGGATAAAAGAATTTTTTTTTTTTTTTTTACAGAATTATACCTTGCTATTAATGATCAGCAAAATAGTTAAAGATATAGTAATATAAACTAAAATACAGCAAGTTCACTGTAATTTCAAATGTGTTATAAAAACATTGTTAAATAAAATACGGCAGTTTTACTGTAAATGAAAAACAAAAACAGTATGGATAATGTTTTTGAAAATACAACAATTTAACTGTTAATCCAAAGACAGTAATGATACCTTAAGAGCACAGTAGTAAAACAATTATAGCAAATACAGTAATGATATGGTAAATTAAAATAAAGCAATGCTACTATAAAGACATCTACAGTAACTTACTGGCAACAAGATGCCAGTAAGTTATTGTAAAGTTTACAACAGCCTTTTTACAGAGTGTACAAAAGGTCGAGTGAATGAGCTTAAGGTTGGAAGCAACCCAAAAAACTCTTCTGTAAATGTGTGCTGGACAGCCCATCGGCTTAAGGGATAATACGTCTTTCTTCATAAATGTTGAGTTGGTGTTTTTGCTTTTTGCATACATCAAAATCAAATAACCAAAAGGTGTATTTGTGTGTGAAATAGAGCACAGGGCAGCGAGAGAGCTACTGACCTGCTCCCTCAGGCAGCAACAAGAGAGAGCTTCTTTCTGGGTAGTTTGCTCAACTTTAGCTGTGGAGGCATCTGACGTAACCCTCTCACTCTGCCTCCCCCCCCTCCCCCCAGCTTTTCACTCTGAATAACCCCACTCTCTCACTCTCTCTCTTTCTCTCTCTGTTTTTCCTCACCCCCTCCTCCATCCACTCCTCTCCCTCCTCGCTGACCTACTTTTTCTCTGCTGGCCCGTTTTCAGCAGCCTCCACACAACACAAAGCATCTTTAACAGCTCAAACATGAAATGGAAAAAGGGGGGATAAGTGGGAACTGGAGATATTGTGAGGAGAAGGAGGGGGGGAAGATTGTGTAAGAGAGAGAATGAGGAAAGGGCAGTGCAATAAAAAGCACTGCAGTATTCAGGAACACCACATTGTAAGGCATGGGTGGTGGGTGGCATCGGAGCCGAGCTGATGGAGTTTCATACATGTAAAATTAGAAGGTCGGCTGTTACTTCATTGGTACTTTTCCCCTCCTCTCTTTGGCAACTTCAATGGAGGAACAAGCTTCAAAGTCGTTTGCACAAGACATGACGTTCTTGCATTTTAAATAGATTTTAAAATATCAAAATAAGAGTTATTTTCTCCTTTCTGCGTTTTTAAACCAAAGCTGCCCAGAGGCTTTCATGAAATCTTGTTTTTTTTTTCCCTTGAAATTGCAGCTCCTGAGCTGCATCTCACTGGCTATAATGACTCTTATGTAACCTCTATCATGGCATACTCAGCCCATGCCAACTTGTTGTTCCCATCGGCTATCGCTCCATTAACAGCAGGGTCAGAAGGAGGCTGCCACACTCAGTGTTCTCAGTCTGACGCAGTTCTCCTCCGAAGCAGTTGTGTAACTTGTTTTTGCTTGCTCCACTCAGATACATTGTGTGATTATGTTCCCTTCTTTTATATCCAACTTCAACACATCTGCTACAGTAATGTTTCTGGGTGTTGAGCAATACCGGATTACATGGGAGTGGGCTGCAGAGTGTATTACCAGGTGTACTTTACTGTATGAAGAAGCTTTCTCATGTAACATCATAAAAGAAGCCAGTTTGACTTTAGTTGCCCCAACATTTAAGTGACATTCCTCCTTTATTTAGGGGTTCACATCTTTTTTTATGATTTACTGCATGATGAGCTATCATTAAGTCTTTCATGCATAATGCCCACTACAGTGAACAGATCTGGAGCACATTTTATGCCATTCGGGTTGCAGTACCATGCTCATGCTCTACCAGGTGGTGAATTTCAACCCATCATCACAAGTTCCATTAAATATTATTTTTCTTTCTTTTTGTCATATTGCATCATAAATCCAAAATGACCAATGAGGAGGGAAACTCACCACACCCTTCAGGAATAAGCATTAAATCCTTATTCTCACAGAATCAGACAGGCAAAAAACTAATAATTCAATAGTCAGGAACACCTTTACATTTATTTTAAAAATACTTTTCTTGTATGTTTTCTTCTGACACCAAAAAATCATCTGTTTACTCTGGTGGATGGTCCGGATATTATGCCTGATTATGTATTTTTTATAGAAAACTTTGGTGTATTTCACAAGTAAATAGTTTAATTAAACAGCAGAATTAGATATACTTCTGAGTTTAAATTTTATTTCAATGCTAACACTCTTATTTATTGGGTCATATAAAAGCGGAGGGCCATGTGAGGATAGTAAAGCCTCTGAGTTTGTAGGGGGACAGTGCATGTTTGTGTATTTGTTCTAAACTTTGTGCTTTTACAGTGTAATTACACTTACTGTAATGACTTATTCCTCGAAAATATGTTGTTTTCTCTCAGAGACTTAAGGCCAGGATGAGCTACTGGGTGACTGAGAAAATTCCAGAAGGGAGTGGCAGTGTCACATGATATTTTTTATTTTTGTCACATTCATGTCATTTACTCTGAATGTTTGTCATAGATATGTGTTTGTGGATATTTATTAAGTTTCATTAATGGTCTCCACTATAGTGGGCAGATGCATAACTCCCTAAAAATAAAAACATATTGAAAAACATTTTTTGGCCATGAGTTTGAACTTGTTTGAAAATAAAACAAACATTTTAATTCATGCATGAAAGAGTTAATGCACATGTATTAATTGTGTTGTATTTCAGTCTTAACACATTATTCAGTGTAGTAAATAAGGTGTTTGAATCACTGTGAGGATGTTTGTGATGTCCCTGATGTCTTATTAAGTATAAAGTTTAAGTGACAGAACAACAAACAGTGTACTGAATGTCAAGTGTTGCTATGATGGTTATTTTAGAATAACATTATGACTCAAATATGTTTGTCACTCTTTAAATAAAGAGCATCGCTGATCCGTAATTAATGTTGAAAAATTCCATATAATAATACACAGTGACTCTAAAATCCCATGTCATCCATTCATCTAAATCTGTTTAGAACAAATTTAGGATCACAGCTACTAAGTAACTGAAGTAACATGAGTTTGACAGCTAAGGAAATGGCATAATGGTTCATGTTTGCTTTTGAGTCCCACTTTTCTACTATGACATTAACATATTTTGTCAAAGCTAGTAAACTCTAATAATCACATACTGATTACTTTTTAAAAGTTTTTAACCAAACCTTGTCAGTGCACATGTTACAAAAATAATATTCAAGTTTTGGATGATAATTTCCAAATGACATGAAAACTTTAAGTTCTCTGTAAAACATTAATAAATCATTTTATTATGCTCTGCCTTTTTAGTTTCTTTGTTTTTGATTAATGATTAATTCTTGATTAATTGGACCCAACAACAATCTAACAAATTGAAATAATTTACATGTGCTTTAAGATGATTAATACTTGTATTAATACTCAGAATATGTGATGTTCTTGTTGAAGTTTTGCAGGACTGTAAGTAAATTTAGCCCACGTTTCAAGCATCGGACAGTTGTTATGTTTTAGTAATTACAAGTTTTGAGAGATTTTTAGATATTCCTAAACAATTCACTACATCTTTGCCTTTGTTCTTTTACTGAGGGAAAGTTCATAAAATGGCCGTGTCAATTAAAAGAAGAAATATTGTCAAAATGAGAAATGTTTTCATTGGTTTAACCTGATGACAGGAGGATATTCAAGGATGGTCAATCAGCAGATCTGTAGAGTTTTGATTCTGATCGGCTCTGACAGTAATGATAATGATCTGCTCCACTATGAAATATAATAGTTCCACAAGCAATATTTAACCAGACTAACAAATGTTTGGTGTTTAATGGGAATATTGGTTTTTATTGCAGGACATGTAGGAGATGACAGAAGGACTGATCCAAAACAACAGCTGAGTGAGGCTAAAATGAAGAGCAAGGTAGAACTGGAAAAAATAGATAGTCATTAGTGTATGCTACCCATAAAATCGGCTCCAAATATGAGGTCTTGTTCTGTTTAAGTGTTCTTCATATCATTTAGTCACATTTCTAAACCACAGAAAGACCCATAAATTGTTTTTATTGATCTATATATCAACTTCAGCTACTTTTATATGTACGAAGAGTTAGCAGTGTCAGTAGTCATCCCACATTTTTTATCCTTATTTATTTATTCATTGTCATATAGATCATTTCTGCTGTTTCCTACACACACCCCAGATTTATCAAAGTATCTTTTTCAGTGGGTTTTTATTTGGTAACACTTTAGTTTAGTTTGCCAAATTTGTCATGAATACATGTATGAATAAATGCATTAAAACATGAATTAACATAATGAAAATACATGGATGCATAAAGCAAGAATTACTGCATTAATAAAAGCATATATTAATCATTGATTATCATGCCTGACTTTATTGTTTAGGTGTCTAAATTGTAATGAGCTAGCAGCAGCCCAGACATCACTCACTGTGGCTTGCAGGTCAAATAAATGCTTCGTTTTTTTTTTTTTTTCTTTACTTTTATATCTTTTCTAAAATTCTATTTTGTTTTTATTAATATCTTTTATTTTATTATTTATGTAACTTTTATTAGTCATTCAATTACTTGTGTTTATTTGATACTCGTTGCACAGTGAATTTCTGACCTAATATTTGGGTTTATTTTTAGTTTATTTACTGATTTGCTTTTTATTATTATTATTATTTAATTTTCTGTGTTATTATATAATTACTATTATTTTCATGTCTGCCACATGCTCAAGATGTTCAAGTGTTTTATGTTAATGTTTAAATGAAAAATTAATAAATACATGCTCACAAAAATGCTTCTGTAAGACAAAAAGTATAGCAGAACACAGAAATAGATGTTTCTGTCACAGACTTTGATTTATGTTGGTCTTTGTATTAAATGATAAAACTAAGACTATAAATGTTTCTTCATTTCGAACACATTTGGGCAAAATTTGAAAAGTAAGATATTCTTCAACAGCTGTTAAAGCTTAAATTGCCCTGAAATGTCATTTTTCCTTTTTACATTTCCTGCCACAACTGTCTGTCCAGTTATTACTGAAGATTTGGTTTGAACTAACTATTCAGCCGAACAGTAATGACTCATATATATTTGATTTAATTCATCCTCTGTGTAAATTCTTCTGAGCAGACACTATAGAACAGCTGGCTTTTAATGTTTGATCATTGGAGCTTGGAGAGACTATAATAAAAACTCTGAACGCATGGAGCTGATGGACTCTGCCCTGCACTGTTGTAAGTTCACAGTCAGTGCATTCCTCTGAACCGTGCTCCCTTTTGTGAATCTCTGCCAGCAGCCTGCATTTACAAATGACAATGGCATTTTCTGGCTGTGCAGGACTACCGGTCTGTAACTGCTGGCTGGGGGTATTTGTTCAATCTGCTGTTAAAAATACATAAATAAATGAGCTGGTGTGGATGTTGTTGCATTTTTAAGTTTTACCTTGTACATATTTATTTAAAAGCCACTTAAAAAAAAATCAAATGAGACATTCATGAATTCAACAACCATTTATTTCACCCCATTTTGATTTTTTTTTTTTTTTTTAACAATCGCAAATGAGTGTTTTTGTAACCATTTGCAAATCCACATGAAGAATAGCAATACATAATCACTTCTGAACAAGCCTTATTCATTGTTTCCATTTTCAGAAAGCCTTTAGGCAAACAACACAGGTTATACGGTAACACAGAGTACAAATGGAGGGCTAGGGAGCATGGGTAAATACATAGCACAACCAGGAAGAGCATATAGCAAAATGACAAAACAAGATAACAGAAATACACACAATAATAGCCAAAACAGAACTGAATATAATAGAAAATAACAATATTAATAAAATTATAATAAAATAATGACAGCAGTATACAAGAGATAGAGAGACAATTTTACATTTATACAGTGGCCAGAGGCAGGCACCAGGAAGAGAAACAGTTAAAATTTGAAGACTGTATGATCTACCGTAGCTAAAACAACTCAGTGCGGACGTGTGTGGGATCGTAAAGACATTGGCCAAAGTTGGGACAAGGGACAACACAACAAAAGAGGCACCTTATGTAGAGAGAGCAGCTTTGCCGGTTTGAAACTGGAGAGCCATTTTACCTTTTAGACAGACATCTGTTGTCTGGAAATGCTGATGTCCTGTTTTTAGACAAGGCTTGCCTTGTGCTTGTTGGGTTTTGCCAACAGCAATGCTCGGCCACATAGCCTCAGCTGATATGCTTATAACTGGCCTTCACTGTTTGACAGCTTTAAATGTCCTGGGGCCCAGATTACCTGAATGAGGACTTGATCTGATTCATATGTCTGAAAGGAAAACTTTTTTTTTTTTTTTTTATCATTTTCAACTTTTCAAACAAGTTTTGGCTCCCAGTTTTAGTTATAAGAAAAAACAGAAAAAATAAAATGAGGCATTTTCTTGACAGAGGACTGTACAATATGTCTCAACAGGAACAAACTCATCACTTTTAAGTCCACAACTTCTGAATCCAACCGCTTCATTTTTTGTTGTTTTTGCCACATTTTTTTTCTTAAAATATATATTCCTTATATGCAAATTTATATGTCACAGTAATATACAATCTAAGTGCTTTAGAAATGAAGGTAAACTGTGTGCAGATGTTCAAGAGGGTGTAAGATGAAATGAAAGAGAGAGAATGTGACTCTGCAAAAAAGGGAGATACTAAAGGAAGGATGCAAATTCTTTGGTTAAAGGAATGTTCCTATAATGCCACAATAAATGCTGGCCAGCCACTGAGGCAGTCTGCAACAATGAATAATTGAAAAATGTATAAATTTCACAGGGGAAGCACCCCTGGCTCCAGCTCTGCAGAGTGTCATTCTGTCTCCTCTGTGGTGTAATGGGATATTATTTTGATTGGAGGGATGTATGGTACATGGGGAAGAGTGAGATTAAGAGAAAGGGGAACAGGTGACACAGTGAAACGCGATGTCACATCCAGACCACACCCCACAATCAACTTCTCTTTCTTTAATGTGTGGTGATGCGAATCCTTGTTGTGGTTGTCTATCTGCTGTACACAACAAATAGAGGCAGAAAAAGCTGCTCCTGTTTGTCCTCAGTCACGTCTCTTACTACGCCCACCTCTGCTACTGCTGGATCCCTTCTTCCCTGCCTCCTTTTTAGCCTCCGCCCTCTCGTTCACCTGAGGCTTGACCTGCTCTGCATACTCAGCCTCGTTCTCCACCTCTTTGCTCTCCCCGTTGGCCTGGGTGCTGTGGGGGTTGCTTGGAAGAGCTAAGTAAGGATGCTGAGGCAGATTGGGAGAAGGAGACATAGAAGTGTTCACCTGTCCTTCCATTTGCGCTCCATTCGACAAGGCTCTGTATTTTAGGCGTAGCTTGTGGGGAAGAGCAGTGGCTTTGACCTCAGCTTGACACTCGCCAGGTGAACCAGCAGCACCTGCTGCCTTTTGGTGGTAGCTGCTGATGTCTGAGGAAGATGAGGAGGGAGACTCATCATCTGTGGAGCCCTCCTTGTCCGAGCTACGAGGATCTCCATCGCTGGACGAGGTGTCTTTAGCAGAGGAATTCTCCTGATAGAAACCATCAGTTTGAGGGTCTCCCTCATAGGTAAGCACTGGCGGCTCTTCATCCAGTGTGTTGAGGTAGCCATTGTGCTGTGGGAAGGAGGACTTGCCCTCCTCAGTGTTGAGGATCAGGTCGGGGGCAAAGGGGTTCTGGTGGTTTCCTGCATGCTGAAGACTCCTCTCATGACTCTGGTAGCTGTAGAGCCCATGATGGTTCTCACACTGATGCGTACTGGTATTGTACCTTTGATGCAGCTCATCTACTGACTCAGCATGGCCGTTAGTGTATTCATATGGAGGGGAGTCGATGGTCTTTGTCCTCTCTAACTTTTCAGCGACCTCTGTTATGGCTGGGCAGTCTGAGAATTTGGAGGTGGGGGTATGCTGCAGGGGTCTGCTCTGCTGAGGCTGCTGCTCCTCCGGCCTCTGGCTCTCCATGGGGTAACAGCCACTACTAGAGCGGTACAGGATGACGCTCCTCTGCGTAGAGGTGGCCTGAGGGACTGGGCTCGAGGCCTCCAAGTGGCGCTGCTGCTGCTGTTGGTGGTGCTGGTAGTCCATGGCACTTTCAGCCATGGCGGAGTTCTGCTGGTGAGCAGCATGGTTTCCATGGTAAGTCCCATTTGTCAAACCGTTTGGTATACCATCAGGCATCCCATTGCTTTCCAGTCTGGCCATTTCCATACCTGAGGGCTCTTTCTTGATGCCGTAGCCCATCGGTTCTGGGCTGTCTCGGGAGGAGGCGTCAGACATGTCAGAGACAGAGCCCCGGGGGGAGTAGCTGTGGAGGGTGGTGTGGCCACGACTCGACTGTTCTGCCTCGGAGGAGTCAGAATTCAGCATGACCTGGGATGCACTGGAGTAGCCACTGCTGGAGAGGTAGGCGTTACTGTTTGGGGTGCCATTGTTGCTGCTCCCATTGCTACTAGCATTGGCACTAGAAGCACTGTTGGAAATCTGCTGACTTTTCTCCATGTAGGAGGCTGTGCTGATGAGGCCGAAGCGCAGCTTGAGCTGAAGGAGTTCAGTTTTAAGACGAACATTCTCCTCATTCAGTGCCATGACCCTGTTCTCTAGCACCATGTCGTTCAGGCGACGTTTTTCCCTTGAACGCTTAGCTGCTTCATTGTTCTTCCTCCGTTTTTCCCAATAGGAAGCATCTTTCTTCTCATCGGAAATAAACTCCCTTTTGCGACGGCAGGTCACGTTGGGCTTGGTACCTTTAGCTGGGCGGCTGATCCGTGCTACACCTTCAGGATTAGGAGATGGGAGGCTTCCGCTGTAGGAGGATAAAGTGTCTATCTCCATCGCACTCTTGTTGCTGGTAGATGAGAGATGCAAACTCAGGCTTTCCATTTTTTTCAGGTATTGGCCGGAGTATAACTCCAGCAGGGGGCAAGGGGATGATGGGAAAAGATGTGGCTTTAAACAAGCCTTCTGCTTTGTCACTGGGGAGTTTGACTTATGTTGCAGGATCAGCAAAAACTTCTTGATGAGGTATTTGTGCTCCTCGAAAGGATAGCCTCATTGATTTCTGTTAATTATTTTCAAAATGACAACGTTCAAGTGTCCAAATTAGCCAGGAAGATTAAAAAAAGGTGAAACTCCACAAAAACCTCAGACATTGAACTAGTTGTCTTAACAAAAAAACGAAACAATAAAAACCAATGAGTTTGGGTGTTATTTTAACCAAAGAGTCTTTGCTTTTCTATCAGCAACCTGTTTCAATGCAGTCTCTGGAATCTCACTGGGAGAAAAGTAAAGTTCATCAACGTCTTCCTCAATCTTCAGGGGAGCTGTGATGTTTGTCAGGTGGCTGTTCCACTTCTCTTAATGTCCTCAGAGATGTAGGTCAGTAGGTCTACTTTGGTGCTCCCTGAGGATCCGGATTCGGTACTGCCGTCTTCTGACCGCTATCTGGGTTAAAGAGACATAAGAGGGAGGGAGGGAGAAAGAGATGGTTAGATAATATGTCAAACCACTTTATATCATTCTGGCACATGGGTAGATTACTTGTCAGTCAAGTCAAACAACAATCTCTGTGGCTTTAGATCAACACAGTCTGTACGACATATTAAAAAAAATTATAGAAACTAATGAATCAATTTATATTTACAAAGTTAAACAATGTTTTCCTCTCTTTGTTTGTTGCCTCAGATCAGAAAGAAAACTGGAGGTCAGCTGAAGAGTCTGAGAGGCAGCACATTAATGAGTAAACATGGCTGTGACTAAACAAGCCGTGTGCACTGCTGCTCCCACTGCAGAGCAGTTGTGTAAGACCGGGTGCTGTCATAGTCACACACTGAGGTCTAAGGCAGGCTCACCCAGTGCCAGCCGTAAGTACACTGACAGATTAATGACAGAGGGATAAAGATGTGAAGGTATACATCTAATCTCTCTGTTAACTGCTTTTATTTTCTGTTTTTTAACACATGGTTTAGTCTAAAGTTAGAGTTATAATTGAAAAAAATGAATCAAATGAAGCACAATAAACAATCTGAAGAAGTTCTATTTGTGTCCACTGAAATGGAAACACGTCTGTGTTGTTCTCTGTGTTTCTGTGGGGGAGGAGTGCCGTGTCTGTCAAAGCAGCAATGTCTCATTTCTCTAGAAGTCGTCAAACTGTCTGTTATTACACAACATAACAAACAGCTTAACTTCCCTTCAGAGTATCAACCGTATTGCGCAAAAGGAAGCCGAGCCCACAAACATGTCCCACAGCATGAAATAAACAGTAACATTGAGGACAACACAAAAAATCTTGAGTTTAAAGTTATGTAATATCTAGATGCTCCTGATCTTGTCCCAAGGTTGGGTGTTACTGATTTGCTCAGCATACTTTATTAAACTCTTCATATGCTCTTATTAATCACACATTACTCTACTAACCTTTGGAGTCCATTACAAACTTGAGAACAGGGTTTTATGACACACACAGAGGGAATGTGAAAATCTAGGTCAGTGTGTCACGATGACTCTTCGTGTGTTTATTTCAGCTAATGCTGAAATAATGAACTTCAACATCACATAATAGCTTTTCTTAACCAGGCCCTGACATGCCCCAATTAGAATATATATGAATCTGGAGATAATGACGAGTCTGGCTGACAGTAACGTGCCTCGCAAAACCTCATTTAAAGCCTTTAAGTTAAAAAAACTCAAGTTGTTTTTGTTATTTGATCACAGTTGTTACATATTTGCGGAGAAGTTGAACAAATGTGAACTTGAAAAGTATTAAGTCAGTTAGTTATGAGTACATTCAGCATATTTTTCTACAAGTTTTCCCCTCATACGTGTTAATCAGTTTTATTACTGTGTTCCAGCTGCTACTGCCCTTGGCTCTAATTTAATTAAAGATTTGCATTTGAATGATCAAACATCCATAGAAAGAAAGGATTGCTGGTAGAGAAATGGAGGGATGACGTGCACCAAATAATAATAGGAATGAGTGTTGATCCTGGGTGTGACGAGGGCTGCCTACTTCATCGGCTGAGCTAAACCAGTGGCCTTTACTTCTATATTTGATGGCAGAAGCCTTCTCGGGGCACATAGTGTTTTTAGAACAAATTAAACACTTAAAATCAATCCTGGGATAACCAGATAAAAGCTTGTGATCTATATACATACACCTATATTTGTCTTCTTATTTTTATCTTTAGTAAGGAGAACTTAGAGTATAAGTCTGACAGTGGTGGCTGTGATGTTAATTATGGGATAATATAAAGAACAACTTTTGTGGTATGTAATTCTTAACAGATAGCACTTTTGGTAAGTAGTTCCCTTTAGCAAGAAGTAGTGATTCAAGTGTACTATGACCATACTTATTTTATAATAAAATTGAGGCAGGTTTACTTTTTATAAAACTATATTTAATATATTTAAGAATAGTAAAGTGAAGGCTCATACTGAAAAGTATAAAGAAAAGTCTAAGACTAAGTACATTAATACTAAGACTTACACTTATACTTTAATACTAAAACTTATACTTGTACTTCTGTATACTTTTTACTTCTTTCTGCCACAAAGTACTAATACTTAGTATATCTTGATCCAGGTTCAGAAAAAGGTCAAGTCATTGTGCTTACATTTAATTTATCAGAACAAAAATGTTTTTCACTACACACATTTGCTTTGAGGTATTACCCCTGTTGTTAACTTACATGTTCAAGATTATATAATGCTGGAGTTACAAGTTTACAGTAAATAGTATGTGTCCTCACCTTCATTATCTTTATGTATCTTAAAAACATAAACAGAGAAACAGTCCCTTCCATAAGAGTTTGGGGTACACCTTAAATATACTTCAGTAAACTAAAATGTTGACTTGTATACTTTTATAAACTTAAAAATGTTCCAATTTAGTCTGAAGAACTATTATATTAGTATACTATCTAGTACTCTACAAGCACATGGTTCACACTATACTTGCTATACTAATACATACTTAAAAATGAACTTCAATTATACTCTTTGCTAAGGGTCAAGTGAATTAGCAAAATTAGATTATTTGTGTCTTGTTCCTTTTGCATAACTAACGATAATTAACACTTGAATACTGTACTTTTTTATTTTTACTGTACAAGTAATGGTTTGTCTAATGCTATCCAATATCTCCGACTATTATGAAAAATTACATTCTTACATAACACAACATTCAGGAAACCACCACTGTGACCTCGAAACGGCCCTTCTGGATTAATTGACTCTAGTCCTGTTAAAAGTCTGACTGTGCCATGTTAGTTTCTCTTTGACTAACCATGAATGCAGCAGCCTCTTGTTTCACTCTTTAGGTTTACTCTGAAGTCAGGCTTTGCTGAACAGAAAGAGTCCTAGACGTAACCAACAGCAGATGTGAAGAAATGTAGGCCCGTCACCCCCTCTCTCCGGAAAAATCCCCCCACCCTGCGCGCGTGAAACAAAGGCGGATGGGAAGGAAGCACGCACACGTCTGCGCTGTCCCACTGACCTAGAAACGACGCTAAGCAGTAAACACTCCTCCTGTCTTTGACGGTGCGCCATAAAATAGGTCAGTAGGACTGCAAGAGAGGGAGGGCAGGAGAGCGAAAGAGAGTATTAGAGTGCACTCTAAAAATAGAGGGACAGAAAGAGGTGAGGGAGGGAGCAGAGAGGGGATGGGCTGACATGAGGAATTCAGTTGTTGGGAATAAGAGGAAATTTACAGAACCTGCTGCAGGAGGAATAAAAAGAAGAGCCAAGTACGTCATCTGCCTCCGAATCTGATTATGAAAGCCCCGGTGATTTTCATGCAACATTAATTCCAGTTTGCTCTAAAAACCATCCAACACCTCCGACATTATATGCATTAGCTGCAGATGAGAAACAATAGTGAGAGATAGGGAGATGGCATTGACGTCAGAGCACACACCCATCTCTGCAGCCAAATTCACACATAACAGGCTCTCTCTGAGGACTGCAGGGGGAGGGGCTGCTGTTGTTGCTCATGTACGTGCTCTGAATTTCTCTTGTTGCAGGGCAAAGCTTGCGTAACCTATACATATACAGACTATTGAGGTTGCTGGCTGTGGGTGTTTTTATTCTACCCTTACACTAAGGCCATCATGTGTGTAAAGCTATGAAACAAAGATATGGCATAATTTGTAAATTAATTTGTTACTCTGAAAAAAATACATGGTTTGGCTACCAGCAGTTTGTTTCCAGTATCTTTGGCTGTAATACCTGCACGGCTCTCAGGCACTTGCTGATTAGGGAGGAATGTTTCACCTTTGACCTCCACTTAGGCAAGTGTGAGTAAAACACAGGATCCTCTACCCCTCCTCCATCATTGTAGGGGATCCAACTATGCACACGTGGAGGGGGCCCCAGTTGGGAACCTCCATTTTACTCACAGCTTTGTGTCAAGAAAACTAGGCAACAGAAACTCAGACATTTCTGGTTAGTCACTACATAACTCCACCTCTAAGTGAAGACTTTAACCTTTCTTGTCTAATGGGGACAAATCACTAAATGATACAGAAGATGGACCAATACTTAATAAATTTACGACTTCTAATAATTATCCATCTTAACTAACCTTTCTGTGGTTACACATACACAAGTTCTCCTTTGTTAAATCTGACTTCAGTGATGTGTTTTTGTTTTTATTCAGAGGAGAAAATATCAACTGTACTTTCAAAGTCTGCTTGATTCTGTGATCAGAAATTCCTCAGAGCAAAAGACAGACTTACTAAAGTAGTCCACAGTTTGCCCTGTATACTTCATGTGTCTCCTAGCCCAGATACAGGTCTGACCTATATTCATTGATTTGGCTGGGACAGAGTGAGACAGACTGATCTGAGTGCAGACCAGCTGGCAGCAGGGGGACTACAAGCTCACCATAACTCTGCATACCTTTGCCAGACAGGGTTTTCCATGCATTGCATCACATCCTGAAAGTTCATTCGTTATTCTTGCACAACAAAGCACCACAAAGATCTCCAGTCTTTACAGACAGGTTATGTATCAAACAAACAAAAGTGTCTAACCAGGCCCAACCACGACTGTTTTTTCACTACATTTTCACTGAGTTGTAAAAATTGAAACATTTCTAAAATAGATTTTTTAATGGGAATAAAGCTCAGGTTGTGAACAGAAATCAATTACACGCCTCTCTGTCCCAGGAGTGAGCTGCTGTTTATTGCCTCTCCCTGCTGTGTGCTGGTTATGTCATACCCTCGTACTCCTTCACAGGGAAGCTCTCTGATTTACTTAACATATCCCATGGATGTGAAAAACAATCCAAGAGCCTTCTGTGACTACAAATGACACATTTTATCTGTTTTTACCCTCCAAACTGGATTTCTAATAGGGCCACAATTATTACCAAGGACAAGGAAAAGAAGTTCTACAGAGATAAAAGCACACAATTATCACTATTTTATAAGTATTATATTTTTGTTATAGTTATTGTTACTTCTGTGATTATAATTTCCATGATCATTTTGCAGATAGATGTTACATCACATGTTTTTTACTGGATCATCCACTTCAGGGATTCTTTCATATTTTAACAGAAACTGAATGACCATTGCAATCACGTTGAGCTTTCAATCTTTGCTTCATTTTCCCATTTTATTCTCATATTTCATAAAAATGTTGCCATGGTGCTGCTGCCTCCCCAGTAGCTCTACAGTTTGTTTTAGCTCTTTTTCAGTTTTTAAACTATTTTTTATCCAGTTTTGAGTTTGTTTCAATCATTTAAACCTTTCTGCTCTTCTTATGAAGACATTTTTTGTTGGTTTGTTTTATAAATATCCCATGGATATTTTTAACCTTTCCATGCTACCAGGAACCAGTCTTCTCATACAACTTATTCAAGAAAGGAACTATTGACTATTACCCTAATCTTATCTTATCTTATATTTCATTTTAAATACGTCTCCAAAAGAGATTTTATATTCCAAAAATTATCAAATGAAAAACCATGTTGGCATTCGTACAGCCTCAGGAATTCATTAATGTGTTATAAATGAAAGTCACATTGTGACCGTGATAAAAATCCAACAGAAGTGGGGAGAGTACAGGACGCCACGTGCAGGGGCTGAGGTGGTGGGCTCCAGTGTGTGTCTGCATAGACCAGACACATAGACCAGCAGCAGCTGCCCCCATTCCCTGGAAAACACCACCATGAGGGAAATAACCTCCCCTTGACATTGAGACCATACTGTGCCACAATGCCCACCACGCTCATTCTTCCTAACTATGAGGTTTGCGTCAGAATCAGAGCGAAAATGCGGCTGAATCGGTTACAAAGTAGCGCTTTAGCTCCGAGAGCTCCGTGTTTAGTGTGACAATAACAGCCGCAGCCTCTCAAAGTCATGGGCGCTGATCTGCCGGCGAAGTCGCCATGTGAACAATAACCAGCCAGAGGCATTGAGCCTCCATTATAGCAGCCGCCAAACAGCCATAAGACACAAAACAACACCACATCCGAGTGAAATACTCTTCTAAACAAGAATACATACAGCGGAGTAGCCTCCGTACAGTCATAACATTACCTTGGTCCTGGAGGAGGGGAAAATTTCCAGTCTTCCCGGACACAAAAGCCGTCTCGCTCCGTGTTTCCTGCTTTACTTCTGCATAAAGAAAACTCCCCAAAAGCAAAAATCTCCTTGAAGCTCGGGTCAGTCGTGTCTGAGACAGAGGGTCGGGTAGGTAGCTGTTTCCGTCTTTGGCTCGAGCTGCCTGTGTGTGGTACGGTGCCGGACACTTTGCTCTAGTTTCTCGGCTCCCTTTCTAGAAATATGTGTTAGTAGGTCAGCGGTTGCATAACAGCTCTTAGGCTGCCTAGTCACGTTTTTGTCCTCTATCCCTCCGCGCGAGACTCTCCCTCTCTCTCTCTCTCTCTCTGTTATGCATTTCTTCTCCTCTCCTCACCCATTTACCTCCACCTCTCTTTGGCGATGTAATATGTCTTTCATGGGATTGGTTATGTTTAAAACAGGGGCACAACAGCAAGCCCCATGCTGCCTCTGCACATCCAAGACCGTTTGTATTAAACAGCTCATAACATGTAACCTCTGTGCGTGCATGAGTCCTTATGAATATTATGATCTGTAAGTCGTTGCGTCATAATACCTTTTAGTTATATAAGCAAATACAAGTATATTCAAAAGCAAATAAAACAGATGTATTGGTTTTCAGCAGCTATTGTGTCAAAGGTTTCAAGGACCTACTTTACTCAAATTCACCTCATCTGACAATTAACTTTCTGTTTCAAACCATTAAGTTTGAAACAAATATGAAACTAGCAAAAAGATATTTTATTTTATAGTACATGATACTGCTGACTTTTAAATGCAGACATTCAGTGATAAAAAGGTGCATTATAATACATTCTGCCAATTAAAGTGGCTTCATGGTATGCACCTGGTTGATGGGTATGGCTGATATACAAGCTATGTGCCTTTACTTTTTAAGGTATATACTGTATATGTATAGCACCTTAAAACAGATATTTATAAAGTGCTTTAACAGACAAAACAAAGGCAGAAAAAGGCAGAACTCTGGGTTCAATAAATCAACCATCAGGTCAAACAGAGACCAAAAAAGTAAGGCAAAAAGGCACAGAGGGTCATATAAAATATAAAACAACAAAAGGAAAGAAAATGGTAAACTTGAGACAGCTGAAGTACTATAGGAATAGAGTACATTAGTACTAGGGATGCACGATATTATCGGTTTGATAACGGTATCGGCCAATATTGAAATTTTTACAGATATTTACAGCCAATATATCAGCCATATATATCAGCCATATATATCAGCCATATTTCAGCTGGAATCAGGGGTTTCATTTTTTGCAAGAGCAAAAGAAAAAAAATGCTGTTTTTCTTGTTTTACATCTGTTCCTCCCAAAAATATACTGTAACACTGAAAGAAACAAGTCCATTTTTGTTAAGAGCTTGAGCTCTTGACCACAAATATTGTGATCAGTATCTGCAGTAATATTGATATATTATATTAATATTGATATAATAGTGATATTGGCAAATGTGTAACATATGTACATATGAGTAACACTAGAAAAGAAGCTATTTCTTTTAATATATAATGATAAGGAGACAATAAGTCAATTAATAGATGACAGATTTATAGATAAATAGACAACAGTTAATAGTTGATGACATCACATCAGGAAGATGGAAAGAAGAGGGTAAACAGAGGACAGAAAAACAAAAAAGGGAGTATATTAAAACGTCAGAAGATATATATGTGTGTGTATGTATGGAAATATATAGGTGTAAGAAAATATCAACACACCAATATAATTTACAGAAATTTGTGATTTAACTTCTGGCCACTTGTTGGCAGCAGAATTTGTCCTTTTGGCTCTATTTCTGTTGCATTTGTTTTATTATTTATGTCACTGGGAAAGACTCCAGAGTCTACCATGGATTCTGCAGGGACCATGCTCTATATCAATAACAGATTAGACGCAAAGCAAAATCATAATGAGTGATTCAGCCGTTGTTTGCTTACAAAAGTCAAGCCAGTTGTTTGCAAATATTTTTGAGGTCTTGTGATTTTTTTTTTAGTTCAGTTTTTTGCCCTTAATTACGCTTTCTGCTTTTTTTTTTTAACTTTTTTTTTTTTTTTCATTTTTTACAGAAACATAGAACAAATGAGGACAAAGGACAACATATATGCACAGTACATGGAGTTACTAGATACATTGTGATGTCAAAAAGTCAAGAGGATTTTTCTGAAGGCAGCATTTTAGTGATTGCTTTTTTTCTTGCCACCAAGAATATCTTCAGAAGATATGAGTCTCCTCTATTGAGGCCTTCAGGGATATTCCCAAGACACTTTCTGTTTTTTGATAGATTGCTCTATATTTTAAAAGTATGCTTCATATGACAAACGGTGCTTATTTAATGATTCACTCCAACTTCCGACACACACTAAAGATACCAGCAATATGAAAATATCGTATTATTACAATATGCCAGTTATTTTTTTTCTACTTGTTAAGTATATATCAGATATATGTATAAGACAGCCTTTGCTCTATTTTAATCACACAAAGCAGGTTTCATACATGACCAACATCTTAAATGAGCTGTTTATGTCATCCCTGTTTCATGCCATTTGTTTGCCAGTTTTCTTCAGGACTTGTGATTTGTTGTATTTTTTTTTCTCTCTCTCTCTTTCATTTTCTTTTATTGTTTTTTTTTCTGTTTCTTAGATACACTTCTCTATTTTTATTTTTTATCCTTGTTCTATATATGAACAACATGCTTCTTATGATAAATTGTGCTTATTTTATGTTTCTTCTAAGATACTAACAACATCAAAGTAACGTGTGTACATATATATATTACAATATGCCAGTTTTTTAAAAAATGTATTAAATACTTTTCATATGTATCAGATGGCCCTTGCTCTGTTTTTAATCACACAAAGCAGATTTAATGTATTATTTTTTAGTTTTTTATTTTTGCTGTTCATTATACTTCTCTGTTTTTAATCATTATCCCTCTTCTATATTTAAACAATATGCTTTTTATGATAAATTGTGCTTATTTTACGTTTCATTACAATTTCAGGCACAAACTAAAGATACCAAAAACATTAAAATAACGTATACAAACACATTACATTATGTCAGTTTTTTCTTAATTTATTAAATACATTTCAGATATATGTATCACACAAAGAGATTTCATGTGACCATCATCTTAAATGTGCCGTTCACGTCATTGTGTTTCGCCACACACACACACACACACAACAGCATGCACACATTTACACAGGCACATAAACACTCACCATCATCACCAGCATCGCACCATAGGAGGAAAACAGCGGCCTTGAACTTGTCTGGCTCCTCCCCCACTAGTCCTCTGTGTTTGTGCCGTTTTTACCAGCCCCCACATGCTCCTCCATCTTTCTGCATGCAGGCATTCCCTTGGCAACAGTGGTGTGGCTGTGCCTGCCTAGCAACCAGAAGACCCTCCTGTCTTCCTGTGTGGCTTATGGCATGAGGTTTACTGACATATATGGAGACTGGTCGCAAACAAAAAGATCTCTGCATGTTTCTGCGGCCACATGCTGACCAATGATGGTGTCTCTCCATCACACAGCCTCACTTTAACCTTAGCAAAGGTCAATTCAGGTTTCATAATTAGGTATATTGTAATTACTGCACTGTGAGCTATTTGAAGATTAACTTACTGTTCTTACAAAATAGGATCCTTCTCATGTGCAGCATGTGGTTCAAGTGTGAGCACAATGGAGCAGAGGACCTGTGTAGTAACACTGCTGGATATGAATGAATGAGACTCAGTGATCCATGCTGATCAGGACACTTGGCGCCACCTGGCGTTGGTAACAAAAAAGACCAAACGTTGAAAATTGAATATTAATGCATGTGGTAAGCCATAAAAATAACACTCAGCCTAACACTTTATTCACTGGAGAAAATATTTAAAGTCTAAACTCTGCTATTTTCAGACTCTGCACTGATTTAATATTCAGTTTCTTTTCCTAGGAAACATAGATTGACTGCAGACGTGTAACTCTGTCCAGGTGCTTGTGTATTCTGAACCTGTATCTTTCACTTCCATATGGGCCAATCAGTCTCCACCGCAGCTGCTTCACTGCTAAAAATAGCTTTCATACTGCTGACGTGATAGATGACTCATGCAGAGTCTCTCTTCTCTCCCTGCATCAGTACACCACCCCTCTCTCCCCACCACTGTCCTACACCCCACTGTCCCAGCTTATGCAGGTGACCTTGTTTCTTGAGAAGGGCTGTGTGCTGAACTTATACTCTGTTATAGCTTAAAACTGTTTGATTTGGGGACAGCAAACCTGCATCCAAATGCTGTCAAGTAATCCAAAAATGAAATCTTCTAATAATTTTCATGTGCAGTGCCTCATTTCAGCACCACACATCCTCACATCCTCTCCTGCCTGGATACTGTTTGCACTGCAGTCACTCCTGTTTGAGATGTAAAGAGAAAGACTGCATCTCGCCCCCTTACTGTGTGTTGATAGCTGTATCTCGTTCAGGGATGGGTACTGGTGGCCCGGGGGGCCACATGCAGCCCTCCTACCCTCTTAACATGGCCCGCCAGTCAATTTGAAATATCAAAAAATGCAATTTAGTGAAGTAAACATGACGAAATCTACCAAGAAAACTTTAAAATAGAAATATTTCCAAGAACATAGAGCTGTAACAAGCTGTAATCATCTCTTTAAAATTCTCCTTGTGCATTACTAAATGTTCGTTAAAGTAAAAACTAAACTGTAAGTAAAATAAACATAAACAACTATTCAGTAATCTGAAAGCAGAAGTTTATTGTTTCAATTTCAACAATGTGGCCCCATCACTGAGGATAAAATCAACGTAACCCTCTTGGTTACCAAAATTGCCCACCCCTGATCTAGTATAACATCCACTGTATTGCCTTTAAGGTTTGCTCTTCATCTGAACTAATTTCATCTGAAAATATGAATCACTAGAAAGCACTCTGAGAGCTCAAACCCTAGCCAAGGTAGCTCACATATTGCTGTTACATCTATAAGCAATAGTTTCATGATAAGGTTACCATCATAATATGATTCCTTGACCCTGAAAACCCACACCTAGCACTCAGAATCATGTTGATATCATTATTAGTTAGACAGTTATTGAGGAAAAACGATCGTTCACTAATAGCTGTTTTCTGGATCACCACCAAAATCTAATCATTTTTAAGTGGGGTCATTATATAAGGTTATATATAACTTTATTTGTCCTTTTGGAGGACTCCCTCAGGGAAATTAAGATTCCAGCTGCACCATTTATAGCAGATAAAAAGATATATTAAAAAAGAAAGACAAATAAAATAGAAATAAGGCTACTGGCTGGCTGGCTACAGACATTACCAACATCTCCTGAAAATCTGGTAGTTTTGTGTAATCTTGCTAACAAACAGACAAACAAACAGAAGCAACATCATAACCTCCTTGGTGGAGGTAAATATAAAACATTAAAACCTTCAAAGACAGTGCATATAAAAAGCAACATTTGTCATGAATGGCAGACTGTTGTTATCTTTTTATTTCAAATACAGTACACATAAATTATCATTTTAAACAGATCAGCTGTATGGGTTGCATATGGTTTTAAAAACTGGTACAGGTACAGTGTAATAGAGGTGAGGTAAACAACACATAAGGGTTATTCCAAAACAGGTGTCACAGGACACATCTTAGTTTTCCTAGGAGCGAAGCATGTTGGTATTTATGCAAACTTACGTCATACAGTGTCTAATATATGGTAAAAATGATGATTTTTTTAAAAAGCCGTTAAACTGTGTATTGTCCAAAAGAAAATGAAATGTTACTTTTCCACTTCACTCAACTTAATACAAATTAACATATTACATAAACTAATTGTGTTTTCTTGGTTGTTTTTACCCAAATATGTTTTTGAAATAGTCATGGTTCTCTTATTCTTCAGAAAAATCAACCAGAAGGAATCAAACATTACTGATCCTGAGTTAATCATGACATGTGCCGATTTTATTATAGTCATGTTTGATCTACACAGAAAAATAGACCCGGTGACACAAGTTTGACACTTAAGGAACTTTTGTGTAATAATTCTAGGACCAGGACTGTACAGAAGAGCCTCACAGCCTTCCTGTGTGAGGTTTTCATGTTCTCCCTGTGTATGCGTGGGTTTTCTGAGTACTCTAGTTTCCTCCCACAGAAAAATGCCATGCTTGTTTGGTTAAGTGCTGACTCTAAATTGCCTGTATGTGTGTGAATGGTTGTCTCTGAAAGGGATAATGGGTTTATATTAGTGATTCTCAACTGGTGGGTCATGAACCAAAAGTTTTCAACGGGTCACAAGCCTTTGCCGCACTAAAAAAATGTTAGGAAAAAAGTCCTGTGCTTTTATTTTGAAGGGTATTTTTTATGCAGTGGAGGGCTGTTTGTTCACACTCCTTAACAACAGGTGGTGATAATACCTGTCAATCAAAGGGTGTTTGTTTTATATATTAATAAGTAGGTACTCAGCTTAAGCTACATATTTTTAATATTTGTTGAAACTGCTTCTCAGTAGTTGGACTTTTTTATTTCACATTTGTCGATTAAAGCTCTGTGGAGTCTGTTAAAAAGGCTGAAGTTACTGAAGGTGTGTTGTGACAGCCTCATAATCAACAGCTTATTTAGTGCTAATGATTGAATATTGTTACTTAAGACCTTGTGTCCCTAAAATGCACTTTTTGTTTCAATTAAAATGCAGCTAATTGAGCATAAAAGATATATTTTCCTCTCTAGCATCGCCACATGCAGGTCATTTTGGTTTCTCATGACACTGTTTTTTTGTTGGCATAATCTGATATTCTGGACTATCTCAGTTCAAAGTGCAGCATAATTTTATTAAATAAATTTGAGAAGTTGAAAATGTCCCTCGATTTGGGTTGCAGCTTGAAATTAAGGGGTGATGATGGGTCCCAAAGCCAGACCAGTTGAGAAACACTGTTTTTATATAATGGATGGATTCTAGGGACTCACTGTCCTGTAAAAATGTGCAGTCCATAAGACGAAGTGTTGAATAAGATGAAGCCTGAATTCTAGAGCAGACTGGACCTTCAGGATCTCAGAGCTTTGTGAGTAGCTGCTGAGAGAAGAGCTTCTTGAGCTGAGCCACTTCTTGAGACAAACAGCTGATCTGAGATCTGAGATTATTGTTTTCTGTTGAAAGATTTGAGTCCCGTGAGTTTTGCAAAGAGTTACATAATCCAGAAGGCAGACTTTGATACTGCAGCTCAGGTCCACCACAGGGCTCCTCCCTGGACCACTGAACCGGACTTTCTGCCTGACTGACCCAGCCCACCTGCTGCTGGCCCCTGTCATGAATGTTTGGCCCCACTGTGGCAATGGGTGGTCCACTGTATCTGCTATCAGAGGATGGATTCACCTCCCCTCCAGGGCCTTTGAAACGGAGCTTGTGTGGGAGACTCCTAAAAGCCTCAGGTGAGTCTTGTCTGTTCATGTATGGACTCTCTTTGGTTTCATGAGGGTAGCTGTGGGAGTCATAGACCTGCTGCTCCCCCACCATCTCTCCCGGGGAAAGCCCACCTTGCTCAACACCAGCATTTGGAGGACTTGAGGCTGACTTGCTATGACCTGAAGGCAGCATGGCTTTCCTCGGGCTATTGATCCCTTGCTGCTGCACAGTGTGAGGGTGGATGCTGTTGGTGCCTGGGCCGGGCTGTGGGCTAAAATGTGTCAGTCCATCATTGAGAGGCTGGAATACATGAGCTGTGTGAAGGGATGAAGACAGAGGTAGGATGGACATGTCAGAAGAGTCTTTCACCAAACCAAAGCGAAACTTGAGAGCCAAGAGCTCGGCCCTAAGGCGGGCATTCTCCTCCAGCAGGCCCAACACCCGAGTCTCCAGCACCATGTCATTGGCTCTTCGCTTCTCTCTGGATCGTTTGGCTGCTTCATTGTTCTTCCTCCTCTTGTCCCAGTACCCTTCATCTTTCTTCTCCTCAGATATAAACTCGCGTTTGCGGCGTGCATTGCTACCACTGTCTTCATCACAACTGCTACCTGACTTAGCTTCACTGTTGACAACACTCTCTTTGTGTTTTCGGGCAACAGTGTGGCCCAGTAGGGTCCGAGCTAGCTGGCTTGTTGAGGTCAGGATGGAAACAGCCTCATCAGTGAAGGAGCCAGGTTCTCCCTGAAGCTGGGTGCTCATTCCTCCACCAGTATGAAGTGAGGACAGAGCCAGGCCCTGGGTCAGTCCTCCTACAGTCTGAGCTGCCATGTCCAAACACTGCTGTTTGAGCTTTGAGGGGTTTTGACAGCAGGCTGGTTGATTTGGGGTGAACAGTTTGGTGATGGCGCCACCTAGTGGAGAAAAACAGAAGTGCATGAATTCTGGTAACAGCACGGTAAGCTCCAGAAGGCGAAAGAGAACATTTCACAAGCCGTTTTTCCTTGAAAGTTGCAAAGCAGGCTGCGTCAGCACAGGAAAATGTTATCATAACAAAAATATAGCATTAACAATAGCCTATATCTGTCTTACTAAATTGAAAACACTAAACTGAACAGAAACCCAATTTAAATACAGAAGACTAACAATTAAATCCCATTCATCAATTGCCCGAAAACCATTAATAGCTTAATTTTTACGGCAATTTGACCGTGCAAACCCCCTTTGGCCTATAAACGGAGAATTTTTTTTTTATTTATTTTTGAATTGTTTATTTCCGTTAAGATAAACAGAGGCACATAACCAGAATACATTTTTCAAGATAACCAGGTTTACGATCATCAGTTATCAGGTCTATGTCCATAAATCCAAAGCTCTGATTGTCGTTTGTCAACAAAGCTCAATAAATCCAGAGCTTCAGAAAATGTTTCATCGGATGTGACAGTATGTTCCCATAAAACACGAGAAACCATCAATAAATCAAAATAAGCGGTTTATCTCCGTTGATATGAAATAAATCTTACCTTAAGATGAACTCGTCGGTGAGAGTTTCAGTCTCCTCAGACAGAGATGGGACACTCTCCACTCCACAGGACGTCCGCGTGTTTCTGCTCCTCATCCCTCCACGGTCTGCGGCCGCTCTCCATAAACCGTGCCTCACCCCTTCGTCGGGTTGGATACTCACCCAAAGTGACCTCCGCCCCGCCCTCACCCTTCCTCCTAATGGGAATTAAGTTTGCGGCTCGAGCCAGACGAACAAGCCTCGACGAAAAACAACAAATACCGAGGAGCAAATATTCTGTCAGTGGAAAACTGAACAGTATCACACAGCAGACCTGATGACTGAGGACAACAGGCAGTGATACACTCAACAGAAACACTAAACAGCAAAAACCTGCCGTCTTTGTTTATCACAGTTAAATGGTAAGACTCTACTTCACCATGAAAGTGTTTGTAGATATAAAATCCAGAGGAAAACTCAAAGTTATTGCAGATGATTGAGGACTTCCTGCTACTTTATCTAAAAACATCTACATGCCAGTAAGACCTGTCCTACTACTACCACACCTCCCTTTGCAAAAAGCACTTGAAGTTCATTTTATGAAGTATGCTCCAGTATAAGTACAGCAAGTATACTAGCATGTACTTGTAGTGCACTAGAAAGTATAGTAATTTAATACTTCTTTGGACTAAATAGGAACATTATTTTAAGTTTGCAGAAGTACACTTTCAAGTATACAACAAGTACACGTATCTTTATACTACTAGTGTACTAGGTATATAGGCCTACTTCTAGTCCACATTTTAGTATATTAAAATATACTTTAGGTATACTTTTATGAACTAAAAATACAATTTTTTGCTATTTTCCTAGTATACTTGTTATACTTTAAGTATACTTGTAAGTTCTACTTCCTTGTAATTCCCCTTCATGCACAGATTAAACAAAAAAGTTCTGTGTCACAGTCAAAACTATGAAAGACTAAAGAAGAGATACAACAGTGCTCTGTGCTTGAAAGATGGTACATTTTGTTTGATTAATTATTTTGTTATTTTTAAACAAACATGTTCACATTAAATTTCTGCTTTTTGTCCATGTGGCAAACTCTGTAGTGTTTTAGTCGAGGTACTTACTAAATCAGACAGGCCTGTATGTAAAGATTTACAGATCAGTGTACAAAGTACTTTCATATTTGAGGTAAAAAAAACAACTGTTAATGCTGTCTGGTCTGATATGATTAAAACAAAATGTGTTCTTGTTGAAACAGATGATGATGTGTACATAACACCATTGCCAAACCCTTATGAAAGGGACAAGAACTTGATCAGTAAAGTCAAGTCAAATTTTTCTCTGTTCATGTTTTTAAGGTACATAAAGATAACGCAATAGAGCATGCATACTATTTTACTGTAAACTTTTAAACTCCAGTACTATATGATCCTGAACATGTAAGTTTACAACAGGGGTAATACCTCAAAGCAAATGTGTGTAGAGAAAAACATTAGTATTCTGCTAAATTAAATGTAAGTACAATGACTTGACCTTATTCTGTACCTGGATCAAGATATACTAAGTATTAGTACTTTGTGGCAGGAAGAAGTAAAAAGTACACTAAAGTACAAGTTTAAGTTTTAGTATTAAATTATAAGTGTAAATCTTAGTATTAATGTACTTAGTCTTTTTATACTTTTCAGTATGAGCCAAGTATACTTCACTATACTATTCTTAAGTATCTAAAATATAGTATATAAAAGTTAAACTTCAAGTATACTGCCTCAGTTTTAGTATAAAATAAGTAGAATAAACTAATTTTTTGCTAAGGGTCATCTTTGCTTATCACAGTTAAATGGTAAGACTCTGCTTTATTATGAAGTGTTTGACCAACATCATGCATGCATTTGTAGATATAAATCTAGAGGAGCGACTCAGAGTTATTGTAGATGATGGAGGACTTCCTGCTTCTTTGTCTAAAAACATCTACATGTAGTAAGATCTGTCCTCTTCCTACCACACCTACCATGCAGCTCAGGGATTGGAATAATCTGCATATAGGAGCCATTGTGGCTGTTAAAGGAGACTGAGGATAAAACCACGTGGTTCACTGTCACTCAGTGTGTTATATATTAAAGGTTGTGTATTTATGCACAACTGCAGTAAGATTCCAGTAAGTGACGCATCTAAAATGATATCAGAGCAGCTGTCAGGCTGAATTACATCGAATAAGATTCACAGAAACATTCACGGCTTTATTGATCAAAGTGCCCTCATGATGCCTGATTCCAGTTGATGTCCAAAAAAGATATTTCCTTATTTCATTTGTTTTTAACAGTAAAAGATTGTGCCCTGAAATAAGTTAGCACTCAAGAGTCTCAATACCTCACAAATAACTTTCTCTAAGTTTACCAAACGATTATTAAAATATATATCTTTTCTTTACACCAAAAACTACCCACTTCCTGTAATGACTGTATCATCTGCCAAAACTGACACGTGACATACCAGATAAAGAAACAGCCGATGACAGCTGGCACAGAGACGGTGTGCCTGAAATAAACACAGTCCACCTGAGCCTAATGCTGGCTACTGTTTTATCACCTGCATAAAGGAGGTCATGCTTTTGTCGGTGCTTGTTTGTTGTAAGGATAACTCAGATAGTTAAGAATGGAATTTGGTTACACTTTCAGGATAGTTCAGATATGAAACAAGGACCAATCAGTTCAGCTTTGGTGGTGATCCAAATGTGGATGCAGAGCCAGGAGTTTTTTTTAATGATTTGTGAGATAGGGCAGTTTTTCACGTTTTTGCTAAGAGCCCAATACATTCCCAATGGATTTAGACATTTTCAGGGATTGTTGTTCATAGCACAAGGACAAGTGATTAGATTTTGGTGATGATCCAAATCCAGTTAGGGATCCAGAGTGGCCTTTTGTCAGTCTAAAACAGGGGTGGGCAACTGGTGGCCCAGGGGCCCACCCCTGTTCACCTCGCTCAGTGCACCCCACCAATCATTAAAAAAAAAGAAATTGGAAATATGAAGAAAACCTAACAACTGCTAAATATGACTCATCAACCAGGACCAGATAGTACACAAATTAGTATAGCTGATAAAATATTTCAATTACCCTTAGATTGCTGGTATGTGTTTTGTTTTTTACAAGCCATTAAAGAACTTACTTTGCCATGATAGCATCTCTAAATATCTTTTATGAGGCATTAAGGTATAATATTATATTAGTAAAAGCTTGATTTGGAAACAGTGGCAAATGTAATATATTTGTGCTTAAAACTGGTAAACATTTATTATTTTATTGCATTATTTATATAAATTTTGTTCCTCATTGAGTGTGCCCAGCAATACGTAACAGTGCGGCCCTCAGGCACTAAAAAAAAAAAATAATAATTACGTGACCCTCTTGGTAATCAAAGTTGCCCACCTCTGGTCTAAAAGAAATGAAAGTACCTGGTGGCTCAAAAGCTGTCAGTCATGGAAAAAGGCTAAACTGATTCAGAAATGCTTGCATAGAGTAGACTTAATACCTGTGCTGTAAGGCTGGGTTAAAGTGATTGGTTTTGAAGGTACTCTTTTCATCCAAAATGTGGGCCTATGTTCTCCACACATGTGCCTGACTCTCTTTGGGCTTTTCTATAGTTTAAGGCCTTATGATCTATTGTCTACCCAAACAGCAAACCCCTGTAGAAGAAAACGTCCTTCACATTTTAGTGTTAGAGTATTTTTTCTGAATTTAGTTATTGATAATGGTTCCTAATTTCTCAAACAAAATAACAACATAATTGCACAACACAAACATTTCTTGAAAAATATCGAATACTGTATCTCTTGAAAGATTTTCAGCATAAGGGTTAATATCAAATTTGATGCTTTGCAGCCTATAATGTATTGCTCTAATCCATTTTTACATCACACTATCATTGAGGTCGTCACCTACTTTACAAAAGTCATCCAGGCACAGTGGTCATAGCGGCTTGTCCTCATTTGTCCTGAGCTGGGGAGCTCCCATAAAAAGGTGATAAAGCTACACTTTTCCTAACAAAACTTTAACAAATATTCCATCGAGTTCTGTTCATATTTCCATCACAACATTAGGTTTATAATGTCTAATGTCACTCATTTAATATACTCGGTTTCTCTTTGTACGCCTCACTTAGGTTTGTTTTAGAAGATCACAGTAAAAATGTTATTGCACCATGAGTTAATCTGTAAACTTAATGAGTCTGTATGTGAAGAAAAACATAAAGACACCTGTACAGAGTGAGTCTCTCAAATGCTGGTTTATAGTGTGAACAGAAAGAGAGCTGTTATGTAATACATACACAGAAAGAGAGCATTTGAGGACTGCTCACTGCTGAAAGTTCATGTGGGGTGAGACTGCAGAGAAAAAAAGGCACATTGTTCCCTGAGCAATCTGCTGCCGACCCTTCCTCCATGCAGATGAATACAATTTACAGTGGATCTCTATCTGGAGGCAACTTATAAATCTCTTAAAACACTGTAATGGTAATTCTTCTGACTTTCTCCAAGTTTGTGATTCGTAACTGCAAATCACTTTTGACATGTTTGTGTTACTTAACACGTCAACATACAAACAGTTGTTCTTTGCATGTGCATTGTTGGCCATGTATGTCATGTATGTAATCTTTCTTGTGAATTGCGTTGTACCTTCCTGAGTCTAGTCATGGCCACATCTGTACATAACAGTGCTCCTGTTTGAGTTACTTTGTTGGGACTCCAATGTTGGGATGGTAACTCAGGAATGGCAATGAGTTTCTTTTATAGAAATTAAACTTTAAAAAGGTCTTAAAAATATATAGTAATTCCAATGTTGGGCAAGTTTCTCAAAAATCTGTAATTACTTAGTACTTCTTGAAACCCTTCCAAAACCCAACAACAACAACATGTTTACTATAAAAGGTGAATGGACATGAGCTTATATTGTGCTTTTCAAGTTTTACTGACAACCAAAAGCATTTTTACCTCGCAGATCACATCTGCCTGTTCACACACATTGACTCTCTCACTGATAGTTGAGTCATCAGTATTAACTAACACATTCACGCCCTTTCATACCCGGTTACACTCCACTGATGCAGAAGTGGGAGCAACTTGGGGTTAAGTGTCTTGCCCAAGGACACATTGACAAGTGACAGCCGGAGTTGGTTTCAAACCTTCAACCTCCTGATTACTGGTAGAGCACACTCGTGTCCCTTTAGTGGTTCTAACAGACTGACACCCCAATAAGTTAAGAGTATTCTCAGAAAATAGAGACACTTATGTGAGGAATTAAACATTTTAATGAAACAAGAAGAGCACAAACATCTGCCAAGGCATTTTTGACACTGTTATCCAAGTTATTTTTGCAAATATAGAAATCTGCTCTTTCACTCAATGTTTCAAATCCTTTTAAAACTTGGACCCACATCAGAATTCAGATCACCTCTAAAATCATATTACATCTTCCTTGATCTATGACCAACATATCCTGAAAATTAAATCAAAACCCGTCAAGTTGTTTTTTAGTTATCTTTCTTGCTGGTGAATGAATGGACGGATGGATGGAGAGACAGACGAACAAATGGACAAACGCTGGCAAAAATGTATACTCCTTGGCAGAGGTAATGAGGCATTTCTGAATTAAAAATAGAAACAGAAACAGAAATATACCATTCACTATGTGCAGCTGCAATGCAAATGAAAGGTCAAAACCACACAGTGTGTAACTATTGGACTGTTAGTGTTACTGCATGAGACAGGGCAGTTTCTGCAAAACCAGCGTGAGATGAGGGAGTGACCATGGTGTTAAGTCTGACTGCAGTTGGAATAAATGACCTGCAGCACTTTTTGAGAGGCTTGTGAAGCATTCTGCTGCTGAAGGAGCTACTAAAGGCTCCCACTGTGCCATGCAGTGGGTGAGAGGGATTGTCCATGATGGATGTCCGCTTGGCTAACATCTCCCTCGCCCAACTCCTTCACAGAGTCCATGGAGCAGTCCAGAACCAAATGGCCCTCCTGCCAGGTTTGCTCAATCTTTTCCTGCCCCTCTTTTTGCACCCCCTACCCCAACAGCCCCTGGCATAGATGAGTGCAGGCGCCGCCCTAGCGTCATAAAAGGTCCAAAGGAAAGTCCTGAACACACAGAAATAACCTCAGTGTCCTCAGCAGGAGAAGTCAACTTTGCCATCATTGTACAGGGACTATGAAGTTTGCTTAGTCAATGAGCTTCATGAATTTAAAATGAAGTTCACAAGAGACAAAAATAATCTGTCCACCTTTTCACGACAAAATCTCAAAATGAAGATAACAGTTTGAGTAACAGATCACTCCTCTTCCTGATAACAGCATTCTTAGGTCAAAGTAACCAAGTAACTAAGATTTACTTTGATGAGTAAGTGTAGTATTATTTACGTTTTAGAGGTTATTATCCCTCATTTTAATACTTACTCAAACAGCTATATCATTAGTGTTACAAGTAATTACTGCCCAACCCTGCTTGTGTCTAAGATTTATAAGTAACTAATTTCTAACCTTTATGAAAAGTGCTATACAAATAAAGTTTGATTGATTGATTGATTGATTGATAGTCATTGCAATTCCTCTGAACATTTTCGAAACTGTAGAATTGGGGATATCAGAGTATGATTTAACTATGAGTTGTATAATTTCTTTAGGTTCTGTTTTTGTCTTTATTCTCTCAATTTCTTTTAAATAATGATCTTGTAACAGAAAATATCGAAACTGATCCTGTTTCCCCAAGTTGTGTTTTTCTTTTAATGTCTGAAAACTTTCCAGCGTTTGTTTCTCCAGAATAACATTATAAGTAGTAATTCCTTTTTCCATCCAGTATTTAAATCTAGAGTCCATCCAGTAACCTAAATGTTAATAATTACTTTTCCACACAAGGTTTACAGCAGACAGCTTTCTTCACATGTAGATCCAACACAAACTCAAAATAAAGAGTACAAAGAATACCAAGAATACTTCTGGCACAACTCACTCTCTTGTTTAAACATAAACTATATTGATGTTACTCATTTGATAGATCCTATGAGTTGATACATTTCCAGCCCTATTGGATTTGTGTTTTCCCCTTTTCTAAACCCCAAACGACTGAGGTGTATCCACATCTTACTCCAATAGCATACTCTGTCCAAATGAAAGGGATTTTAATGTGTCTAAACTATCTTTTATTTTTCTGAAAGTGTCACCAGGTAAAGGGCCTGCAAATGATCCCATCCTGAGAGAAAACTGCTGGTGTTCTACAAACCATGTTACACTCATTTTATTCATTTGTTAAACAGAGCATACTTTCTCTTCCTTCACAGCAAAGCTCCTGCTCTGCCCCTGTACCAAAACAGCTCTCAATTTAAGTGAGGAGCAGAGGGAGTCACTCCATACAGATAGATACTCTGTACTCCAGATATCTGTCAAGAGAAGATGAGGAAGAGGCAGCTGCGGTCAAAGAAAACAACCCCATCATGCTTATGTTTTTGTTGTAGTAGTTTATTCGTATGTTGTTGTGCCCTGAAATTCATCAACAAAGTTAAGATATGAGATGGTATACGATGTAGTTTTAGTAGCACATCACCAAATAAAATCATTTATTACGTGTTTAATTTCTAAAAAGACACATTCAATATTCGTTGGTAAGAATGAAGTCAACAGAGTAAAAAATAAACATGGACTAATGATAGAACTACGTCTTTAACAACTGAAAAGGCATTTTTTGCAGCTTTATTTGCACAAGAGGGCTATCTAAATAATTATGCTGTTGATGTAGAAAGATGAAGGGTTCGACAACAGGAAGCCACAGTAGATGTTTTCGTTTTTATCTTTATTAGTTTGGGTGTGAATGCTTCATGACACTTTGTACCTAATGGCACTATAAATGTCTCATGATTCAACCAAAGGTCGGCATGCATTCAGAGAAGGAAAAGTGCTTGTTGACTTTTAGTTTTTTAAACAAAGTTTGGTTTGAGAGGATAAATTACTCCCTTCTTACTTAGTCTGAGAGTTAAGAACCAGAGTAAGAATTGGACTAGTGTAAGATTTAAGTTACACAATCTTTGCTATGTCGTTGGAGTGATTTAAGGGGCCACCCTATCAGCATTAAGTGCCAAAGACAGTTTATGATTAACCAGAGGTTCTGTTCGGCATGTGAGGCAGTGATAGAGCTGTTTGTCAGGATGAGCTGCTTAAAGTAAAAATAATATTTACATCACATTATTACACAGGAACATAAAGTCTGCTTTTATAAAACTGGCTGATGCAGAACTTCTCTGAATTTCTTCCAGCAGATTTATGTTTATTTTGATATGTGAATATGTGAAATGTTTTTCAAGAACCCCAAATTGAAATCAGATTTTTGTTATTATACATCTTTACTTCACGTATTATCAGAAAATGCCTTCTGCAGGTTTACCAAAGGGTGACAATAAAACACTTAATGGTTCAGGTTAGGTGGAAGAACACTATCTGCAAAACAGATTAAAAAGTTAAAAAGTAATAAATGTAAAGTCCTGGAGGACAAATATGTGTGAAATTAGATTCATAGTTATGTGAAGTACATTCAGCCCCTCCTACAAACACAAATAGAGACATAAAGACCACTTTAGTGTAGAATGAGCAGTAACCTCATATGACTTTCTGTGTATTCACTCAAGTTCAAACCGGGTGAGGCAGCTCACACTCCTCCCTCCCTTGTTACCCCATGTTCTCTCGCTCTCTCATTTTTACATCACTCGATCTACTTGGACCCAGAGTCAACACCACTTTCACCACTCTAATCCTCATCCTGCTTTTGGTCAGCTATCCAAGCTCCCTGTTATGTAAGGTTGTATAATTGCAAACAATCATCCACACAAAGTTGCTGTACAGGAAATTAACCAAGCAGAGGTTTTACTCTGACTCAGAAGTAAGAGCTGCTCTTCTGAACAAGTTTTTCTGGATGAAAAAATCCTAACCTCTCCTATCATGGAGTGCATCCAAGCTTGGTTGTTTCCAAGTATGTAAGTCCTACTGGCTATAAATGTTGATACATACTGTGAAAATCACTGGTGCTGCCATGAAGTGGCCGGTTAAATAATGACGATAGTTCTCTGTAAAAGGTTTTGTTTTTGTACTGAAGTGGCTTTGCTGTGTCAAAGATGTTCCTGCTTCAGTGACTCCTCAGTTCTGAGTTTAAATGTCTGTCACTGGATGTGACAGCACAGGCAAGGAAACAATACGATGTTTAAAGTAAGTTTACGTTATACATGTTTGGGTAGGATAACAGAAAATGTCCCCTACATGATAAAATGAACACGCTAAACATGATAATATCACATGATTTTTATGAAACGAATGAAAGATGTTCCTCTCATTGACTAAGGCTAGAGAGTATGGACCCAAAAAATGCATTTTGACTTTTTTTTTTTTAGCTCTATGAAGATGCATTATGTTTATCTCAGTGTTTCTTCTACGATGAAATAACCAAAATAAGTCAGTGCTAAGTCAACACCACATCAGCAAAAAGAGATACACTAGCTCTCTATTCAATACACAACTGCACAATGTCAATTATAAACAAAGAATAACATCAAAACAAACTGCCTGTTTGTGAAAAATTCAACATTTTTAGAATGCTCTTTAAATAAAATATAAAAATACTGTTGTGATTCATTGCCAATAACTGCTGATAACCATATTACCAAAAATGATACCTTAATTTTTTAATTGAGTGTTTGGATTAAATTAAATTCTTTTGAACAATGTATTCAACTTTTCAGTCATAAATAGTCAGATAAAGTTGGTAGACATGTATTATATAAAAGCAAGATTTCCTCTATTGATATAAACAATACTATTTGTCACATTTGGAAATTCTTACTGGTGTAAGCAAGTACAATGAAACAATCATGTAACGATTACCCAATGAGGTATTTATGCAACATCACTTGATACCATCTGCAGAGTTCAATACATTTTATGAAGTGTTCATAGAAATACAACAATGGTACTGAAACAGTGATAATTTTGTTGACTAATTACTTTCGTCATAGTTTCATCAACAACCTTTCTTCCCCTGATGAAAACCAGACAGTAACTAATAAAAACAAGTGCACATGGACAACAACTATAACTAAATTATTTGACATTTTTATCAACAAATAAAAACACTAAAATGTTTGATAGAGACTTAATCCAATCAGACCTAATTTGGTCATGTAGAAAGTAGAGACAAGTTAGGAATATATTCAGTCACAGCTACTTTGGTTGTGTGGAAAGGTTGGATGAGTTAAGAGGGACATCCAATCACAGCTGCCTTAGTTTGGTGGTGGTGGGATAAGTTGTGGAGCGATCCAATCAGATCGCTCAACGATTCATTTTATCCAAGTGTAAAATATGACTTACACTTCACACTTCATATTTCAGTCGACTAAATTTGAAGTAGATTTTGTCGACTAAAATGTTGTGAAATTTCATCAACTAAAACTAGACTAAAATTAAAACAATTTAGATGACTAAATTATGACTAAAACTAAAAGATATTTTTAGGCAAAGGACTGTAACTATAACTAAATTAAAGAGTGCTGTCAAAATTAACACTTTATTGAAATACTAAAATCTAAATAGATTTTTGATAGCCATTTTATGACTATATGTACTTTGTTCTCGTTTCTTTCCATAACCTGAATTGCCAATGCGAACACAGTGCATATACAGGATCTACCTAAAACAGGACACACACACACACACATACATAAAGTGTTACCAGCACTGTAATGAATTTTGACTGTATAGTATCCAAAAAATAAGATCAACCAGCAAGAAGATGATAACTGGACATGCCAGAGGGAAAGCATGAGAGGGAGAAGTGCCTAATTTAAAGAGTTGATTGTCCATCAAGTAGAGGGTTGAGGGTACACGCCCAGCATTGGGACACTTAACCTCTAATTTCTCTCACTGATGCATCAGTGACATCAAAAATGGATATGAAAACGAGTGATGGGCTACTAACTTAGAAACTACAAATATCAGTGTGTGAAGGAAGAGTGAGCCGTTATTGATTGGTTGGTGTGACCCATGTTGCAGAAGCACTTTGAGAAGTCAGATGATTAGAAAGTGGCCATTCAAGCTCATGTCCATTTACTGTTTTCCAAGACAAGAGCCGCAAAGCTGTCTGAAGATGAGCTGCAGACAGAAGGGAAATGTGCTCCTATTTACTCCAACAAAAACTACTAACATTTAATCTTCTTTTCCTAAGAGCAAAATCTGAATCTTTCAACCCCACAGAGAAATTGTCACTCACAAATTGGGAGCCAACACAAACATTGTATTACAGTTCTTCTCCACTGGTTTGGCTCATTTCTTGAAACAGAAATTACATTCTCAAAGTATCACGACAAACCTCCAATCCATTTGGCAATTATTCACAACACAATTGAATTTCTCATTCATTTCATCAAATTGCAAATGTCTTAGTACATGTCTCATTGTCTCAGTATATCTTTGCAAATGATTAAGTACAGGTAGCCTATAGTTAGCGCAGTTAGCCTACATTTAGCACAATTTCAAAGTGAATAGATCCTGTTGATCCAAACTGATTATTGATTCTCAGCCTAATGGTTGTTCTCTCCAAAACATGTCAGCATCATTTCATTGCATAAGTCATCACATGCACTATAGTCTGTTCAATTGTCAAAAATAGTCAAGAACATAATAGTTCTTGTCTAAGGGTAGTTGTGAAACTCCAACTTTATTTACATCACTGTAGGCTACATATATTTTTCCTTGTTTTTTGCTTATGTGTTTATATGACAGTATATCATGCTGTATATGTTTTCTTTTCACTCTGATGTATGGAAGTTGTTTTATGTGTGTGAATAATAATGGTTACAATTTCCTTAGCAGTGCGATGTGTGATGTCAAACCTCTGACGCGACTCTTTTTTTCTCAGTTTTATAAACAGTTGTATTCTGTTAGCCAGACAAAAAACACTAGCACAGTAACCACTGTCAATGAAGGACTGGGCTAGGACTGAGAGGTGGACATGAGGGATATTTCAATGGTCCTCTGCATTTTGACTTGCAGTACTTACACAAGGCCAAAGGGACGATGCATTTTGGCGGCACTGACTATTTATATGAGAAAGGAATTTAGTTTTGGCACATGAGTGACCTGTTTGGGAGAGATATGAGCCTTCACAAGTGAGCTACGGTGTTGTGCTGAACTGTAAGACTGGTTTGCTAAATGATCTTAAAGTTTTGAGAATGTAATTTTTTTTCAAGAAATGAGCCAATGGAGAAAAACTGCAATCAAAATGTTGAGCTTTTGTATCATGGATCCATCAGCTGCTCATACAGACCGGACAGCCATAAGAGTTTGTTGCTTAATGTATGTTATTCAAAGAGTTCAGAGATGAATCAGAATAATTGCCTAAAGGCTGCACATTACTCTCTCTAAAGGTGAAGTATTATGTAAAACAAGGAACAAGAAAGCAAAAAAAGGAACTATAAAGGGATTTGTTAAAGAGTTGTTTGTTCTTTTTGAGGCACTTGAGGTCAGGACTTTGTCCTCATATTACCTCTCAATCAGAATCACTCAGTCTTATGTGATGCACCTCAAATGTAGCTGCTTTAGAGCCCTATGACCCTCACTAGACTTTCATTAAATGTGCTGGCTAAGGCCTCATTGCCTGATTGAGTACTAATTGCACAAGCAAAAAAATCAGTAGGATCTTACATTTGTATTCCTTTGCTGAAATGTTGCATGTGTACAATCCTCTGGTCAGATGCACTCTTGTTTAAAATTGTTCCATCACAGCTATGCAGCTACTTTAAACCTTAAATTACTACAACTGTACTCCACCTCACCAGGGTGTTGACATGATTTTCTCCTTTGTTTCATTCATGAAAAAATATACATTTATCATACCAGACATGGCTCTACTGTGTTATTTCCCTTAAAACCAGAATGAAATTTGTAAAGGGACAAACCAGAAATACAGTGTTATACAAAAGTAAAAGGTATAAAGGTCAAACATGTGCCGCAAAAAGAAAAAAACTGATCATTAAACAAAGGAGTCCAAAGTTCTGCTCCTAAGAATGACTCCTAAATAAAAAGAAAGAAAAAAAACCTTTTCAATCCCCACAGTGATGCAACAAAAGACGTCATTAATCAGCGTTTATGAAACCAAGCTTATATCATGTGGAAAAATATTGGAAATGCAATGAAAAGCCGACTTCCTTGTAGGCAGTGCACTCAATACAATGTGACAGTTTGGGTGAATTTAATGATCTGATTCAACCTGTTTAGATTGTTTCCAGTTAATTCACCTCAAGCTTTGTGGTAGTCTAAAAGGTTTTTCTTTATGTGACAGAAAATATACCACAGACATAATCACCCTGTCTGCTTTGTTTCATAAAATAATTTTAGCTGTGTTCTTATGTGCTGTCATGTTGTGTTTGATGATGTGTCTACCTGCCTTGGGGGTTTATGATACATTTGTGTGCACATATTTAAAAGGAAAGGGTGCTACGTAATGTGCAGACCACCTCCCACAACTGACATAATCAGACGTGAGTGTTCGGTTACATAAACAGATTGTTGTCCTGAGTTCACCCTCACCCAGATTAGAAACACTGTGCTCAGAGCTGCCAACAGCGGCCGTGATCAGCCACAGTACTCGAGTAAAGACTGCCCTCTGTAGGCCTCAGTGAGACAATCTGCTGCTCCTGACCTTCACCAGGACCTGCTGCCTCTTCTGTTTGCTCGTATTGTCTGATCCTGCACATACGTAAGAGCTGTTTGCTTACGCTCATCTGCAACGTGAAACTCAACCAGCAACCCTGCTCCCATTGAAGAGTCAATGTCATGTTTAACTTCATTAAATTTAGTTAGTTAGTTAGTTAGTAGTTTATTTTCAAGCATGTAAGAAATAAATCTTATATTTTATATATATTTATACAAATGTAGCAAAATAATAATACAAAAGTAAGCAAACAAAGATCCCCTTAAAAGAAATCAACACCAACTGATTTCATTCACATGCTCAAAAAGGAGTGGGAAGAAGTAAAACTTATTAAATCCCATCCCTTCTCCATTAGGTATCAAAAGTCAGACCATTTCCTGATTGATATGAATTCATTTACTAAATCTCATACAAAATAATCAACAATCATACACATACATCTTTCCCCTAAAATTTTGTATGATAATAAATCAAAAATTTCTATCAAAATAACCTCTTATGATTATTTTGAAATCGTATAGACAAAAAATAAAAAAAACAAATAAACACTAAACACCTGGTGAAAGCCACACCTTATTCCTCTCTATACCTTATGAAAATAAGTTATTTGTACCTTTTTTTAATTGATTGACTGAAATAAAATAATTTTTAATTGAAATAATGTCTAGTTAGTAACATTAACATGATAAAAATGGGAAATTTTTCTTCATATGCTGTACCTGTTTCATATTTCATGTCAACAACATGTTTTAAGAAAGTAATTCATTTACAGTGCTCTAAAGGTACTGATTATTCTAGTTCACTTTTCTGCTCTTGAAACAGCTGGAATACAAAGAGTCAAAGACATTTGTATAACATGTAAGAGAATTATTGGCTATATAAAACACTGACCCTAAAAATGAAATATAAACACAAACAGAGAGTCGCAATTTGCTGTGGTATATGAAAATGTAGTTAAAGATATCAATGAAATTATAACATAATTATTATATTTTTTACACCTCAAGTAATAGTTTTGCATCAGCACTCCTTGTGTGACTAATTCCAGCAAACCAAATGTGAATATAGATTTATTATTAACCCTGATATGAGATAATTACCCATCTTACTCGTAGGTGTGGGCCTATTCTTTCATACATATCAAGCTGTTTATTAACTTTATTTTCCAAAAATATGACTCTGTAGGGCTGCACAGTGGCGCAGCAGGTAGTGCAGGTACCTCACAGCAAGAAGGTCCTCGGTTCAATCCTCATGTCAATCAGGGCCTTTCTGTGTGGACTTTGCATGATCTACCTGTGCATGCGTGGGTTCTCTTCAGACACCCCGGCTTCCTCCCACAGACCAGAAACATGCTCTTTAGGTTGTTTGGTGACTCCAAATTGCCCTTAGGTGTGAGTGTGGGTGTGTGAATGGTTGTCGGTCTCTCTCGCTCTGGGTGTAGCCCGCCTCTCGCCAATGTCAGCCCCGCATGACCCCAGAGGCGACAAGCTGTATAGATAATGGATGGATGATTTCCTGTTTCTGATCCATTAAGTATTGAGTAACAAACCAGTTTCAATCCAAGTTCAAGTACTGTGACAGTACTGAGAAGCATGATACTGAACTTTGTGTCCATACCAGTAACCATACTCAGGTAAAGCACTGATGTAGAAAACTACTTTAATCTATTTACAAGTACACAAAAAACTAGTCAATCACAGTATATTCCACCCCTGCAGACTGGGACAGAGTGGTGTTTATAACCTCTTCTTTGACTTTTCACTTTGAAAACTTTAGGGAACTTATATGCTCAAATTTTGATTGTGGACTATTTACTTAATTCTTGTTTGACATTGTTCATAAATGCCCAAAATATGTCAGTGAGCGGCAGGTCAGTGCTGCAGGCAGGGCAATTAAGTACCTGGACTGATACTCTGTTGTGATATGCAGAATGTGGTCTGGCATAGTTTTACTGATTTAAGCAGAAGAAGATGTAACTCTTAAATCTGTATGGATCGTCATTAACGGAGCCTTAGTGACATGCAGGTTACCCATGCCAGGTGCTCTTATGCAGCTCCGTACTGTCATGTTTGTCAGTTTTTATGCAAGGACCCAAAGGTCCCTGCTCTCTTTGGGCTGGAGGACATCCATGAGTTCTAGGCTAAAATTAAAAAATGAACTCAACAGACCATTTGGAAGTTGTTCTCTCTGCCTCAGTCCATCTTAAATTATCCTAAGTATGGACTTTTATTGAAAAACAAAAAACACAGAAAGCTTTTTTTGGCATTGTTTTCTTGGCCTGTCTTGTCTGGTGGCGTGGTGGCACAGCAGGAAGTGCACGTGCATCACAGCAAGAAGGTATGAAGTTTGCATGTTCTTCCCGTGCATGCATGGATTCTCTCCGGGCACTCTGGTTTCCTCCCACAGACCAAAAATACACTCATTAGGTTGACTGGTGACTCCAAAATGCTCTTAGGTATGAGTGTGAGCGTGAATGGTTGTCAGTCTCTCTCCCTCTCAAGGTTTTTCCTTTGCGTTTTCAAAAGCGCTCCACGTTCACATGGAGACGATGTGAAAACAATTCGCGATCACACAGATCCACAAGAACAACTGAAAATGCTGTAGCATCCATGCCAGGCCAGTAGTTGGCTTTGTAGATTTTAAGTGAAACAGCGGTGTTAAAACACGTGTCTGCGCACAAACGCTTTTCTGGTGAAGACAAACTTTTCACAAACAACATCTATGTGGCCCTGCGCTTGTCTGGCGACCAGTTCAGGGTGTACCCCACCTCTCGCCCAATGACAGCTGGGATAGGCTCCAGCCCCGAAAAGGATAAGCAGTATAGAAAATGAATGGCCCACAGTTAGACACTGACCAGCTGAACACTCCAAATGAAGACAGCTGTGGAGCAGCGGTAGAGTCAGTGTAGAAGGGTTGGTGTTGAACCCGGCTCCACCAGTCACGTGACAGTGTGTTCAAAACACTTAGTGTAACCCCACTGCTGTGTCAGCGGCATGTAAATGTGTAGGAATAGGATTAGTCCACACTGACTGACGCTCCATAGCATCCTCCACCATCAGTGTGTAAATGTGAGGTGAAGGGGTGATTGTGACCAGCAGTGTAAAACTGGCTTTGAGTGGTCATATGGCCAGAAAAGCATTATACAAGTTCCATTTACCATACAGTACAGTAAAACTTTCAGCCAAAAAAAGAAGAAAGCACGCAGAAATAACTCAAGATGTAAAAAGATAAGTTCTAACTATGGCAATTGACCTGCACACAGAAGTTGGGACATTAGCTCTACACAGTCACAAAGCACAATGATCAGTTTTACAGCATGAGAGGTCTTTATTATGCTTATGACATGAAAAAAAAAAACGGTTGTAGGACTTTAAAGCCCTCATTTCATAATATAAAATATTTTACAAACATATATTTTGGTAATATAAAAGTTTCTGTTAATAAATATGTTGTTCTTTGTAGATGATAATTATGAAAGCTGCACACAACCTACAGTTTTGAATATGCTTGATGAGCGACAAACAGCTTAGTTTTCTTAAATTAAAAAGCCTCAGACAAACAAAAACAAAGCGAAGTGCCATTAACCTGAACTGTTTCACTGTATTATAGTAGTCCATGTTTGTGATCTGCTTTTTATATTACAATAAAAAATCCCTTTAATTCTAAAATCATGTAAAGATATCAGATGATCTCAGCAGTGATGTAGGTGATGTTGTTGCATGACTTTAGCTCACCATGAGAGACACAGAATGGAACATGTGTTATATTAAAACACAATATTACAACATTATTGTATCATTTTAGTGTTCAAGTTTGCTGTCTGCATGCCCACTGTGAGTACAGTGTCAGTGGCCCTTATTGCCAAATAAATGCCTGCTCTACTACATTGAGTGTGTAAAAGTTGTGTTCAGTGTTTCAGTGTTCCTGAAAAACCCCTCTGACTTTAAAAGGATCAGATTGATGTTAGAGCCATTTAGAGGCTGTATGTACTTCGCAAGCAAAGTCTCCTCAGAGGAGAAACTCTTCTTTTTTAATGCAGTTTTTTGGCACACAAGCAAATGAAAAAGAGGAAAAAGGTACATGCTACTATTTTACCAATGCAGCAAATTGTGAAATGGGCTGGGAGGTTTGTTGGGGAGCCTCAGCTCACCATGACAGACCTCTATTCCTTACAGCTGCAGCGTAAAGCCACCTCCATATTTAAAGACTCCTTATGTCCTTTGCATGGCGAGTTCCAGCTCCTTCGATCGGGCTGTCGTTTTGTGGTCCCTAAGGGTCGGACTAAAAGGTACAGAATCAGTTCTGTACCCACAACAACTGGTACCCTGAATCTCAAGGCCACAAGGTGATCTTGTTCACATTGCACTTTAGTAAGACCCAGGGAGATGTCTAAGCACTTTTCCATGATTTTAACTTATTTTATTTAAATATTTTTAGATGGCTTAATTATATTTTTAAATGTTTTTTACTGTTTCCTTAGTGTGTGATTTGTTTGATGTTAAATGTATGTTGTGTGTTTGTGTTTAATATTTTATATTGGGATTGCTGAGATCTGTAAAACAAATTTACCGTCAGGTTACATAAAGAAACCCTGAACCTCGAACCTTGAACCTTATAGAGTTGACAGTTTTTAGGATCTTAATGCCTCTATTCTTATATATTTGTGTGTATATGTGTGTGGCAAATATCAACAAGTATTTCATTAAATATTCGTGTTATTCTCGTTTTGGTCAAATTTTAAGTGGGATCAAACTTTTAAGAGCATCCTACCCCTTAGCAAAAAGTAGTGTACTTGAAGTTCATTTTATTAAGAATGCTTGAGTATAAGTATAGCAAGTGTACTATGGACCGTGTACTTGTAGTGCACTAGAAAGTATACTAATTTAATACTTCTTCTGACTAAATTTGAACGTTTTTAAGTTTATAAAATATACTTTAAGTATACTTTATAAGGTCATTTTAAATTTATAAAAGTACATTTTCAAGTATACAACAAGTACACTCTTCTAGATACTGCAGTTATACTGGGTATATACCTGTAGTCCACATTTAAGTTTATTGAAGCATACTTTAGGTATACATTTATGAAGTAAAAAATACTAAATTTTTGCTATTTCACTAGTTTACCTGTTGTTATACTTTAAGTATACTTGCAAGTTATGCTTCTTGTATTTCCACTTCATGCACAGATTAGACCAGAAGTTCTGTATCGCAGTAAAATTATTTATTCTGCTAAATTAAATGTAAGCACAATGACTTGACTTTTTTCTGTACTTGGATCAAGATATACTAATTCTTACTACTTTGTGGCAGAAAGAAGTAAAAAGTATACTAAAGTACAAGTATAAGTTTTAGTTTTAAAGTATAAGTCTTATTATTAATGTACTTAGTCTTATACTTTTGTTTAAACTTTTCATTATAAGCCAAATAAACTTCACTATACTATTCTTAAGTGTATAAAAGGTAAACTTCAAGTATACTGCCTCAGTTTTAGTATAAAATATGTATACTCGTAGTACACTTGAATAATCTACTTTTTGCTAAGGGGCTTCTCATCATCTCTTTCCCTTTTGGTTAAATTTAAGGGTCCTGTGTGCATAAATGTGTGTGATTCTCAGATATGTCTCTTCATGTGTAGAGCCAGGTGGTCAGAGCGGGAGAAGGCCCTCTGGCACAGCAGACACTGGTAGGGTTTTTGGCCTGTGTGCTTGCGGTAGTGACGAGTCAGCTCATCTGAACGGGCAAATTTCCAGCTGCAGCCCTCCCAGGAACAGTGGTAAGGCTTCTCCCCTGAAGAGGAAATAAAGACATTTTACTACCAAATAACAAACTAGGTGTGGTTGCTGTTTTTGTTGTCTGTGCAGTGTACCTGTGTGGGTGCGGAGGTGAGCCTTGAGGTGGGAGCTCTTGGTGTAGGTCTTGCTGCAGCCCGGGTAGTCACAGCTGTGGATGGCTGGCCTCTTTTTCCCTGTGGGCCTTCTTCCACGCTTCCCCTCCAAGCCACCAGGGGGCAGCTGTGGTCCAATCAGCAGGGGCAAATGATTGTTTGTTTGACAATGGCTGTACTCATGATACAGGATGCCATTGTGGTTAAAGTCAGGCATGTAGCCATAGTGTTGGGGGTCAGAGGCCACAGCATGTGTTGGTATGAACCTGCTGTCAGGGAAGGTCACCATGGAGGGGGGGGCATAGTAAGAGTTAAAGTCACAAGATAAAACTTTGCTGTGGTTTCCTCCACTGTGACTCTCTACACTGCTGCCTTGGGGGAGACCAAACTGATCTCTGTTGGGAGCACAGGGGAATGTGGTCACACTCCTCTGGTTGTGGTGGTAACCATGGAGGTAGAGTTCAGGCTGGACCACCGCTGTGGTTTCAGAGGGGGGCAGAAGTTCAGCCATGTTGCCTCCACAGTTCATCTGCAGATGCTCCGGAGCTGGAGGCTCCTTGTACATGCTTATATCCTGGTACATATCGTTTGGGTCTAACTGTAGGAGTTGTTGATCACTGTTGTCCACAGAAGGGTTGAGATCTGGTGATGGGCTGCTCCAGTCAGACAGCAGGAGCTCAATGTCCCAGGACGCCTGGCCGTCATCATCCAGGAGTTCTTCAGTCATTTTCTGAGAGGCCTGCTGCAGCTCAGAGCAGCTTGGTGACATTTTGCTGTTCAGACAGTCCAGATGAATAGAGTTACTCCCAGACTCCCACACCTAGGTGATGTTGCAGAGCATTTAGGAACATAGAAGAACACATTTGAGAAGGAAAGGTACCAGTCAAAGGATAGGATCTATTTTTTTGTGTCTCAGGCTTAGTATTCATAATTCTACACTGTAACTAACGTTTGTATCCTTAACAGTATTTTACCATGATATTTACAGTTACCTACTGTAAAAATTGATACAGTAAATTACTCTAAATGGCAATAGATCGTGTGAAAACATACTGATTTCTATACAATTAACAGCATTTTATCATTAATCTAGCGTTACCTGTAAAATGTCTATACAGCAAATTACAGTAAAGGGCAGTGGGTCAAGAGAAAATTTAATGTTGCCCAGAAAAACTGACCACTAGCAGGCAAGATTTCTTTGAGTAAATGTTTCACTTTTTTTTTTGGTAAAACAAATGTTTGAGTGAATATATATTATTGGATAAAAATTGATGTATGTGATTATATTTTTTTAAATGACATCTTGCAAATAAATGATCATTATAATAGTTAAAGATGTAGTAACATAAACTAAAATACAGCAAGTGTTGCCAGTAAGTTACTGTAAAATTTACAACAACCTTTTTACATTGTATATGTAAGCCCTCTGGAATTTTTTACTTAAATATTAATGTTCAAGTCATGTTTTTGAATCACTAAATAAAATTTCTCCCTATCAAAACCACCCTGAGGCCTCAGCAGTCCGTGAGTAGAAATGTTGTTTACTTGAAGATTGTAGCTTCAAAATAAACTGACGTGCTAAGTCCAGTTAAAATGCTGAAGATTCATGGATTTCAACAAGAATGCCCATCATCTACATACTGATTATTTTAAATAAAATATCTTTGTGGCAAATATTAACTGCAGTAGTCAACATTGATAGCCTTATGTTTTCCTAAAGGACAGCTCAATTTTAACAAAATGAAATTTGGCACATATTTTTCTTTTCCTCCAGAAAGTCTTGATATGATTTTACGTTATTTTAAAGTAGTGCACACAGGAGCAGGAGCATAATTGGGCAATCATGAAAATACTTACAATCATACAGTCAATTTTAATGACATGGTGGCACTTTAACAACAGACAAAGACTTCATCTTTGAAATATTCCATTAATAATTAAAAGTCCAAGACCTCTTGTGAAATCAAATTCTGTCACAAAAACAAAGTAATACTCTTTTCTGTTTGTTCTGCAGATTAGTACAACTCTAGACTCTAGACTTGTCACAAGAAAATCTACTGTGTGCAAATAATAATAACAATAATAACAACAACAACAATAAAATAATAAAATGAAATGAAATAAACTTGATGTGAACCAAGTTTACTCATTAAACAAACATTACTGACAGTGTAAATGCAAAGGTTTGGGCATGATTGTTTTATAAATGGTGGAGAATACTAGTCTTATGTGAACATTTATTTTATAAAACAATAGATAACAGGGATTTATACCTGCTATTCTCAAATATGAAGTATACTTTCTAATACTTTGTAGAAATATAAAACATCTCGGCCATACTCACTTCCATATTGTCACTGGAGTGAACGTTGGAGAAGGAGCTGAAGGATGGGAGCACCGCCTGAGTAACAGCCATCAAGCAGTTTGACTGAGGCCAGAAGTTCCAAAGTGAAGTGTTTGTTTCTTTGCTTTTTGTCTCCTTCTCTTCTTATTTACATGACCATATTACTTACAGCTATCAGAGAGTACAGTCCCAGGTCACCTGTCCTCTCAGTACTGAAGAGGCCGCAGAAACAGGTTCCTAAAACTGTCCTCTCCTTCTCCATTCCTCCTCGCTCTCATCCGCCCTATCTCCCCGACCCCTCTCTTGTCTATCTCTGTCAGCTGCAGGTCTTTCTTCAAATCTTGCTTTCTCATGAGGGTTTTGACCGTTAGGAGGTGGAGCATTAGGAGATCTTACGTAGCTGGCTCCTTTTCTATGACACTTAAATATCTTACATTTACGATCAGTAAGAAACTCAAAAGTCGCACGTCAGTATTACGGCCTTCCTGTATGTCTCTAAACCCCAAACAGCCCCAGCAGCACACCACAGAGTAAGAGAGGACACTGGCAACCACAGACTGGTAGAACATCTGCAGGAGTTTCCCACAGATGTTAAAGAATGTATATTTGACCACCTGTCATAATATAGAAGCACTTTGCACCTCTAATTCAAGAGGCAGGTGTGAAGAGAAAAAAATATCCATTTAAACATGAAGGTCGACTCCCTCACACTGTCTAACCTGCAAGAAAATCATTTATTTGCAATGATTGGGTTTCAGACCTTCATTAAACAAACAGTTTGCCTTCACTGTTAGCCTGCTGAAGGTCTGAATTGTTCATAATAAATGAGTTTCTTTCAAGTTAGACAGTGTGTGAGAGTCTATCTTCAGGTTTAAATAGACCACCTGTCATAAAAACAAGAAAAAGTGATCATTTTAGAAATCTTTCAAAACTTTGTTTAAAACTGAACATGTAACTGCTATTGGACATCCATTTTGAACAATAATGAGGAATTTCATAGTGAATCAACCCTTTTATACCCAAATTCAGACTGGCTCAGTGCACTGTAAATGAATTTTGTAAACTTAACAGTATGTTATCATAATATCTACAGCTACCAACTGTAAAAATATATGCAGTAAATTACAGCAAATGGTAAAAAATTGTGGGAAGACATACTAATTTCTACAAATCTAACAGCGTTTCACCATAAAATCAACAGTTTTCTACTGTAAAATGGCTATACAATTAATTACTGAGAAGGAAAATGAATCAAGAGAAAATTCAGTTTGAGCAGGAAAACTGACAAATAGTCGGCAAGATTTCTTGGAGTAAATGTTTCAGTTTCAATGTTTTCATTGGATAAAAACATGATGTGTGATTTTTTTTTTGTTTGTTTGTTTGTTTGTTTGTTTTTTTACAAAATTATACCTTCCTAATAATGATCAGCAAAATAGTTAAAGATATAGAAACATAAAATAAAATACAGCAAGTTCACTGTAATTTAAAATGCATTAAAATGTTGAAAAATAAAATACAGCAATGACACTGTGAATGAAAAAAAAAAAACATTTTGAATAACGTTTTTTAAAATACAGTGATTTAGCTGTTAACTGAAAGACAGTAATGATACCCTAAATAAGAGTACAGTAGTAAAACAATTCTAACAAATACAGTAATCATATGGTAAATTAAAACAGATTAATACTACTGTAAAGATATTTACAGAAACTTACTGGCATCTTGTTGTCAGTAAGTTACTGTAAAATTTACAACAACCTTTTTACAGTGTGGGCATACACATGGGATCTATACACGTTTGTACATCTATTTACTCTTTAAGATGTTCAAACATTTCTCTTGATCACATTTGTTGATTTTTTTGTATGTTTCTATTGACAAATTTTTAAATCTCTGGAAGTATTTCTGGATCCATCCACACATTTGTTAATTTGTTAGCTTTGTATGTTTCATGAATTTCCTCAGACTTTTCTAAATTTGTAGATCTTTGTACTAACTGGTAGATCTATGCACACTTTTGTGGACCTTGTGTGTATTTATGGATCTGTTTACAGTTTTTCAAAAACAATATCAGTGCTTCAGACGCACTTTGGTATGAGAGCAGGTTTACCGTATAAACAAAATAAATAAAAAATACAATGACATTTTCAGTGATGTTTCCTAACAGCTCTAAGTGGGGACATTAAGTAAATTAGAGCATTTACAACAGATGATGTTTAATAACATGGTAAATGAAGGATTGTCTGTGAATGACCTGATCACTTAAAACCCAGGCAATCATGTGATTTGTCTGCAATTCAGCCACATTTCTTTATATTAGACAAGTTCCACCACACACATTAACAGGTCATCCTGTCTTCCCTGTGAGCGTATGCGGCTCTGACTTCTCGGTGGAGCTGTGCTGGAGGTGATTATGCTCTGGCTGCTCTTTATCTGTTGACTTGGCCACTGTCTTTGTATAGATAATGGACTCCTGACTGCTGCTGATCCTCGACAACTTGCCCACCATGATAAATACACTCTCATTACCTCAGAGAGAAAACTACTCAAGGCTCAAAGCTGCAGTTACCATTCTCACAAACAGTCTCCCCATGGTTATAGAAAACACAAGACAAGTTTGTATTTTGGTAGTTTGTGTGTTTGCCAGAGGGAAGTTCACCTTTAAGGCCTTGATTTGAACTTTTGTGTTATGTTAATGTAATGTTAAAAACATAAAAGAAGAAATAATGTAAATTTAGTTTTAGGCTGAGATGTGTTAATGCAGGTTGAAATTGTAAAAAAAATATGTCAAGATACTTGAGCAGTCAATACTAAGCCTTGTAATAACTTTCTAAGTAAAATAAGCACTTTTTTCAAAGAATAGTTCAACCAGGATATAACATTCTAACATGAGCACCTTTCAGATAAAAATTATTACATATTATTTTCAGATACTGTTGGTTATTCCTGTATGATATGCAGGAAAGAGTAGTTGTAAGATTAAATTTGTCTTTGAAACATCAGACAAGTTCTGCTAAATACCTCTTTAAAACAATTCTGAAATGATATTTCTATTCAAGGTTTTGTTTTAATGAATAAATGAACCTGGAAATGGTTGCCTAACCCTTTCATGCATTGTGCCCACTACAGTAGACAGATATTTAGGTTGCAGCAACATGCCCAACTACCAGGTGGTAAACCCAAACTCTTGTCTTTAAGTTTAATAAAAAAAATATTATCTTTGCACATTTTTTACCATATAGAGATATTGCATCATAAACAAAAAATAGCTGACGAAAGGCAAATTAGGTATTATGCCTGTATTCAGATTTCACATAATTTTGTTTTTTTAGTTAAAATTTAGCTGTAATTCACAAGTGAATAGTTTGATTAAACAGCAATAAAAAATATACTTCAGATTTAGCTTTTTCTTTTATTTAGTCTTAAGAAATGTTTGTCAAAGACGTGTTTGTGGATCTTTGTTAAGTTACACTAAATTACTATTTATACCGTTGATGGTGTCCACTGTAGTGGACAGATGCATAACTCCCTCAAGATATAACATTGAAAAAAAAAGACCAGATTGTTAACTTGTTTGAAAGTAAAAACAAACATTTTGGGGGGAAAAAGTATTCCTTTATGCATGAAAGGGTCAATAAACGTTTGATTATTTGTTTTTCCAAATAACATCCTGATGTAGATGTATACAATGATAATTTTATACCTGCATGTCTTGGTCGCCATCTAGCGGTCACTTTTTGTACATGTTTCTGGGTTAGAGAAAAATTAAACGTTTAATAACTTCACTTGTTAGTTTTAAATACTTCGCAATCCTTTTAAATAGGCACATAATGTTTTATTTTCCAAACAAAAGTTTATCTGAAGTAAATACAATTATTTTCTCTCTAACCATTGCTGTTACTGTGTTGTCATGGCAACGGGCATACGAGGCTTTCGACACGGGAGCTGGACGTTAAGGTGCAAAGAATTTACTAGATACTCCTAAAAAGAAAAGGTTAGTCGGTAAGTTTATGCTCCGTTTTTATTTATTAATTCTGTCTTATCATGTAGAGTAAAAATCTGGAGTCCTCTCCTTCACTGAGGTCTAGATTTTAATACAAGCTGCGTGGTCAGTGTGGACGTGGACTTTCTCCAGAAGCTTCTCACCTCAGCGACCGTCACTGTTAGATGAAGTTTTTCTTTTTAGCAAATTCACAGCAGCACAACTGGCGCCATGGTGTAATTTTTCATTTCTATTGATAACTGTAGTATAAGAAATGTCATTATTTGCCTATCTGCCTTTGCTGTTCAGGACAACAGCTACCATGACAGTTTGTCATTTCCGATCCAGCTGTCTCCACAGGAACAGTGTTGCCAGATTCTCTCACTGAAATAAGCAACCAGGTCGATAAAAACAAGCCCAAAACAAGAAACCTTCAGCTCTTTTTAAAAATAAAGATACATCTACATAAAGTGTGTTTTGATTTTCGTCAACATAACATTTTAGTTTCACACTGATATTTTTTCCTATTTGGCTCTTAATTTACTTATTAAACATCCTTTTTTTATACAGAAGAGAAAGGAGGGGTTACTGTTATTTATAACTCTGTTATCACGAAACAGTCTGTCTAACCTTGATTTTTGTAACCAAACAGACATAGTCAAGCTTTTATCTAAGTTTTATCCTCTTTGGCTTTATTATGGAGAAAACAGTAACAGCTAGTTTAGAAATTAATTGAATTGTGGCTATAAGGATTTCTTTTTGGCGGAAACATCATTTTAACCCTCTTTTCACTGTAAAATTTACATTTGTGCTTGGAGTGGGACAAAATAGTTTTTGTAACTTCTGAATTGAGTTTATACTGGTAGTAGAGTGTGCATCAGATCCCTCCTCGGTTTTGGGGCACAACAAGCCCCCCAAAAAAACACAACCCACAACTACCAATATTTACTTTTAAAAAAATAAAAATAAAAAAGAAGAAGCCCATCATTGCTTATAATAAGCAGACCTGGCAACTCTAAACAGGAGGTCATCAGAGGCAGATGTAGGTCACTGCCTGAGCCTGCTGCTCCAAAGGGCCATTGGTAGATAGAAATACACCAAAAATCATTTTGCATTTGAATGAAATAGTTTTATTAAAAAAAAAAAAAGACTCAGAAGTGATCCAAAGCGTGCATAAATCAAATTTTACACAGCTATTTGTGAACCCACTGTCCTGTAAAGTAAATTTTCACCAGCAGCCTTGTTGAAGTTATTTGTACGTGTGCAGCCTCTCTCTGCTGCATACTGAGCAGGGTTTGTGATGTTCTTGGATCATTAGCTGTGACTTTCTAGCTTTTGTATTAAAAACATTTTTAGTTTAAGCATAAATGTTTTATTTGGTCTGTTTTAGGTCATCTACAGTGTATCTATTTTATTGAAATTGGTTCATACAGTGTGAACACAACAGTTACTGTACATGAACTGTTTGTCTCAAAGACATTCAATGTGCTTTTTTGTGCCAAATCACATTATCCAGCCCCTTACTGCACTTCAGATGGAAACAGATCCTAAAATAAGCAACTTTTTACAACAAATAGGGGTGTGTGCAGTGAATTGCATCTTAGTGTAATTTGGTAATGAATGAAATGATGCTGGAACTAGAACTAAATCAGATTGTGATTGAATGCAGTCATACATCAGAGTAACATGAGTAAGAGTTTTTTATGCAATGCACATTGTATTTTATAATTATATCATATTTATACTGTTAAAAAATTCAGTACTCATCTTTACAGCTCCCTTACTGCACCTTCTGTTGCATGGGTTTTTCTACTTATTTTTTACTTTATTTTATTTCTTCTGACTCTTTATTTTGTTCTAAACTATTTGTTGATTGATTTTGCACCAATTTATCTATTCAAATTTCTTTTTTTTGTGTGTGAATGTACTTGGCAATAAATTCTAATTCTGATTCTGGTACACCTGTAGTAATCAACACACATTTAAAAATATGTGGCAAAATGCATTATATAGATTTTTTTTCTAATGAAGTCATTTATTTCAAAGGCAACAGTCAATATGGATTAGATGTAAAAAGCAAAAGCCCATCAATTTTAATCAAGCCCAAACACATAAAGTGAACTGAATATATTCAAAAAAACGGAGGCAATTAATTTGATGGATTATCTGATCAAATGTAATTTACTTAATTGTTACTGAATGCAAGAAACAAAATGAACCAAACTAAGTTATATTTTCACTCTCGCTTACTTTTTTTCAGTAAATTTACAATGCTGTTTTTGTTTATCTTTGATAAAATCAATTGTTTAAGTCTATTCAATAAATCTGAATGTGGGATTTTCGGAAGTGTTTATGTTTGATGTCTTTCAATTATCAGAACGTTTATTTTAAATGATCAACTCGTGTAGATTTTTCAAATAGATTGGCAACTTTCTGATAAATGGGTGCCAGTGTTTTACATATTGTAATCTATTTATGCAGTTTCACGACCAAGTAAAGCAAATAGATGTATGAAAACATCATTAATAGTAAAAAAAAATAAATAAATAAAATAAAATCACAAGCAATTTTCCTAACACTGTCTTAACGTTACACTGTAAAAAGGTTGTTGTAAATTTTTCAGTAACTTACTGGCAACAAGATGCCAGTAAGTTACTGTAGATGTCTGTACAGATGCATTACTCTATTTTAATTTGCCATATCATTACTGTATTTGCTGTAATAGTTTTACTACTGTGCTCTTACTTAAGGTATGATTACTGTCTTTCAATTAACAGCTAAATTACTGTATTTTCCAAAACATTATCCAATTTTTTTTTCACTTACAGTATTATTGCTGTATTTAATTTTTCAACGTTTTTAATGCATTTGAAACTACAGTGAACTTGCTGTATTTTAGTTTTTAATTACTATATCTTTAACTATTTTGCTGATCATTAAAAGCAAGGTATAATTTTGTAAAAAAAAAAAAAACTATATATAGAAAAAAAAACTCACACATCAAGTTTTTATCCAATAGAATACACTTACTCAAACTCAAACCCAAAAATGTGAAACATTTATTCAAAGAAACCTTCCTTGCTATTTGTCAGTTTTCCTGCCCAAACTGAGTTTTCTCTTGATCCATTTCCCCTCTCAGTAATTAATTGTATAGACATTTTACAGTAGAAAACTGTTGATTTTATGGTAAAATGATGTTAAATTTACAGAAGTTAGTACGTTTTCCCACAATTTTTTTACCATTTACTTTAATTTACTGCTTAGATTTTTACCATAGGTAGCTGTAGATATTACGGTAAAATACTGTTAATTTTACAAAAACCAGTTACAGTGCACAAACATATTAGAAATGTTTGGACAAGTGGGAAAGACTGTCAATGAGTTAAGCTTTATCAGGACGTTTCCAGCATACATTTGTGCATGCTCGAGTGTTCTGTCTCTCTCTATGACTGCAGATTATTAAGTTTCTGCAAACCATACGCCCCTGAAAAGAGAGATTTTGAAAAGATTTGTCTACACTGTAGGATTGCCCTTAGCTCAGTGCTCTTTGTCTGGGCACCTCAAACCATTACTGAAACCATTCTGTTAGTCTCCACGAATGAGTCACTACCACAGAAAGCTGAAGTATTTTCACTGTGGAGTAAGAATGTCTGTGGCTTTATGTCTGTGTGTTTACAAGGACAGAGAGGAGGACGGTGTATTAATGTCTGTGGCTGTATGTCTGTGTGTTTACAAGGACAGAGAGGAGGAGCTGTAAGAATGTCTGTGGCTGTGTGTCTGTGTTTACAAGGACAGAGAGGAGGACGGTGTATTAATGTCTTTGGCTGTATGTCTGTGTGTTTACAAGGACAAAGAGGAGGACGCTGTAAGAATGTCTGTGGCTGTATGTCTGTGTGTTTACAAGGACAGAGAGGAGGACGGTGTATTAATGTCTTTGGCTGTATGTCTGTGTGTTTACAAGGACAAAGAGGAGGACGCTGTAAGAATGTCTTTGGCTGTATGTCTGTGTGTTTACAAGGACAGAGAGGAGGAGCTGTAAGAATGTCTTTGGCTGTGTGTCTGTGTTTACAAGGACAGAGAGGAGGACGGTGTATTAATGTTTGTGGCTGTATGTCTGTGTGTTTACAAGGACAGAGAGGAGGACGGTGTATTAATGTCTGTGGCTGTATGTCTGTGTGTTTACAAGGACAGAGAGGAGGACGGTGTATTAATGTCTGTGGCTGTATGTCTGTGTGTTTACAAGGACAGAGAGGAGGAGCTGTAAGAATGTCTGTGGCTGTGTGTCTGTGTTTACAAGGACAGAGAGGAGGAGCTGTAAGAATGTCTTTGGCTGTGTGTCTGTGTGTTTACAAGGACAAAGAGGAGGACGCTGTAAGAATGTCTTTGGCTGTATGTCTGTGTGTTTACAAGGACAGAGAGGAGGAGCTGTAAGAATGTCTTTGGCTGTGTGTCTGTGTTTACAAGGACAGAGAGGAGGACGGTGTATTAATGTCTGTGGCTGTATGTCTGTGTGTTTACAAGGACAGAGAGGAGGACGCTGTAAGAATGTCTGTGGCTTTAAGTCTGTATGTTCACAAGGACAGAGAGGAGGATGCTATAAGAATGTCTGTGGCTGTGTGTCTGTGTGTTTACTAGGACAGAGAGGAGGACGGTGTATTAATGTCTTTGGCTGTATGTCTGTGTGTTTACAAGGACAAAGAGGAGGACGCTGTAAGAATGTCTGTGGCTGTATGTCTGTGTGTTTACAAGGACAGAGAGGAGGACGGTGTATTAATGTCTTTGGCTGTATGTCTGTGTGTTTACAAGGACAAAGAGGAGGACGCTGTAAGAATGTCTTTGGCTGTATGTCTGTGTGTTTACAAGGACAGAGAGGAGGAGCTGTAAGAATGTCTGTGGCTGTGTGTCTGTGTTTACAAGGACAGAGAGGAGGACGGTGTATTAATGTTTGTGGCTGTATGTCTGTGTGTTTACAAGGACAGAGAGGAGGACGGTGTATTAATGTCTGTGGCTGTATGTCTGTGTGTTTACAAGGACAGAGAGGAGGACGGTGTATTAATGTCTGTGGCTGTATGTCTGTGTGTTTACAAGGACAGAGAGGAGGAGCTGTAAGAATGTCTGTGGCTGTGTGTCTGTGTTTACAAGGACAGAGAGGAGGAGCTGTAAGAATGTCTTTGGCTGTGTGTCTGTGTGTTTACAAGGACAAAGAGGAGGACGCTGTAAGAATGTCTTTGGCTGTATGTCTGTGTGTTTACAAGGACAGAGAGGAGGAGCTGTAAGAATGTCTTTGGCTGTGTGTCTGTGTTTACAAGGACAGAGAGGAGGACGGTGTATTAATGTCTGTGGCTGTATGTCTGTGTGTTTACAAGGACAGAGAGGAGGACGCTGTAAGAATGTCTGTGGCTTTAAGTCTGTATGTTTACAAGGACAGAGAGGAGGATGCTATAAGAATGTCTGTGGCTGTATGTCTGTGTGTTTACAAGGACAGAGAGGAGGATGCTATAAGAATGTCTGTGGCTGTATGTCTGTGTGTTTACAAGGACAGAGAGGAGGACGCTATAAGAATGTCTGTGGCTGTATGTCTGTGTGTTTACAAGGACAGAGAGGAGGACGCTATAAGAATGTCTGTGGCTGTATGTCTGTGTGTTTACAAGGACAGAGAGGAGGACGCTGTAAGAATGTCTGTGGCTGTATGTCTGTATGTTTACAAGGACAGAGAGGAGAACGCTGTAAGAATGTCTGTGGCTGTATGTCTGTGTGTTTACAAGGACAGAGAGGAGGACGCTGTAAGAATGTCTTTGGCTGTATGTCTGTGTGTTTACAAGGACAGAGAGGAGGACGCTGTAAGAATGTCTGTGGCTGTATGTCTGTATGTTTACAAGGACAGAGAGGAGGATGCTGTAAGAATGTCTGTGGCTGTATGTCTGTGTGTTTACAAGGACAGAGAGGAGGACGCTGTAAGAATGTCTGTGGCTGTATGTCTGTATGTTTACAAGGACAGAGAGGAGGATGCTATAAGAATGTCTGTGGCTGTATGTCTGTATGTTTACAAGGACAGAGAGGAGGACGCTGTAAGAATGTCTTTGGCTGTATGTCTGTGTGTTTACAAGGACAGAGAGGAGGACGCTGTAAGAATGTCTGTGGCTGTATGTCTGTATGTTTACAAGGACAGAGAGGAGGACGGTGTATTAATGTCTGTGGCTATATGTATGTGTGTTTACAAGGACAGAGAGGAGGACACTGTAAGAATGTCTGTGGCTGTATGTCTTTATGTTTACAAAGACAGAGAGGAGGACGCTGTAAGAATGTCTGTGGCTGTATGTCTTTATGTTTACAAAGACAGAGAGGAGGACAGTGTAAGAATGTCTGTGGCTGTATGTCTTTATGTTTACAAAGACAGAGAGGAGGACAGTGTAAGAATGTCTGTGGCTGTATGTCTTTATGTTTACAAAGACAGAGAGGAGGACAGTGTAAGAATGTCTGTGGCTGTATGTCTTTATGTTTACAAAGACAGAGAGGAGGACAGTGTAAGAATGTCTGTGGCTGTATGTCTTTATGTTTACAAAGACAGAGAGGAGGATGGACGGAGCCCCGCAGCACAGAGCTGGTGGAGGACTTTGGAATAATGCCAGAGCCGCCCCGTACAGCAAGGAGACCCAGGATATGCTGAGATGTGAGGTCATGTGGTTGTTGATCTTGCTTGAATGGAAACAAATCTACTGATGATGTTTTGATTTGGGACTAACAGTTCTAACTTTACTTCATAGTGATGATGCAGGAGTCACGATTCAACAACCTGCAGACGAATAAGATCAACAAATGCCTGCAGAGTAAGTTTGAGACCTTGTGATACAGAGGAGAAGAATTTAATAGAGACAGAAGAGTGTTGTACACAGTTTAAATTTAACATTGATATATGTATATTTTAAATTGTTTCTGACTTTACATATTTATTACATTGTTTATTGCAAAAGTGAGAGGGTTTGTATGAAAAAAACAGATGTTAAAGAAGTTATTAAAAGGCATTTATGCTGTTTCCTGCCCTGACATATGAATAATCAGTTTACATCACAGTTGCATTACACATATTTGAACTGAGTAATTTATTGAACTTTAATTTTGCTGCTGCATTTCCACCATGTGATTGGTAGAATTGAACATAACCACATTTGGTAACCATTTAATCTATACATAAGTAAAACATGAGTGAAATGCTCATTAAGCATTAGTTAATCAGGCTTCCTGCAGATCCTTCAAAGGTCTTAAGATGTCTTTAATTTAATTTGTGGAATTTTAGGACAGAGAAAATCTTAAAAAGCTACATTTGTGCTCGAGAGGTTCTTAAATTGTAGATGCAGCTTTCATCGGGACTGTCCTGAAGTTCTAATTTGGTCTATTAATAACCTATTAATGGCTGCTTTAGCCCCAAGAAAAAGTGATGTTAGTGACATGACACTTGTACATAATACAGGTTAAATATATCTGTTAAAATGCACGCAAGTTTCCTCATCTCTGTGTCTCCACCCCTCTTTTGGGAAACCCTGTAAGACCTCAATCATGTAAATACATCTCTAATTTGTATAAAGTCTTTATTTATAATAAATTGATCATTGTAAATATTGATGCATTGGTTAAACTATGTAATCATCAGTTAATTCCCAAATGAAGATCAGTTGTGCATTTTCAATCAGTCAGGGCCTGAATTGGCAAGACTCTGGCTATACGATATTTATTACAATACAATATCAATACATTACAATATATCGCAATATGATGATACAAGAAGATACATCACTTTTTTTATTGACTTAGTTTATTTATTTTAGTATAAAGAACCCAACACATTGTATGCATAAATGCACAATGTACAGAGTAAAAGTGTTATTTATGTAAAGCCTTCAACGTGGATAAACCTTAATGTTCATCCCAGTGACAGGAATAATGATAATAAATGAAACAAAAAGGCAGAGCACCAAATAATTTGTTGCTAACTAGCAGTTAGAGGCTGAACCACAAGACATGACAATTTAACTGAATTTCTATAAGTTAATGACTAATAAAATATAAGTTTAGAGAATACTCATCAATGAAGCGTCGATGGCTACTTCAAACCTAATTTATAAACAGTTGAATATGCTTCACTGATCACTTACACTTGAACCTTGACCCTTGATACTAATGAATCAATAAAGCATTTATAACTGTGTTAATCTACAACACACTTAATCTACTGAACAGGTCATGTTTCATGTACTTACTTATGCTCAACTAATTTTAAAGCATTTCTGTTTTTGTTAAATGATCAGGTATCATCCATGAATACTTTCAAAACATGAGTTCAGTTATCAGGACGGCTTAGTTAATGCTCAGTAGTGTGAAGTTATTATAAAGTGCTACCCAAATGTTCTTTCATCACTGGGTTTTTTTTATTCTCCAAAATTAGAAGGAGCATCTCTACCACTGCCCTCAGATCCCTCATGGTCGGCATCCCGTCCTCAGCTCAGACCGATTAAATCTTCCCAGAAAGCTTTCCTGGGCAAGTGTCAAAAGAGAAGCGCTGAATGTTGTCGTTCTGGGAACAGCTATGAAAGAGAAAAGTTCCGCCCTCGTCCTATAAGTAGGTGTTTAATGCCCATACAGTTATCATCACTGTCATGTCCTGTATTGCTATCACGTACTCAGATGTATATGAAATTTGAGCAACTATTTTGGGATGTTACTTTATCATCAGATTTCTTTGACCTATATGCTCCTTGTTTCTGTCTCTCCTTTACTAAGGAGATTTAGAAAAAGAGAAGAGGAGGCTTCAAAATATTTTGGCAACAGGACAAGAGGAGCCCATAGAGGAATCTGTCGACAAAGGTCTAGCAAGTGAGGAGGAGGAGGAGATAGACCGATATCAGGAAGGTGAGGTGGACTGTGCAGAATATTTGAATAAGGTTGTTTTATTAGTGTCCTTTGACTTCTGCTCTGCTTGACTTAAAATCCACGCATAACAACTTTATTTCTTTTGTAGTGCTGGATGAAATTAATGAGAGGAGACAGTTCCTGGCAGATATGGCCGCCCTTGGTGAGGAGAAAAAGTACATCAACATCATCAACACTGAGATTTCACAGGTAAACACGTACTGGTTTACTTTTAGACTTTTGTTCAGGGGTCAGCAATCACCACATGTGGTCCCCGGGTCACTAAATCAAAAAATCAACAAAAATGAAGAAAACCCATATATCTAATAAAAATAATTCTGCATAATCTAGATTAATGTTTTCATTGGTTTTTGTAAGTTATTGAAGAACTTACTTTGCTATAATAGTGTCTCTAAACCTCTTTCATAAAGCATTTGAACATTATATCAAGTATTACTCAATACTGTTTTTAGAAAATGGCAGTAAAATTTTTGTGCTTTAGAAATTGCAGAACACTCATTGTTTCATTGTTTAAAAATAGCTTAATTGGCTTTATATCTGTGTACATTGGCTACATAAGCTTGAATACTCTGTCAAGTTCATTTAACAATGCATAGTAACTTGTATTTTTGTTATAATATATGAATATTGTTTTACTATTTTCATCACTACTTTATATTCGCATATTTTGTTTATCAGACATTAATTTTCCCATAAAGAGTATCCAAAAGGCTGTGGAAAACAGTTTAATGTAGCCCTCTTGGTAATTAAGGTTGCCCACCCCTGCTTTAGTTTGTGTGTATACGCTGTCCTTGGCAGGGAAAATACACAACAGTGTTTTTTTCTCACTTTGACTTACTCCTCTAGTTGTAATAGGGCAATATTACTTTTTTACTTGAAAAGTACTTACTGAATTGTCTGTGGTAAATGTATTTACTGTATGTGCAATATGATTTCATGTCTATTTGGTGTGCAATATTTTCCCAGTAATGTGCATTACCATAGAGATCCAATAACACTGCAGAAGTCTTTCTAAAACATGTTACCTGCGTCTAAAATGTATTAGCTGCTATAGATTTGTGTTTACATTTGTTGCACTTTACACAATGAGAGTTGTGGTACTCAATTTTATTTTTCCTAGTGCTGTTCTAGTTCTCTGTGTGCTTAGTTGGCATAATAAGAAAAAAAAGGGTTTTTTTTGTTTTTTTTTGCCAACATCTAAAATGAGGATATTTCCACTGACTTTCTAAGATATATGGGAATGGCTGAAGGATGTTTTTTTAAGCTGCACCTACATTTTTTGCTAGGCTTTATTTTTAACAATAACAGTACCACAGGTACCACAAACCGATGTAACAACCTGCTGACAAAAACTGACTTGTTGTTTAGAGCTACAAGTTTGGAATTTGTTTTCCAAATTTTACAAGTTTGAAAAACTCCACAAACTAAAGTTGATACTTAAGACTGTACTGTGGACTCTTGCTGTTTTTGAAGCAGTTATCCTTCTTATAACATGTTTTTCTGAAAATATAATTGCATGTAAACCTGTCCTGTCAACTACAGAGAATGCGAGAACTGAGGCTGATGGAGAAGGCACGAAATGCTGAAAACGATGCAATGAAATCTGAGAACGGAAACACTGCTGACCAAAAAGAACTGGACTTGGAGTAGCTTTGGAAAAGTCTTTCTAACACTGACTGGAGACTTGGAAATGATTTGTTAATGTGATGCAAATAAAACAACTTCTCTTTGGTGTTATAAAAGTGTGTTAGCTTTTCATGTGTTACCATCCGCACGCTGCTTCAACTTCTCGAGCAGTTCATAAGGACAGCAGAGCGGTGAAAACTTCACTGACATCAGGAAATAAAAGCATTGAATCAACAGGACACGTAATCGTTTTGCATAAAGTTATTTTATTCCTCTGTCTTCCAGTGTCAGTATTCTTTATATTCCTGTTGCTGTGTTAGGACAAAGTATAGCTGACATTAATGTAACCCTACAAAAGCCCTTGTTCTAAGCTAGAAGGGAGAATAGGCACAGGAAAGAAACACATGGCAGGAATACCATTTAAATAGAGTCAAAAAGAACAATGTTAAGGACATTACAAACAGAATGAGTAAACATCATGACTTTTCCATGAACTCAAATGATGCTCAACCACATAAGCAATTAAATAAATGGCACTTATTATGACAATATTGATATTTCTATCCACTTTAAGGCAAAAAAATGAACAGAGAGACAGAGTAAAATATAAATTAATGATTGCATATTCGGGTTTTCACCAACGGTTAAAACATTTCTTTTTCTATGGTGGTTAAAACACTGTTTCTTTACTTTTTGTAATATTCATGAATGCATATTTGATGTGCTATGTGTCTGAATTTCTAACAGTTTTGGCTTGGAAGCTCTCCCATGCTCACACTTTAGACAATCCAATCAAGTATCCCGTTTTTTTCCCCCAATCAAACACACAGAACCACAAATAATCGATCAACCTTTAACCTGATCTGGGATGATACACATTCATACAGGGTTCACCTTTCACAAAACCATCAAGAAAGAAACTTAAAAACAAGAGAACTTTCTGCAATCATAACATAGCAGCTTAAAGAGCTTAGATATCAACCCCTTATGTTTCAATGTTTCATGTTGAAAGAATAAAAAAAGTAGGGATGCACGATATTATCGGTTTGATATAAGTATCGGCCGATATCAGCCTAAAAAGTCAAGTATTGGTATCGGCGGATATTGAAATTTTAGCAGATATTTACAGCCAATATATATTAGCCACACATATCGGCCATATATCAGCTGGAATATCGGCAAATTACGCAAATGTTCAATATTGATGCACCTTCTCATCACTGCATCGGTACATTTAAAATCAAGGGTTTCAGTTTGGCAAGAGTTAAATGCTGTTTTTCTTGTTTTACATCTGTTCCTCACAAAAATATACTGTAACACTGAAACAAACAAGTCCATTTTTGTTAAGTACAGAGCTTGTACTCTTGACCAGAAATATTGGTATCGGAGATTATGAACTCAAAAATATCTGCATGTCGGATATCAGCAAAAATCCAATGTCGTGCATCCCTAAAAAAGGCTTTTCCAATAGTACCACAGTATGACTTCAGACATCACAAGAAACCTTCTCAGATATCTGTCGACTGACCTTTGTACTCACTGAGGAGATAAATATTTCAGGAGTGTTATATCAAGGGCAGAGGAAACACATATTACACATTAAAACACATTAGATTTGGATTTACAACAATCCAAATTCATCCAAAGATGAGACTATTGCTGAGCTTGAATAAAGGCCGACAGGGCAGAGATGCTGAGCTATACAACGATAATAAAGCGACAAACCAGTGCTCTGGACCTTACTTGCTTAAATGGCCAGTAAAACAATCATGTCAGCTCCTGTGACACTGTCTTTTTAAAACACAAAAAGGCAACTGAAATGGTCTTTAGACGTAGTTTTGGTGCTGGAAGTGGGATCCTGGTCGCACTTCAAGTCATTAATGAGACAGATAAAACCAAAGAAGACTTTGTCTTCCTGACTCGATATATTTCTTACATCCGTTATTTTTCCTAGTCTTGTTAAAAACGCTGTATTTCCTCTTGGAGGAGAACTTGTCCTGACTATGGGGATTTTTCTTTTCTTGGGCTGTGGCTCTTGCCTGGATCTCCTTTATTGCTCAGCCTCTTAAGCGCCTTCATGGGTTTAAACTTAGCACCCTTTTTCTTCTGCCGCTGCTCACTTTCAGGTTCTTTGTGAAAGTCTGAGGGGGAAACACATAAAAATGAATACTTAATGCAAAGTGAACAAGGAAAACAAAAGGAGATATTTAAAATTAATATTTTATTTGTATAATAAGTATAAATAAGTCGGGATGCACGATATTATCGGTTTGATATTGGCTGATATCAGCCAAAAAATTTGAGTATTGGTATCGGCTGATATTAACATTTTTTGCAGATACTTACAGCTGACACATCGGCTGGAATATCAGCAAATTACCAAAATATACAATATTGATGCACCTTCTCATCACTGCATGGGTACTTTTAACATAAAGGGTTTCATTTTTGTATTTACAGCCAATATATATTAGCCACACATATCGGCCATATATCAGCTGGAATATCGGCAAATTACGCAAATGTTCAATATTGATGCACCTTCTCATCACTGCATCGGTACATTTAAAATCAAGGGTTTCAGTTTGGCAAGAGTTAAATGCTGTTTTTCTTGTTTTACATCTGTTCCTCACAAAAATATACTGTAACACTGAAAGAAACAAGTCCATTTTTGTTAAGTACAGAGCTTGTGCTCTTGACCAGAAATATCATTATCAGTGATAATGAATTTAAAAAGTATCTGCATATTGGATATCAGCAAAAGTCCAATATCGTGCATCCCTATAAAGAAGAAATGCTAAACAAACAGGAGAGAAGTCCCTCTTCATCCTACCTTTTTTCTTCAGCATGGCCTCCATGAATTTATCCTCCTCTTCTTCCCTGTGAGAGTTAGCAGCCACAGGTTATTGTCGGTCAGATTAACACTGAATCACTGAAGTGTCACACAGCAAACAGACAGATAGTCACCTCTGTCTGTCCTGGTCCATGTTGTTGACTATTTGGTTTCGCTGTTCAATGATGGTGACCAGCTCAGCCATGAGCTCCTGCTCCCGACTCTTGTCCTCCTCTGTCCAGTCTTTCTCTGAGGAAGGGAGGATTGACACCAAGTGGTTTTATTTTCATTTTCAGAAGCTCGTTTGAACATTCTTACTCACAGAGGTCAATTTTCATTCAGACTCACCTGCTAAAGAAATGTTCCTCAACAGATTGTTATAAAAGATGTTGAAAGGATCATTTAATTACTGTTTTCTTTCTTTCATGTCAGTTGTGTGTACATTTTTTAATTACTTTTTTGTTTTGTTTTTTATCATCATCTCTGGAGTCATTGGCAATACAGTCCCTTATAGATCTCACACACGAGCATACACACCACACTCACATTTCCTATTTAATCTTTCTTTTTTTTCTTCTTTTTTATATTTGTTGTATGTATTTTGTTACTAGTTTGTCATAAGTTCTGAGTAATTTGTTTTTTTGTCTGTTTTTTGATTTTACTTTTCCTTTTTTTGCATTTTATATGTGTATATAATATTGTGTAACTTTAATATACTTTAGTTGAAGGCTTCAAATAACACCTTTCGCCTCTCCCTGATAATTCATCTTTGTCTTTTAGGTATTTCAGAATTGTGCAAAATAAATAAAATTTAATAAACATTTCTTATTTTCTAAATTAATTGGAGATGACTACACCTATGTTTAATAGATAAATAATCGAGTGTGTTATTACTGAAGAAACTTCAAATTGTTTGTAAACCAAAAATCACCTCCAAATAAAGCTGTGATGGAACTTGTCCTACCAGCTCTTCATCAGACTTTTGTTGCCACATATCCAGCAGACTGGACCAAACATTCCCAAACCCAAAAAGTTTAACAACATCAGTGATACTAGACCAGGGGTGGGCAACTGGTGACCATGTGCGGCCCTTCACCTCACTCAATGTGGCCCACCAATCATTTCCAAAAAAAAAAAAAAAAAAAAAAAAACCCACACACAAATCGGAAATATGAAGAAAACAACAACTACTCATGATTCATTGTGAGTAACCAGCACTACATAATGCACAAATTAGATGGATAGATATTTTAAATCAGTTTAAAATTTGAAGTGTTTTATCTTTAATTTTAGGAGAAGTACAACAGCCAGTTAATGCAGCAATACATATATTTTTTTATTTAAAAAAAAACTCTGAGTGTAGAAATGACTGACCCTTTTGCAGTTTGATTTTGAAATTACCCCCTCTCAACCAGTGTTAATTTTGACAGCATTTTTTAATTTGGTTATAGTCTTTTGCCTAAAATATCTTTTAGTTTTAGCTATAATTTAGTCATCTAAATTGTTTAAAAAAAATCTGCTGTAAATTTAGTCGACTAAAATATGAAGTGTAAAGTGGAAGGCATTTTTTATGTTTCCTTGAATTTCTGAAGTCATGTTTTACACTTGGATAAAATGAAACATCTAATAACTCTTTATTGAATGCTAGTAAAGTCTGAATGTATAAATTAACAGAAACAAATTGAACTTTTGTGTGAAATGCAGTCACCTTTATTTAGACTACCTACAGAGCATCTCAGTTACAATACCAGAACTGACAACAAACAGTGAACCTGCTCTACATGAATATATCAATTCATAAAGAGAGTAGCTCTGATTGGATCGCTCCACAACTTATCCCACCACCATGAAGCTAAAGCAGTTGTGATTGGATGTCCCTCTTAACTCATCCAACCTTTCCACACAACCAAAGTAGCTGTGATTGGATATATTCCTAACTTGTCCCTACTTTCTACATGACGAAGTTAGGACTGATTGGATTAAGTCTCTGTCAAACATTTTAGCACGATATTTATCGGACCGATATAATATCGGCTGATTTGAGGGAAAATGACGTCATTTTTTAATCGACCTGATACATACATTTTATTTGATAAAAAGATCTGCTAAATTATTTAAATTGGGGAAATTGTTTGCAGGCCGCATAGCCCCAAAACAAGCCATGTCACACTGGTTACGTCATCTATTGTGCCTTCTAGAAGGACCCAAGCCCGCCCCTGTCTCTACCAGACCCAAAGTGAACATGGCTTCACCAGTGTTGTTGTTTTTCTCAGAATATAACAACAGCATGTCTGTTTGCACAACCTGTTTGGTGAGAATTCTGAGAGGAGGAAAGAGGGCTTCAAGTTTTAACACAGCAGATCTTATAGCTAACCTGAAAAGTAGTCATCGAGGTGGAGCGGTACTGAAAGAAGATGAAGCAGCCCCAGTAGCAGCTAGCATGCTAACGCTAAAAACAACAACACAGAGTGTAGATGTCCCCATTCAGCATGCGTTTGAAAACTGTAAAAACTTTTTAAGAGACAGTGAAAAGGCTGAAGCCATTAATGACAAAGTGATGGAGTTCATAGCGCTCGACGACCAGCCCTTTTCTGTCGTTGAGAGCCCAGTTTTCGCAAGTTAATAGCACATTTGCAGCCACGTTACACCCTCCCAAGGCGTCGCTTCTTCTTGGATGTATCCCTCCATGCGGTCTAAGGTATCGTTGCCACACACATCCATAACTTGATAACATAACTTGATAACATAACACAAAACAAGAATGGACTACATGTTAGTCTTACCACAGACACAAGGACATCTGACGTTAGTCCGGTCAGCATGTTAAGCTTAACCGCTCAGTGGTTGGATCAAGATTTTAACATGCATAAAGATCATATTAAATATAAAAATATGATCTTATTGGTTATCGGTATCTGCCATGAGAAGCAGGAAATTATCTGTTATCGGTATCGGTTGAAATTTTTCATATCGTGCATCACTACATTTTAGTCTAGTTTTTATTTGTCTGTGAAAATGTCAGTTAGTTTAGTTTTAGTTTTTGTCCACGTGCACTTGTTTTTATTAGTTACTGTCTAGTTTTCGTCAGGGGACAAAAGGTTGTTGAGAAAACCTATGACAAAAATAATTAGTCAATCAAATTAACACTGCTCTCAACAGATTCTACATAAAAATGTGCTTTTGGTCAAACTTAAATTCTGAAATACAGTCCCAACAAGACCTTTACATGAAATCAACTAAGCTCAAACTGGCAAAGGCTTTCTTTGTGTTCTCACAGCAGACAAACGACTCCTGAGGTCAAATGGAAGCCAACAGCACTTCTTTGGAGTGACTTCAGGAGCAGTTGTTCTGTAATGAAACAGATCTGTTGCTGAGTTCACAGACGTCCAAATGAACCAAGCCCAATGGGGGAATGCCCAATGTCAGAGCAACCCACCCAAATCATCTAGGTGTAAAGGCACCACCATAAGACCACGCACTGAAGAGTAAACTGGGCCTCAGTTACACAATGACTAACACTGGACTCTACATGAGGCAGGTCTTCTCTCAAACCACAACAAAGCTTGTGTTTCATTCTTATTACGTTTTTTGGTGCAAACATATTTTCACCACTTTAACGAAGCAAAATAGTATTCTAAGTAGACTATTCGTTTACATTTGTTACAATTGGGAATAATTATTTTGTGCATGACTGTCTTGTGAGCGATTTAGCTGATTTTATCTGATACTTTAACTTTCAGTTTAAGCAGAACAAGGCCAAACATACCTGGTTTGTTGAGGAGACACCTTAGCTCATACTCCACATCAGCCTGCCTCTCTTCCAGGTTCTGCTGCTTTGCTCTGTTATGAGCGAAAAACACATTAACATCATAAAACAACTACACGTTCAAACACAGTTTTACAAAGCTAATTTGATGTGAAAAAGAAAATCATTAAGCCTTAACAGACAGAAACTAAAACAAAACTCACACCTCCTATCTAAAGATCAGTGCCTACACATTTCACATCCACAGTCCTGCTGAAATTTACCAGGGAATTTCTCTGAGGCAGCATATGATGTAAAACTAAGAAATAAGAAACTGAAGGTGGCATAATACCACAGAAGAGCAGAGCAAAACATGCTGGTGAACTGAAAGAATAACAGTTTGAGTTTCAATTACAATCATGAATTTAGCCTCTGACAACCACAAAAACAGGGTAGTTATTAGCATATGACATTACTGCGTTGCTTCTGTCAAGCGTGCAAAAGGAAGTGCACACTTCCTCCTCTCACAGCTTAGCTTGCCTGCTCTGCAGAGTTGAGCTTAAGCAGCGTAATCAAACACACTCAAGTCATGAGTGAAACATGAGTGTGGTTCACTCTGACGACAGCACGAGCATGTGTATCAAAGCTGTGGTCAAAGCAGTTTTTGAAAGGAATACTTATGAAACTAAGCCGCAGGGCGCATGCACAAACCACTGCAGAAGTGCTTCTCAGCAGGTCAACAAAACAAAGCCTCTGTTTACGAGTAGAAGAAGATGGTACTAAGGATTATGGCCGACTCTATGAGAGAGGACGAGGATGATTTCTTCGGGACTGACGAAGATCCACAACCTCACCTATTTGAACCAGAATATACGGAGGAGGAACTACATGTTTTTGAAACTGAGTGTGCACGAAGAGAAGCTGCGGCGGACAAGTCAGTTTTGTAAGTATTTCTTTCAATTACATAAAGTGCTAATCTTAGTCTAAAATTAGATAGCGTAACACAACGTGGTGAACAAAAAAATACAACAAGCACACAGGACTGTCTAGAATTTATCTGATCACTGTAGGCAGAGGCAGGCTAACACCACCCATATACTCCCAGTGTTTGCGCTAAGCTAACTAGCGGTGGGCGATCTTTGTCCGTCTCTTCCTTGTTACTGGACACACAGTCAAAAGAATGGTGTCTACCTGCTTGCCATGAACACAGGAGTGAGGTAAGACACGAAAACAACAAAAATGTTGGAGTGTTCCTTTAAGGACTTTTGCAAGAACTGAACACTTACGTGTAGACCAGCTCAGCTTCCCGTCGCACTAAAAGATGTTTCTCATGGATGAGAGTAAACCAGTCCACTAACAGGTGCTCCTCGTCCTCATCTGAATACAGAAGATGAAGAATGAGAAGTTAAATATGTCTCTATATATAACTTTTATCTTTTTTTCTTTACTTATCCAATTCAGTTCTATTTAGTAATTTAATCTCTTTACCAGATTTAAGCTTTAGCAGCAAAATCTCTTCTTCATTAGCGATCAAGTAAATCTCACTCATATGGTCTCATGGCATGACAAAAACTCTCTTGGGAAAAGGTGTCCTGTTACCATTTGGGTTGTCTCTGAGCTTCTTCTCCAGCTCCACTCCCCTCCGCTCCAGTTCGTCCAGCTGCTTCTCCAGCTGACTCATCTCCCCGTGGATGTCCTCTACTGGGATGTACTGGTCTGACTGCACCTGAGCAGATGGAGGGAGAGTGAAAACGTCCATTGTTTTTGTTTTTTATTCTTTGCCAAACTCTATGATGTGATGGGCTTCAGGACTTTACCTTGCGTTTAATTAGAGGGAAGCCATGGCCTGGGGCTGGGGGTCTTGCTGGTCGAGGGCCTTTTGGTGGTTTGGTTTTAGACTTAACAGGGGACGGGGAAGCTTTCCTATTAAAAGGATTCTCCTTACAGATCCGCTGAAAGGATGAGAACATTAGAGAGCTTAAATCTTACATGTTTGGTGTTATCCATCAAATATTAATACTGCTTATTTAATGAAGGATTATGGGAGAGGGGTTGGAGCCAGTATAAGCAGTCACAAGGCAAGGTTGGCAGTCAATCACAGGGCTAATGTAAAGAGAGAGACAATCAGACACACTTAAAAAAGGGTTCCTACTCTTTTCTAGAAATCATTTTCCTGGATGTTTTCACCCTTTTCTCCAGTTGTACCTCACATTTTGTACATTTACCCAGATTGCTATGTTTATGCCTCTTCCACCCCAGAGGTCTGATTTACAAGATGTGCAGTCTATGGCTGTAACAAATCTATGAAATATCAGACATTCTCTGACATTCTTAGAAATTATGACTAATTTATCAGAAAATAGCACAATGACAGCCACAGACTCCAGTGTCAAATAACCAACTGAAGTTACAATATTGGTGTGGGAAATTCTCAGGTTAATCTAGCCTTCTGAAAAACAAGATTAAAGCTTGATGACCAATATCTCTAGCTAGCTCCACCTCATCATATTGAGCTTAAAATGTATTTATTTCTACCTGTCGGGCATGAACACTGTCTGCTAGCTATCTTTTTAGTCTGGATTTTATGTAGTGTCTCACTATTATAAGTCTATGGTTTATACTTATTTTTTATCTTTATCTACTCTGCCTTTTTATTAATAGATTTTGTTGATTTACTGCTTAAGTTGCCTAGATTTCATTTTGCCATTTTGTATTACTTATTTTTGTCACCATTGTTTTGAGTTTTTATATTTTCTTCCATAACTTGCATTATTTTATCCACACATATTTTATAGCTCAGTGTGCATTAGATATCAGGTTAATTTTTACCTCATTTTCTATGTTTGATTTTTGTTCACTATCAAGGTAGAAGGAAGATAAATAATTTTCCAGCACAATTCAGGCTTTTCCAGGATATTTTACTTTTTTCCTCATTTTCCATATGTTTTCCATGACTGGAAAATTGGTCAATCATTTTCCAGGTTTTCTAGGACGTGTGGTAACCCTGTTAAATCATCAGGTGCTTTTTTGCTGTGAAGTGAAAATGCGAACCACTGCTCCACCACACAGCCGTGTGCATTGTGGGATGTTATTTTATTTATAAGAGGAGGCCTTCCTACCTTGTTATGTAACTGGCTGGAACCTGAGGCCAGTGGACTTGGGGTTGTGGGGGGACGTGGAGGGGCCCCGATGTCCTTGGTCCCCATGCTACGACTGGTCTGTGGCGTGGCTGGTGCTGAGCTCGCATTTGATGGCATGGGAGAGGGGCAGAGGCCTTCGGATGGCTGGGGCAGACACTCATTTGAAGAGAAGGGGGGGGCTGTAGGTTCACACGGTGAACAGATAGATGGCTCTGAGACGCTTTTGGTGAAGGCGTGTTGCTGCTCACTGCTAACACTGCTGCTTGACGGAGGCTGAGATGAGCTGTAGTCTGAGCCGGAGGACAGGCTCTCTGTGCTGAGGGCTGGGGAGGGGGAGCAAGAGGAAGGCTGAGAGTGGGAAGGAACTGAAGAAGGAAAGGTTTAGTGAGGAGCAAAGGGAGCAGAAATGAAATAAAGTTGTTCAGACAGATCAACATTGAGGGAATTGGGAAAAAGCATATCACCAAAATCAACATCCAAACACAAACATCCCTTGATATTTCCTTTCTGCTCCACAACTTTAATAATTTACAACATATAGGAAAATAACTATGAATTTTTAGAGGGCCCGTTTGTTTGGAGCCCTTTACATTACCTCTGTATCATTGTTGAGTTATATTCAGTTTTATTGCTACCTACGAGCAAAAGAGAAAGTAAAAGGTGTGCAAAGTACCCAAACGAGAATAAGAGGAGGAAGCTGTTCAGTTTATAAACTGAACAACTTAGATCATATTCAAGTACACAACAAATCTATAACCTCTTGAGTCATTTTGTGTGCTTCTTTCACCAAATCAGTAACTTCACCTATGAAATTGGCATTTAAAGGGTTAAAATTCATTAAAAAATACTGCTTTTGATCAGGTCTGAGCCTGATGAAGGGATTTGAGCAAAAAAAAAAAAAAAATATATATATGTGTTTGATGTGTTTTAACATCAGTTAATGTAAGTGGCTGTCAACAGCCAAAACGGGATGAAAGGGTGTGTTTTTAGCACGGTACCCAAGGTTTAAACATTTGGATAATGTCTACACTGAATCAACTGAAAATGTACATGCAGAGGTCATCGGCTCTGCACAAGAGCATAAGAAAGGAGCCCACCTGTTTTCATATTTTATATCCAAAAAACTTAGAGGATATTATCTTTTTAGAGAGAACAGTGTGTTGTTTGCAAATGTGAAAGTATAACAAACTTACCTTGGTTCCCTGCAGGTGGTCTTGGGGCTTGCGGCGCTGGCCGTTTCTTGCTCTTGCTGCTCCCAGGACTGGCAGAGCGGGATGAGCTTTCTCCACTATGACTTTCAGCACCTCCTGCCTCAGCAGCTCGGGTGATGCTGTACCAAGGGTGACTCGCCGCAACCGTGGCTGGTACTGCACCTCCTTCAGGGCCCTCTTCTGCCTCTTCCTCGTTGTTCTCATCGTCATCATCCTCAAAGGGATTGGAGGGTGGAGGGGGCGTGCTGGGTCTGGAGCCCTCTCCTTTAAGAGAGGACATAGAGCCTGTGTTGGGAGGGGTTGCCAGTCCGGCTGGGGGAGGGGCAGGGGCTTTCTTCTTCTTGGATTCTGATTTGACCAGGGCGAGCCAAGGTGGGTCTTTGGGTTTATGGGTGCCAGTGGACAGGCTGGACAGTGAGAGACACAGACAAGGACGAGGGGGTCACAGAGGGGAAGACAACACAAAACAGCCAAATGGAGGCACAGGAGGGCAAACAGCTACAGTGCATGCAGTCAAGAGGAAAAAACTATGATGATATGGTTGCAATAGATGATATGGAGGCAGTGGACAAATATTTCAGCTAAAATCACTGTTACCTTCCAGGTGACTGAGATCTTTCTCGGGGTTTGGGTGGAGTCGGAGGCTTCAGCTTTTCACCTGTGGTCAAAGTTTAAGAGTCAGACTTAGTATCAACATAATCTACTGTCATCTAAAATATAAACTCTTATGCTTTAAGTGTAGAGAGGACAAACGAACACTCTTTCACTGTATTTGGAAATGCCCCAATATTAAGGCATTTTGGTTGCAGCTTTGGCAGGTAATGCAGCAGTTTTTATCTCTTCCTGCAGTTTTGGAACTTATGTTATTTTTATTAGATATATACCCCGAGGACAAAATATTAAAAGAAAAGAAAGAATTTTTTACAGATATCTGTCTTTTACAAGCAAAAAGAACAGTAGCATTAACTTGGAAAACAGTGAGAGGAAGTATTAAACGGTGGTTTAATGAAATGTCTGTGTTTTTACCCATGGAAAAAATCATTTATACACTTTAAGATAAACAAGATCTATTCCACAGTATTTGGGAACCTTTTATTCAATATCTCAGGGATGGTGACTTCTATAATTTGTTGGATAAGGATGGAGGGAAAATATATATTTCTGTAATGATGGACTTCTCTGCAGCAAGAAAATATTGAACATGTACTCTCGAAGTTTAAGTATCTAGAATATTTGTACTCTTTCCTCCTGTTTTTAGATTATTCATGTATTTTACTTTATCTTTTTTTAATTTTACTCTAACGTGTCATCACAGGGTACCCTTTTGTCTCTGCAATAACTGTATAAAGCTGGATATTTGCTATTTTTAATTGGATTAGACTAGATTAGATTAGATAGAACTTTATCAATCCCTTTGGGAAACTCCCTCGGGGGAAATTAGGATTTTAGCAGCAGTTTTAAAAAAAAAATAGAAAGATATGTAAAAGAAGATGGATGTAACCAAAAATATAAATAAATATTAAAAATAAAAAATAAAAAATAAATATATGGCTACTGGCTGACCCAAATATGGCTACTGGCTAATGTAACTGAATATAATATTGAACTTTAGGACATGTAAAGGATCCAAATGTCTGAGGGTGTTCTCAAACACAAACTGTGTTTCTCCAACTTTTTTTTTATTAACATTTTTAATTTATTTTGAAAGTACTTAAATCTTTCTTTTTCTAATGTTTTGAATGTTTTACTTTGTAAATATTACAAAACTCAATAAAACACATTGTTCTAAAAAATATATATGTAAACTCCTGAATGAGGACACACTGACTGAGAGACCGTCACCTGTGTGGGGCAGCCGGTTGCGAGGGGCAGGGCGAGGAGGTGGGGTGGGTTCGCTGACCCTGCGGGGCGCTGGCACAGGCCGAGCAGCCCCTTCATGATGACTGACAGGTGTAGAAGGGAGGTCTCCATTGGCTGTTGGAGTGACTTCTTTTTTGATTTCCTCCTCTTCCTCTTCTTCATCACTCTCATCAAAAGGGTTGGGGGGAGAAGAAGAGCGTGTCTTTTGTTCTGTCTCATCAGTGCCATCCATGTCTTTTTCTTTTTCCACAGCGGCTGATATCTCTGTTGTTGCAGCAGGAGCTGTGACAGAGTCGTCGTGAGGTGTGTCAGTGTCGTTTCCTTGCCTTATTGGAGAAGGTGTCTTTGCCTGCTCTCTGTCCAAAGGTGTCTTGTGAGAAACAGTACTGCGACCAGTCCTGGCAGACCGCACCACAACTGGTTTCTTGCTAAGATCTGGCCGGCCATTCTGATTGGCTAAAGTATTCCTCGAAAGGTGGTGTCTGCAGACCAAGGCTCCAGAGTCTCCTCCTAATTTGTAGGATCCAGGAAGCAAAGTGCTGTGACACTCGGTGCACCTGAGACAAGATGAATCAGAATGTCAATCAGATCTCCTGAAAATCTAAGTTATAAAAAGGCAGACAAGACTAAAACTACAAGCTCAAGTCTGTCAAAAATGAATGGTTATCAGCCTTAACATGTCAGATGAGCAGTGTTTAGCAAACACATTCATATTTTTGGTAAATCAGCGCTGATTTTATAAGCCATAAACGAAACATGAGCACAGTGAACAGCCATGCAGAATCCCAAAGGCACCGAGGGCCTGATCTACTAAGATCCCAAATAGCAAGTGCTAAATTGTGTGTGCAAACTAAAAAAAAAATGCACATGCTATTAGTGGGTGTGTTGCGGGTGATCTGCTATGACTTTGTGTGCAATTGATAGCAGGCGCAATAGTGGTGCAGACCGCCCTCTTTAAATGAGGATTTTGTGTCACCATGGAGTGTTTGGGAGAGCAGAGTGGCCGTAAACAGAAAATGAAGTTCAAAGCCATGGAGTATGAGGCAAATAAACACACTGGTGAACTCCAGCAGAAGAAATGTGATTTGTGAGGCCATCTGTGAAAAGCACACAGCTCAGAACTGGCATTGCTGGATGGACGATATGTCCCTACTATTTTTATTTCTAACCAGAGGTTGCAGTAACCTTTTTTTGCTGTCTGTCATTTTGACGGGCAAGGTCGTCACTTTTCCCTCATGCTATATTTTTATCCGTCATTTTAATTTTCCTTTTCTGATTCCAATTAAACATAATCTAAAAGACAGCCTTCACATAGTTACACAGCTTCATCACAATAACCTCTCATGTGAAGAGCAGTCTCACAGTTACACACACACAGACTGATCTTTAATGTCCTCTAACTGAAAATCTGCACAGTCATTTTTCAGCTCTGAGTGACAAATAGAGTGATTCTGGCTATGAAGGGGATCTTTTTTACTTAGGTTAAATGACCTCTTCCATGATGTATTAAGAGCACAAAACAGAGAGAGGGTTTACTTTACGTGCGTGTCTGCATGAGTATGATGGCACATTGGATCGTCCCTCTTTTTCCAGTCCTTCATAATGAAGGACAGCCTCCAAATCTTTATCAATTCTCAAAAAATTAAATATTAATGCTGTTTATGACAGTCCAAACATGCTGACACGCACATGGAAGATACTCTCTCTCCGTCGTCAGCACTCTGTGCATAACGCTGTGCCACCTACCTTTCCAATGTGCTAAATATAGATGCAAAAACACCGCACGCAATCAGTTTCGGGTTTGATAAATCATATTGCGGGTGCTAAATGATCACAATTGCATCTCCTCCTCCCAGTATTTTGCGCGCTCTGATTATCTGCATGTATTCTGCATTTTCATGAGGGCAAATACGCTAAATGGATTGCGCGTGCTATTTTGCTCATTTGACAGACTCAATCCTCGCTCCAAACTGTTAGAAGATCAGCTACCAAGTTTTCAGATGTTTTTATACATGCAAACCTTTAGTAGACCAGGCCCTCAGAGTTTGAAGCTCTGTCTGCTGAGCTGAACTGACACAGAGAACTACATTTTAGGATCTACCAGTTACAAAACTAACACACTGGCTGGTTGTTGGTGTAGCAGCAGTTTTTACCTGAAGCAGTTGCGATGATAGAGCTTCCCATCGACCAGAAACCTCTGGACCAGGTGGACGTGCTTCTGGCAGGCGGCGCAGGTGCTGCTGAGTGTGCTGCGATTTGCCTCTGAGAGCAATCCCACGCCTGTCTGCACAGGCTCTCTTGGCTAGAGTGAGCGACCAGATTGTTGTTTGCAGGACAGGGGAAGACATCAGGGGGAAAATGAAGGAGTAATGGGAGAGGGGTAGATCAAACATGGAGTCAGGATTTGAGGATCTAGATTATTCATTTTGTTGAGCTAACTTTGTCTACATTGATCAATTAAAATTTACCTCTCATTGAGTCATGGGGTTCTGTATTTCCTCTGTGACTACTTCTACCTTTAGCTGTTAACATCATTTGATCAGTAAAATATGTACATCAGGATAAAAAACTAAGAAAACCTCAGTCATTTTGCTTTGTAGTTCTAGAAATCACCTTGTTTGGGTTTGATTGATTCTGAAGATTGATATGCTTCTTCCAGGCATTAAGTTTATTTATCAAAAACAGGGTTAAGCAGCAGCACATTGGCAAACATTGTTCACAGGACTACAGTTAGTACTTTATTTACAGGTCAATGGTTAAAAAAGACTGACCTAAATTTTTTGCTTTTACCTCCTAACCCTCACCACCCCTCCAAACCCCACCCCATCCTACTGCCTAGGCTCGGGACTAGAGAGTGGAGGGGGGATCAGATGTGAGGAGGAAGAAAAGCAGGAAGAGGAGGGAGTGGGATGAATTTCCATCAGGAGGAGGGGGTTTGGGGGTGGACACTGAGGATGCTAATACAGAGAAGTATGGCGATGGAGGAAAGAAAATGAGGGCATGCAAAGAAAAGAGAGACAGGATACAGAGGCTATCTTTACAGAGTTGCTCTACGTCTACAGCATCTATTTCCCCTGCTGTGCAACACAAAGCCCACACAAGGAAGTGACACATATTAAACATTTGGAAACTGTGCATTGTTGTACTGCAATGGCAGGACAGGATTTGTATTGCACAGATTTGATGACTTAATACCCCACAAAGGACATGCAGAGTTATTCTTAGATAATCCAAGGCTTAATATACACACCAATGTACTACCAGGCACTATGAGAGGCATCATATGGGCCTAGGCCTCATAATAGACACCAAAAACCAAATCTCTATATCTATGTACTGCTATCAACATGCAAGATTTAAGCTGGATCTTTGTTCAGAGGTTCTGTTTCCGCAGGTATTGTTCACGACCCCGATTGAAGGGTAAATTCCTAATTAAAACATGCACATTCTGGTTTGTCTCTGCTTACTTTCCAGTGCCAAAGACCTCTTACCTCAGACTCAACAGCTTTGTCTCCCAATGGGGCTGAAGGCTTTTTCTGCACTGGCTCGTTCAGACCAACAGAACTCTGCCTTTTCATGCATGGAGGGTTAGCTGTGAAGAACAACATAATCAGTAAATCATTTGAACTAATTATGTACGTTGTTGCTATAATTTAAGGTTGTTTTGCCTCCTATTGTGCACAGGGTTGTTAAACTTTAAGATTCTCAAACAGTCTTCGACTAAACAATATGCAGAGAGAAACATCTAGTAATCGATATCAGTGGGAAGCAGGGCTGCCGATGTCAGGAAAAGATCTGATTGCAATTTTTCTCGCAATTTCAATTTGATTCACGATTTTCTTCAAATCAAGCTTCAGTGCAATATTCACTGTGTTTACAGTACAGACCAGTGATTCCCAACCAGGGGTACGCGAGCACATTGCAGGGGGTACGTGGAAAGGTTTAATAATTTATTTCCAACTTGGAAGTTCTGAGATAAGCATGTCAGTAAAATGGTAAGTCTGCACTACTACTAGTTTCCTTGGGGAGACATTAACCTGTGGCACCTGCCTGATTCATTGTCTGAAATCACGCAGCTCCATCTTGCCAAGCTCCAACCTCCTATGACTTCAAGCTTTAAAGCTTTTCTGATGGGAAATCATGTTTTTGCTCTTCTCCTGACCGGGGATCACTGCTGGGAAACTGGGAGAGATGTGAATCCTCTGCAGATGATGTCGGTTAGTCTGTGGTAGTCATGGATATTCAGTTATACCTGGGGAAATACACTCTCCTCAGAATTACTGGGAGAACTTGGTGGGGATTGTCATTGACGAGGTTCATGTCACACGTAAGTGGTAAATGATACATCTGTGTGGTATAATTTAATGTAAGATGATAGTCTAAGGACTGAAACGTAGTTTAAGCTAACGGCTAACAACAGGGTCGAGCTGCTACATCACACTGTGGCTTGATATGATTGGTCTGTGATGAGTGTGAATGGCAGAACAATCGTCCAATCACCAGCTGCAATTGTTTTTTAAGGTTCTGCCTCTGAAAACATTTTCTACGGGCTCTTCTCCAGATGGACTAGTGAAATATTACCGTGGCGGATATATGGAAGTGTCCGTCTGGAGTGTCAGGTTAGGGAGATCGGGCAGTGTTCCACATTTTTGCTAACAACTGAACAAGGTCTCCACAGATTTTAATGACATTTTTATGAAATGTTGGTCATGGCAGAAGGGGAAACTGATTCGATTTTGTTGGTGATCCAAATCCAGCTGTGGATCCAGGATTTTCTTTAAAGGATTTGTTAACAGAGCGAGATTGGGCAGTTTCCCAGATTTTTGACAAAAACTCGCCAAACAATGTTGGAAATGCCCTGGCGGAGGTTTTTGTGGTCTCTGAGCACGTCTAGTTTTTTATCATTTGATTATGTTCTCTAAAGGCAGTGAAGATCGATAAAATCAAGACACTGAATTTCAGCTTATCATCCATAAAGTAAAAGACCAATATTTTGGATGACGAGGCACTGGGACATTAGATTATGTTTTTGTGCATGTAGCTTACCCAAAACCCAGCAAAGTCTAACAACAATGGCGGGTTTTACAGTAAACCATTTAAAAAATAGTAACGCTAGACTTTACCGTAAATTGATGAAATAACTAAATTAATATGACTTCCAATCATCCATTCTAACATTATTTAGAGCAGAGGGACTGGCAGTTAAACTGTACACTCAGAGAAAGGCTGGGTACATCATTCTTATTTTGGATAAATGCAAAATCCCACATATACAGAGTTATAGAATGACAGGTCTTCATCCTACAGGACAGGCAAATTAATGTCAGGACATAAGTCTATGGCTCCAAAAGTCGTATTTAGTCTTCTGAAATGCATATAAGCTCAGAATCCACATTTTATATTATGTACACTGTCAAAACATTAATGCCTACTGGGAAATGACTACAAAGCAGTACTTTTCAGGGGAATCAAGCATTTCCTTCCCACTACAACTGAAAGATTTATCATAATTTCAGACAATGCAATCATGTGATCGCCAAAGCTGCAATTTTTTGCAGCGCTCCTGACTGACCCAGGATCTGTTGTGTCAACTACTTTAACACATACTATTTTACAAATTTGCAGGCAATTTGCATTTAAGAATGGCTCGTAAATGAAGGGTTTACTCACAAATGTGAATTGGTTCACATCGATCACTTAAAAGAGCGGTTCAAAAGAGTCGACTTGTTCGCAAACGTCACATCTCCACCGCGGAAGTGCTGGTGAGCAGGTCAACAACACAAAGCCTCTGTTTAGGAGTAGAAGTTGGAGTATCCCTTAAATAATCATAACAGATTATTTATCATCAATATGGGATGATTAATAATGCGTTATGTGCTTTTGATCACTGATTTCCTTACTGTTGTCTATACTGTAAACATAGTGAAAATTTTACTGAAGCTTGATTTGAGGAAAAGCATGAAACAAATTGAAATTGCAAATATCTGCCAGAAAAATCCCAATTAGATCTTTTCCTGAAATCGTTCAGCCCTAATACCCTCTACTGGTCAAAATGTCTAATTAAATGTTTACTCCTCATGTTTAGTCAAAGATGTAAGAATGAAACTGACCTCGACAAATGTGCTTCTTCGAATTGCTACACATATACAGTCTGATCAGACCTGTTTCATTGTACCCACCTTGAGACTTGTTGTTGAAGAAGTTGTAGTATTGAGAGACGTATGTAATTATGCTGAGCCGGTCAGGAACCTTCATGGACACCATATCTTCTGGATCCAACAAGGCTGGAATCCCCAGCTGTGTCTCAGCCACGTCAAACGCCTATGACGTTGAAAAAGGAGTCAGGAAGCTATAGAGCTGAATTTATCTTCATAATCCCACAATTCAAGAGCTTTATTGGGATGGATGTGGGGCATTATTGCCAGAGTATTTCATTAAAAATATAGGTATACATTTAAAATCAAATAATTCAATAAAAGGGAATTAGTTAATTAAAATGATAAAAATGAGTAGTGTTATACATTTGCCACACATATCAGCTGGAATATCAGCAAATTACACAAATACAATATTGATGCACCTTCTCATCACTGTATGAGTACATTTAAAACTCAAGGCTTTCATTTTTGTAAGAGTTAAATGCTGTTTTTCTTGTTTTACATCTGTTCCTCACAAAAATATACTTTAACACTAAAGAAACAAGTCCGTTTTTCTTAAGTACAGAGCTTTTGCTCTTGACCAGAAATATGAGTATATATCGGTGATTATGAATTTAAAAATATCGGGATATCGGCAAAAATCCAATATTGTGCATCCCTAAAAATTTGATCTTCTTTGACAACATGGAGATTTTTAAATTGTTTATATGAAAGGTAAATGGTCTGCTACTGTTATTCTAGTTTATAGAGGTCCTAGTCACAAAATGAAGGTGACATATATTATTAGAAAAACACCTACGTTTGCATACATTTTGATTGTTAAAATGTTCTCCCTTTACATATCCTGTGTTTCAAAATGATAAAATCTCCACCATTTTAAAGACTGACTTTATCTAAAAACAAAGGAACTTTTTCTTCAGTTATATTCTTAACCAAGAGAGAGAGCACGGCCTGGATTGCACAAATGTGTTGTTTATATTTGAGAAATTGTTGTAACTAGTGAGTAACAAGGCTTATACTGTACTTTTGATCTTGCATCGATGGCAAGATGAAGTCAGACAAAATGTTTGATGGAATTCTAACACAAAATAATCTTGACTGATCTCTCCTGATATTTCATCTGAAAGTTTATCAATGCACCTTAAAAACTTGATTCACTGAGACTGCAGAGAGCTTGAGTCAAACAGAGTTCACAAGGTCAAACAATTGTTTGACAACAGAACGGATAAAACACTGGGACAAGCATGTCTGATCCTTGTGGTTTCAAATACACACACACACACACACCCACAACAACAATCTCATAACAACATTTTAACAGTAAATTTAAGAGCAGTGAGGTTGTTACAGCACACACAAGGGCAATAGCCCCCTTTAAGTAAACCCATTTAAGACTGGATGATAAAATGAAAATCTTGTATGTCTGGAGTTACTTTCACATCAAAAACACAGATACATACATAAACCCAGTGAAGCCATGAGGACAACGCCAGAGGGAGAGGTTTCCTCATGTCTGTCTATGATGAAACTGCTGGCACATTCAGATTTCATTTCTGGCTCTGAACCCACTGCCTCACTCACTTTAAAGCTGTTGGATTAAAAACTTATTCTGCACCAAAGAGCTGACGGAGCCTGACTTAGACGAAAAATGCTGAGAAGCCAGTGTGATCCTTCAACATACTGTTAGCTTCAAGATGATGTACAAGAAAAACTAAAAAACCAACAAACAAAGGTGAATATAAGGTTTATAAAAGTTTTTTCATTTGACTTATAAGCTGCCAGTCAGCACTTCTGCACTTGAAATCCTCTTAACATGGTCCCTCCACAGGCTTATGAGAGGAGCTTTTTTTTCCACTACCCAGAATGCTTTGGCTTTCTCCTATTACCTCTTACCCTCCCCACAGTCAGCCAGTTCTCACTGCACAGTGAAATACACACAAGTCCCACCCAGCATGGCTGCACACAGCCTAGAGGCTTAAGAGATGAACAGCTGACCAGAGCACATCTAAAGCTGGGGCTCTCTGATGGTGTGGTGAGCCATCAGGCCTTGGGTATGACCATTTTTTATTTTCTGTACAAAGAAGTTATCTCAGAGACTTAAACAACGAGCAGATTGGGACAGAGATCCAAACAGAGCCCGTTCTGCATTATTGAAAAATCAATACTCTTTGAGCTCATCAGCACGGCTATCAAGTCTCTTCAATCTGTTACATCGATTCATTTAATCAAATCACTGATGTAAAAATATCATGTATAACAAGCTCCTTGTATAACAGAATCATTCATCAATTTAAACCAAAATACCCTTTAACCGTCCGCTTGAAAACATACATTTAATAAAATGAAACATAAAAGCTCTGCTAACTTGTGTCCTGTTGGTTAAAGTATAAACCCAACTTTGAAATCTGTAAAGTAAAATTAATATTCTTGTTTAACAAGGAAGACTGGCCCAGAAAAATCACAACATGATGCATTTAAATGCAACATCAAGAAGGAGAGAAATCATTCTTTGGTGAGAATCTTAAATTTGGCCAGTTTTCAAAATTTCCTGAGTAACACAGTTGTCAGTTTTCAGCAGCATTAGATATGCAAAGACTAATACAGATTAGATTAGATAGAGCTTTATCCCTTGGAACTCCTTCAGGGAAATTAAGGCTCCAGTAGCATTGTATTGTACAAAGGTACATAAAAATAAAAATAAAAAATAGTACTGCTACTGGGTGCGTACTACTGCTACTGCTCCCGTCCTCAGTCCTCAATACTGCAGTATGGAACATAAAGGCTATTCTGCATGAATATAAACTTGGTGCAAACTGAGAATTTGGCTCAGTCTTTGGTGTGGATTGGACGAAAAGAATTGAAAACCTCTGATCTAAGGGGTTTTTCATAGTTCAGGTGGTTATTTCACCTCCTCTTCAATAGATTACATAGAACTTCATTAATCCCTTTGGAAAACTCCCTCAGGGAAATTAAAATTCCAGTAGCAGTTTAGTATAACAGATAAAAATATATATAAAAAAGACAGATATAAACAAAAATATAAATAAATATAAATATAAATATATTAAAAAAATAAGGCTACTGGCTGGCTACTGCTCCTTCCCATCCTCTGTCTTCCTGTTACTCCTCCCCCCTAGTGAGGAGTTGTACAGTCTGGCAATACATTGCATAATGACATAACAACGTTTACATAAAAATTACAAAAAATGTCATCTTAATTTGACTCCAGGAAAATTTTCTATTGTTTATATGAAAGGTCTGTTACTGTTATTCTAGTTTATAGAGGTCATATTCACCAAATGAAGGTGACATCTTGTTAATTATTATTAAAAAACACCTACATTTGCATACATTTTGGTTGTTAAAATGTTCCACCTTCAAATACCCTGCATTTCAAAATGATAAAATCTCCACCATTTTAAAGAGCGACTGTATCTAAAAACAAAGAAACTTGTTCTTCAGTTATACTTTTAACAAAGAGGGAGAGCACAGCCACAATATAATGCATTAAAAATCAAACAAAAATCAGAATTACAAGAGGAAAGGTGTCTCAAAACTTGTAAACATAGAGATGTGTAATGTACTCACCAGGCGGTTGTTTTCATAAACATTCTCTTTGGACAATGAACAGAAGTCACTGAAATAAAAAATAAGAAATAAAGGTAAAATTAAACTCTTGTGATTAGGTAGGGCTTGCATATCGAAGAGGACAGTGCACTGCAAAAACTCAGATCTTAGCAAGTTTATTTGTCTAATTTCAAGTCAAAAATATCCAAAATAAAACTGAAATACTTGTAAATATGAGAAAAATATCTGCCAATGAAACAAGCTAAATTTTACTTCTTGAGGGTCTTAAAATCTGGTATAGAAACTTCTGAAGATAACACACCTTATTACCAAGAAATCGTCCAAGTAAAATTTGTCTTGCCACTTCGGCAGATATTTTAACTCATTACAAGCAATTCAGGGTTTGTTTTTGTTTTGAAGTACTGAATTAAGATGTGTAGATGGACATGTCAGGGAATTTTGACTTACAGTAAGTCATGTGAGGTTTTTAGAATTGAAATTGGATGAATTAACTTCCTTTGAAGTTGTTGCAGTGTGTGCGTTTAGGAAGCTTGAATCAACTGCAAACCATGTGGATTCATGTTTTATTGGAAACTTGCTGGAGATCACAAAGAAGCTGCTGTTCAGGACTTACCCACACAGCCTGGCACTGCGTTCAGACAGCTGACCCGTTTCAACATATGCTAAGAACCATCAAAAAGCTATTATTGGTTTGACAGCATAAGAGACAGGGCTGGAGAGCAGCAAAGCTTCTCCAGAGTCTCAGATCATCCAAGGCTGTGGTGAAAAACTCTGAGAACAAAAGGAAGCACGTTTGTGGATCCAGAGGTACGATGGGCTGATAATTAGAAGGTCCTGCTTTGAAAAGCCTGGAGCGGGGAACCGGAGCGAGGCCTCTCACCAGTAAACATCCTGCTGTAAAACTGGAACATGTCTCAGGTGTTCTGGGAAGGGAAAGAGAAGCTGTGTGCTTAAGTGTTGAACACTAATGTGTGGCAGCAGAGGAACTTTGTGGAAGACAAAAAAGCACCTTGACCCAAGTGAGAGCCCTGTGGAGACCATGTGGAAGACTCAAGAGGGCAAAATCCTATAAATGAGTTTGGTGTTGAAGCAACACAAAGTGACCTCTGTTCTCTCTAATCTAGTTCCCATGGTCACAAACACAGAGCAGCAGCTATAATGGCAAGATCGTGTCACAACAAGCCTGCCCTGTCAGATAAACCAACAGAGCCAGATGGAGCTGCAACTGTTGGTGCTTTAAGAAAAATCATCCCACGCTGCTGTAGGTTCAAAGTTCTGAGAGGAGACTGTCCCAGCAAACACTGACAGCAAATGAGCTGCCTGCTGTGATCTGAATCAAGAACCTAATCCACTGTGACTCAGTCTCACTCCAGGGTTTATTTTGGGAATGTGGACTACTGAGAACCTGTGTGTGTGTGTGTGTGTGTGTGTGTTCCTGTCAGGCACTTAAAAATCCACATGATCAAAACCTGGGTGAGCCAGTATGGCTGCCAAATCTGGTTCAGTCAGAGAAAATGTTGTTGAAAGTGTGCAGGACTTGATTTTGATAATAACATAACCATTAAAAAACGCTGTTTTTGCGAACAGTAATTCAAAGTTGTAGCGCCATAGGTGAGTCTGAACAGGTGCTTGCAGAGATAACAGCTTCTTACTGGGAGCTGAACAGTGAGCTGAACAGTGAGCTCCCTTTTTCTAGTTACAGCCATGAACAGGCATGAACACGGGTCAGGGGTGAAAAAGGTGAGAAGGATAAGTCCCCTCTGGGGTCCGGGGGTATGCTCCTCTGGAAGAAAAGTCTGTATATTTAATATTTAAAACCATCAATCTGATGCAATCTAATTAAGGCAAAATTTGACTTATGTAATTTTTGGGTCTCTTGGAGATTTTTTTGAGAGGGACAAAATCGATTAAAATCGTAAATCGAGTTTCGTGGGAAAAAAATCTGGGATTTTATTTTCAGGCCATATCTCCCAGCCCTTAGTCTCACATATCAAAATAATGTGATTTACTTTTCTATCAATATTTTCTTAAACACCTGCTGTTGACTTATACTTATAATCAAAAATCCAAAATCAATTATCCTGAACAAACGTCAAGTTTTCAGGGTGGATTCCTGAAGTACCCGAACTAGCACAGACTTTCTCAAAAAGAAAAACAAAACAACATTGACAAAACTTCAGCTGAGGTAACTCTGTAAGAAACCGAGTCACAAGAAGCACACAGACCGTTTAGAGTTGCTGAAGAGTTTACCTGATGACTGTTGGCAGAGGCAGGCTAACTATACCTGTTGACTCCCAGTGCTTGAGCTAAGCTAACTAGCAGTGGGCGAGCTTTGGCTGTCTCCTCCTTGTTACTGCACGCACAGTCGAAAAAATGATGTCAATCTGCTTGTCATGGACTCAGGAGTGAGGCAAAACACGAGCACAACAAAAATGTTGCAGTGTTCCTTTAAATCCGGTCAACAAATGTTTTCACTTGTTGCTGGTGTTTCCATACTTTCTTAAAATCACACAGCAACAGAGATTGCAGGATGCCCTATTGTTTATGATGGAGCCCCACTATAGACCACGTCTGTCTCCTGTCCGTCATTGTTGTTTGTACTAGCTGCCTCTAGAGAGATTGTGCCATGAGTGTTTGAAAGGAAAACAGAACTAAGCCAACACATAAAATCAAGTGATACAGATACCTTTAAGAAGTTGAAACTGTTTTTTTAAATGGAACCAGCTCTTAATTCCAATCCCGGGTATTAAGACGAAAGCACCATGCATGCCGTGCTTTTATGCTATGGTAAAGCTTGACCATAGAACAGAATAGAAGTGTAAGTTTGACTGCACTGTTCAATGCAATTGGCTCAGCTGGGCCTTGATGAGTTCCTTCAGGTTACTTGATTGAATGACAATTCAGTCTCAGCTTTAACGGAAATCAGGGTGCTTCCTTCAGTGATGTCTCTCTTCTGCGCCAATGTGTTGTCTGTTTTTGAGAATACATTGGCTGCAGTGTGTGGTGCACTAGGGCAGCACTACAATGGCCTGACATTGGAGCTAGATTCTGTTTGACAGGCGGAGGTCTCAGCTGCAGATTAGCTTGATGGGCTGTCTGTGTGGATCAGAGCTCCTTTTCACTGGGATGCTACAGCAAAACAGGGGGCTGAACAGGGCAGCAGTCCCTACACAAACTGAGGAGGCAGGACACAAAAAGTCTGGTCTTTCAGATTTGTTCACTAACTTACTTTCTGTGGTGTTTTAAGAGCAGATTCTTCTTCACTGGCGTGTCTTTCAGATACTGGTCCAGTGAATGTCATTCTGTCTTAAAAGCATTGTCAGATTGTCTTAAGCAGGGTACACACATAAAGATTATCGGGCAGTTTTTGTCCTGACTTCGCACTTCCCGACCAAAGATGGCAAACTCCAGATTATCTTCTGTTTTATAAGATTATCCTGTGGTCTGAGGTGTGTTAAGAGTGAATTTGTCCTGATAATCAGCTCTGAAACAGGACGGGCCAACAATCATTAATATTAAACTTGTTCAATATTTACGACCAAAAATCTTCCCATGTGGGAAAGAAGACGGCTCTCCAGTCATGACTCTGTGAACTGTGACGTGATTGTAGCCAATCAAGAAGCGAGCTAACTGAGGAACAAGGAGGCAGGCGTAAATAAAAACAACCTAAGTTTGGTGGACCTCAGAAACCTCTTCTTTGTTTTTGTTCGATCAAGTTTGATCAGATTTCCGTCTTGGAGGACTAGATTCTAGATCTGTGGTGGGACAGAATGGTTATGTGTGTGGTGCTGTGTTGAGATTATCAGAGCACACCACGCACAGTACGATTATTGGAGCCAAATATGTTGTAGTGATCATTTTAAATGAATTAAGGTTCACTTGGTGTGTGTTGGGTGTCGCTGTTACCTGCCATTCAGGTATAAAGGTAGCTACGTCACTGTTGACGTCAGGGGTTTCCCTGGAAGAGCAAAAGATTTTTCACCACTGTGGCTCTGAATGTCTTCTTTGTTTGTTCAGTTGTCAATTAAAATAGCAAAAAATGGACTTTAATGATGTTCATCCACAAATGTTCATTATGCTGTATCAGAGGAACAGTGTCCGGACTCTTACTGATCATCAAGAAACCCTCGGTAGCGTATGGAAACAGTAGCGCGGCGCATCAACCAGGTTACTCTGAGTCAAACATCTCAGTAGATTAAAGCGCAGACTTAGTTCCTACAACGATCAAAACTGTTCAATGCCTGATATCTTATCTTCATGTGTGGAGCATCTAGCAGATAAAACATCTCTTCAGATTTGGAAAATCCTTATGTGTGGACCCTGCTTTAGTCTATACTACCTGAATGGTTGGCAGCATGAGAAAGATGCTTGCTCTCCACAATCATTCCCCCACAGCATTTACTCAGGACATGGAGGAGATATAAAGTATCATTGACTGGATGCTGATATACAATGCAACAACAAGGGTGTTTGATTTGCTTCGAAGTCAAACTAATTATCTCAATGTTGTAAACAGTGTGCAACACCCACTGAGACATATGGACCCACACTGTCCCACAAGGGAGACAGAAGCATGTCTAATTTAAGTCACATGAAGGTCAGACACTCTGTATCTACTTCATTTCACAGTGAAATTTTTGAGAACACATTACACAGCCCACCTATCTTAATACAGACATGGGAGTACTGCAGCACGTCTCAGCGAATAAAACATTTGCTGTTATCTGATTAAGCTAACGTCCATTTAACAACAGTGTGTAATGTTAGCATCAAATTGGCACTCCATCATCTTCACATCCCCTCTGAGTGATGTTACTGTCTCTGTGGTGCCGCTGCTGCAGGGTTATTTTTGTGGCTTGTCTACTGTATGTGTTGGTGTCAAATCCAGAGGAGGGTGTGTTGTTTCAGGCAGGGCATGGCTTGTCTGCCTTTGTTAATTACAACATACTGGTTTTGGTTCCACTCTGACGTGTTCATGAACATATTTGCAGGAGTGCTTAGTCTACTTCAATAATCTGTCAACATCACATTAAAATCACACACAAAATGTGCAAATATGACATCACTTACGGCTTGTGTGTAGGGATGCACGATATTGGACGTCTGCCGATAAAAAAATATGCAGATATTTTTTAATTCATATTGCAGATACCAATATTTCTGGTCAAGATCACAAGCTCTGTACTTGACAAAAATGGACTAGTTTCTTTCAGCGTTAAAGTATATGTGAGGAACAGGTGTAAAACAAGAAAAACATCATTTAACTCTTAAAAAATGAAACCCTTGATTTTGAAATGTACCCATGCAGTGATGAGAAGGTGCATCAATATTGTACAGTTGCGTAATATGCAGATTTTCCAGGCGATATATGGCAGCTATGTGTGGCTGATATATTGGCTGTAAATATCTGCAAAAATTTCAGTATCAGCCGATACCGATACTTAACTTTTTAGGCTGATATCAGTTGATATTTATTATAATATTGTGCATCCCTAGTTGTGTGTATTAACATCAAGCTCAGCAAGCAGTGACAGAGTTTTAACTGGACAGCATGTAGCCAAAATGAAGATTAAAAATAATGTATTAAGGCCTTAGAAAACAGTCAAAGCTATTAACATAGCATCTACATCAGCAGTTACCAGCCTGTAGATGTTGACCAACCAGTAGATCAACATCACAAAGACACATTTCTTGTAGACCTTGTAAACTGCATATGTAAAGCCTCTAATTCTGAAACCCAGTGGACTGTTTCCCATGTCCAAGGGACATATGGGTCCAGCCATTCCAGATCAGACCTGTGCTCAAAATATCTATACGGCAAAATATCATCATATATATACATGTATTTATACAGATTCTTCAGAATCGATACGGCCTCAATGTTTTGACAGCTGTTGTCACTACACTTTGGGTAATGTTAACAATGGCACAGTTCAAAGTAGAAGCCAAGCTACATGATGAAGCACATGTTCCAGATTTAAGCTTAAGTCTACCATCTTTGAGGACCTGAATTTAAGTTTCTGACGATGTAGAATCATTTAAAACTCTTCCTTGGTCTTTTTCTTCTTGTAATAAAAACAAAACATGTTGGGAATTCTGTTAAAAGCGTAGTCAATGTTCACAATTTACGTGTATTGGGATACATATCATACTGTGGCCTCAGTGTTGGGATATTTATCCTATCATGAGGTTGCTGGAAATACCCAGCCCTATTCCAGATGTTTGTAATGTTAGTTGGATCAAAGTGGGTTCCTTTTAACAAGACAGTTGAACTCTTGAAAATCTGTTCTATACTTTCACGAATTCAGTTTTTAACTCTTAAAGTCATGAATTTTGTTCTGTGTAGGGCTGTGACATTTTTTAAATGTAAATGGGATTCTTTTCTATCATTTTTTAAAATGCGGAATACATCTACTAGATACACTGAAAACACCCCTTGAAAACAAGTTTTATTTCCAGAGTTAGGCAGACAGATCTAGTTCGCTGTTATTATCACTGCAGATCTTTTATTGAAGACGGTCGGTGGCCACTGTCCTGAAATATGAATGTAGCTGTGCTGTGCCTTCACATCAAGAATAGATCAACATGTAATAACAGATTCACTGATGATTGATTTCTTAAAAAAAAATATCTAAGCTGTTTGATCGACCTTACAGAGGTAAACTGAGATTAATCATTACTTTTGCCTTCGTCTGTTTCCCAAACCTTAAAGTAACTTCTAACCTTCGTCTTTAATTTAGTTTTTAACTGTCCACATCTGTCCCAGATGATCACAGGTAGTTTATTCTAATCAGTTAAGGTTTGTTTGTTCGTTTACTTACATCAGCTCTGGTCTGTATCGATGTATTATGGCACAAAAAGCCAGTCCATCTCGAAAGGACGAGGACATGTCCCTGATGTCCACATCGTTGTAATCCTCACACTGTATCCGACACCACTCCTGCAGAGCCTTCAGAGAGCCCATGGTACGATTGTCAAAATAACTTCAGTGTTCTTGTTAATGTGGACTTTTCTTCTTTGTCCCCGGAGTTATGGAAGACAATGTGATGTCCTCCTTTGGTCATAAACTTGTCATCAGCAGCCTCTCCCTGTAGCGGACAACACCCGATGAGGCGATGAACACATTCATTAACGGAATCACGGTAACTAGCTCGGCTTAGCTAACTGTTAGCTCACTTTTAAAGCAACTGAACATATTTTCACCCATGCTCTGTATTTACAGTGGTATGTGGGTGGAGATGATTACATCTACCTGGAGCTTTCCCCAGGACCACAGGGTTAAAGCAGGACCGATGTTAAAGTTAATGATGTTGACAAAGTTCTTGACGTAGCCAACTTGGCTAACTAGCCACAGCGCGTTAGCATGCTCCAGTCTACAGTTTGCTGTCAGTCCCTGAGGATGATGGACCTCTTTGAGGGCGAAACACTTTAACAATTGTCCTTGTCTAGCCGTTGGTGCAGTCTCGGCAGAGGTGACAGTTTCCTCCTTGACGTGGAGCACGGCTTTTGTTTTGTTGGTGCAATGGCTGGATGTTAAACCTCTTAGTCCACAAGACTCAGTTTTCTCTCAGCGGCAACAAATCACAATGCCGGCGTCAAAACACTGCCAGCAGAATAACTCTCAGTCAACGCAGCCCGTCGCCGGATGCCCAGCCATCCTCGTTGCCCTGGTAGATAAAAACGATCTACCCACCAGTGTGTTGAATGTCACGCTGTTCTGTCGCATCACCCCCAGTCGGGGGCGCTGCGGAACATCATGAGGAAATCACACGATAAGTTCCAAAGTTCACGCGGTAGTAGCTAGAGTTGCCAGGTCCACTTATTATAAGCGACTTTCGGCTTCTTCTTTTTTTTTTTTTTTTAAATATTGTAAATATTGGCTTTTTTTTTGGGCTTGTTCCAAAAGTTCAGTTGCTCATTTGGGCTTGCTGTGCCCCCAAACCCAGGAGCGATCTGATCACACTCTACTACCTATAAACTCAATTCAGAAATTACTCAAACTATTTTGTCCCACTTCAAACACAAATGTAAATTTTAGTGTAAAAAGAGGAGCAAACATGATGTTTCTACCAAAAATAAATCCTTATAACCAGATTAAAATTAATTTCTAATGTAGCTTTTACTATTTTCACCATAATAAAGCTGTAGAGGATCAACGTAACCTTAGCCAATGCAATATACTTGAAGTTCATTTTGTATGCTCCAGTATAAGTGTAAGTGTAGAATACTATGGACCATATACGTACTTGTAGAGTACTAGAAAGAATATTAATGTAATACTTTGTCAGACTAAACTAGAACATTTTTAAGTTTATAAAAGTATACTTCAAGTAGGCTATACTTTATAAGGTCATTTTAAGTTTACAAAAGTACACGTTCAAGTATGCAACAAGTACACTTATCTATATACTACTAGTGTACTAGGTATATACTTCTAGTCCACATTTTAGTTAATTAGAGTATACTCAAAGGTATACCCCAAACCCTTATGAAAGGGACTAGAACTTGATCAATAAAGTCAAGTCAAATCTTTCTCTGTTTATGTTTTTAAGGTACATAAACATAATGCATTAGAGCACACATACTATTTACTGTAAACTTTTAAACTCCAGTACTATATGATCTTGAATATGTAAGTTTTACAACAGGGGTAATACCTCAAAGCAAACGTGTGTAGTGAAAAACATTTTTATTCTGCTAAATTAAATGTAAGCACAATGACTTGACCTTATTCTGTACCTGGATCAAGATATTACTAAGTATTAGTACTTAGTGGCAGAAAGAAGTAAAATATACTGAAGTACAAGTATTAAGTTTTAGTGTTAAAGTGTAAGTGTAAGTCTTAGTATTATGTACTTAGTCTGAAACTTTTCTTTATACTTTTCAGTATGAGTCAAGTATACTTCACTATACTATTCTGAAGTATCTAAAATATAGTATATAAAAATTAAACTTCAAGTATACTGCCTCAGTTTTAGTATAAAACTAGAAAAGCACTCAGAGAGCGCAGACCTCTGCCAAGCAGCTTCAGTCCACTTTGGCGAAAATGGCCCTATCTGGCAATGTTAAAGAATCCTTTAAAAAATTCCTGGATCACCCCAAAAAATCAATCAGTTCTTCCATATCCCATTTCTGACAATTCCTGAAATTTTCATTCAAATCCGTTCAGAACTTTTCAAGTTATTTTGAACACAAACAAACAAACAGACAGACAGACAGATAAATGCCGGCAAAAACATAACTTTCTTGGCAGAGGTAATAAGTATACTTATAGTACACTTGAATAAACTACTGATTGCTAGGGGAAAACTTAGAAAAAAGTCTGACTATGTCTGTTTAGTTACAAAAATCAAGGTTAGACAGACTGTTTAGTAAAAGCAGAGTTATAAATAACCGTAGCCCTTCCCTTCACTTCTGTATAAAGAAAAGGATGTCCCAGCTCCAAACAAAAGGATGTTGAATAGGTAAGTCAAGAGACAAATAAGAAAAAAAAATCAGTGAGATTAAAATGTAATGTGGATGAAAATCAAAAGACTCTTTGTGTACATTTCTCATTAAAAATGTAATGTACTGGTTGACTTCAAACAAGGTTGCTTGATTTTGGGCTTGTTTTTGTCGATTTGGTTGCTTATTTCAGTAGAAGAATCTGGCAACACGGGTAGTAGCACTTGTTTAGAATCGTAGAAAGATGGCGGCGGCGCCTCCTGATGAGGCTAGCCTACAGTCTCGTATCAGTAAGTCTTTATACTTAAAATAAAATATACGCTTATAAATATAGAAGCCCAAACTGGTGATTATAGTGTTTTCACATCGACAAGGGGGTGCTGTGTTGTATGTGATGAGAATGTCGATCGTTTTGCTCTCCATTTAGAGTAGATTTTTGGGAATAAAGACGAATGACATCAAATGTAAAGTGCAGTTGTCAATAAGGAACGAACTCTGCTTCATCATCTTCGATTAAGCATTGGTGATATAATACAGTCGTTTTAGTTTATACCTAAAAACAATGAGGCATAACGACCGCAGTGTCGTAAATGTATTACAGCTTTAAGTCCAGATGAAACCTAGCAGGTCAACTAGCTCGTTAGCTCCTGTATTTCCTCATGGACCATGACAAACTAGTATTTCTGAGTCCAAACCAGGAACCCCAGTACAAGTACTTCTCACCTATTCACAGTCACAGACTAAATTATCTGTACGAACACAAGCAAACTATCGTCCTGGACATCTAACAAGAAAACTGGTTGGCAACACTACTGCAAACACAGAGGTTACTGGCACTGAATCAATGCGTTGAGTGAATTCTCAGTTCTCTGTGATTGTTAAGTCTCAGTGAAATGTTAAAGTCCTTTTACAGGACAAAACTGTTCGCAGAGGAGTGTTCACTTTTGATTTTACCAGGTCAAAGATACAGAGATTGTCCTCCTGGGGTATTTAGTATAAAGCTTTTTCATTATGAAGCAGATGCTGAGTTTAATCTAAAGTGTTTTTCTTTTCCACAGATAAGGCCACCAACCCTTTGAATAAGACAACCGACTGGGATACTATTGAAGGGTTTTGTGCTCAGCTTAACAATGAACCAGATGGGTGAGATGTTGATAAAGAATGTCTTACTGCTTTGGATTAATATATGTGTTTCTCATTGCAGATATATGTAAAGACAAATTAGCTCTTTGCAAGACGTTTAACTTTTTCAGCTTCCACAACTGTTTTACCTTTGACAGGCATTGTAACCATGCGGTTGACTTTTTGCCGTCATACCACTGTATTGAAAATCTGAAAGCCAATCTTTGTTTTTCCTTATTCACCTCTCTGATTAGCATTGTTTGAAAACTAAAATATCGGATGTGAATCATTGCTGCATAGATCCTCAGGTATCTCACACAGTAAGAGCATTCGTCAGAGTAAGAAAATGATCTTTTCACATATTTCCAGACCCTCTAACAATCATAATTTAGTTGGAAGAAATAAATTTGACAATAAAAATGTATCAACGATTCCTCAGAAAACTGGGTCAAGTGCTAAACATGTAAATTTTGCTCTGTGGGATGTTTTCATATGAAAAGACAAAAATTTGTTGCAGAAATAAAGGAAACACATTTATGCCCAGGATAACCCTTAACAGGCAAGCCAACCAGCAGGTTGACCTGCGTATCTGCTTCCCAATTGAGTAATCTGAAAATTAAAAGCTGAAATGTTGCTAAATGAAGAGGAAGGAAAACAGTTATACCAACAAATAATTTGTTAAGTTATATTTCATTATATCGGCTAACTTTGTGATATAATATTTTAAATGTCTTTCTTGACAATGTACCATGGTTGATGAATGCAATGGTTGTGTTGCCACATATGTTGGTAATAATTAGGGATGCACAATGTTATTGGTTTGCCATTGGTATTGGCCGATATCAGCCCAAAAATGCATCAGTATCGGCCATTGGTGAAATTTTGGTGTTAAATGCTGTTTTTCTCGTTTTACATCTGTTCCTCGCAAAAATATACGGTAACACTGATAGAAACAAGTCCTTTTTTTTTAAGTACAGAGCTTGTGCTCTTGACCAGAAATATTGGTATCTGTATAGTTGATAATGAATTAAAAAATATTGGCAAATTGGATATCGGCAAAAATACAATATCATGCATCCCTAGTAAAAAGGAACAAACATAAAATTACACGCTGCAGTCTTTTCAACATTGCAAACTGACATTTAAATTAAGTTTGTTTCTGTCAGTCCTCAGCTCGCAACCAGACTTCTGGCCCATAAAATCCAGTCACCTCAGGAGTGGGAGGCTATGCAGGCACTCACGGTGAATAAATTAAAGGATGTTGTTGATACATGTTCATATTTTTAGATATCAGTTCTAGGGGATATTTGTGTGTTCTGTGCTGAACCACTTTTAAATGTTTATGTATGCCATCTCAGGAAATGGCACTAGTCATTTTTTACTGCACAGACCTTTGTATGGGTTCACATCATCAGATCATCATCAGAGTTTCTTTTAAACCTTTTTTCAGGTTCTAGAGACATGCATGAAAAACTGTGGGAAGCGATTCCACACAGAAGTGGGGAAGTTTCGCTTTCTCAATGAGCTCATCAAGGTGGTCTCTCCTAAGGTAACTGTTCCTGTTTCTTATGCCAGTGGTTCGTAACTGGGCTGGTACAGTCGGTGCAGGATGAAGAGGATGCAGTCTCTCTACAAAAAGTGCATAAAAAAAGTGCATAAAAAATACAAAAGTGTGTTTGAGAAGTGTCTTGTTAAAGAAGCCCCGAGGTGTCCTGCATGTCCACACATTTTATTTACTCCATTTTACCATGATGGAGAGTGAATATGGATAAGCTCATAGAGGTCTGAAGTAATTGTCAAACTAAAAAATAACCCCCAATAAAAGAGATCAGTAGTTAAAAATCATGAGAAAACAACCAAATTCAACCCACTGTCACATCAATAAGGAATTGAAATAAATTGTATGTCAACCTACATGCTTTACAGACTTTGCAGACCAGGCTCACATTTTGTGACCCATGAAAATTAACCCCTGCAACCAACTTTGGGGATCCGTCTCCAACAGTTGAGAACCACTAATTTATGCAGTTGTACCAGTCTGGTTTCTAGTTGCCAAAATTGTAATTTTTCAACTGCTGGAAACAGCCTTGAAATGACTTTTCCTCTCTTCTCTACAGTATTTGGGTGCTCGGGCTCCTGAACCAGTGAAGAATAAGGTTTTGGAGATGGTGTACAGCTGGACAATAAGCCTTCCAGATGAGGCCAAGATAGCAGAGGCCTATCACATGCTAAAAAAACAAGGTGAGACACTTTGCAAGCTTAAGAATGTGATTAACCATCAATATTGAGGACCACAACTAGCTCCATAAAGTTATTGAGTGTTCTGTGTATTTGCAATGCCATCTTTAATCGGTATGTTTTACAGTCTTCAGATACCCCTGATAATGTGTTTTGGTTCCTGATTTTTCTTTGTAATGTTTTGTAAGAGGTAGTATCAGTTCTCCTTTTTAACATGATGAGTCACAAGCACAAGGCCCTCAGTCATGTTTAGTTGGATATTGTGGGATTTTTAGAATACAGTTTCCACCACATTCAACATCATTACAAATATGCTGAACACACTGTGTAATGGATACCGTATGTACGCAGCCCTCTTTAAGTACTCACAGTATTATTTTGGGGAACACTTGTAGGGAGTTTTACTGTATTACTTGGACATTTACTTATGTGTTAATGATGTGTTAAAACATACTTATAAATTGAGCCCACTGGAGTACAGTGAACTCATTGTCGTGTTCAAGATGCTTTTTGACATGGTGTGTTATCCTCCTGGAAATAGCCATCAAAACATGAGTGCCCTGTGGTCATAAAGGGATGGAAATAATCCATAATGACACTTGTGTGGTGTTGTCATGATTGACCGTCAGTATAGCTAGAATAAATATATTTAATAATGAGTCTGTGTTGCAACATGTCACAGCAGCTGCATCCATGGAGCAGTCATTTGTCACACACATTGGTCTGTTTGTAAATGCTGCATTGTGAAGAAGTACCAACCTGAGGTAATTCTGCCAAAATGTAACACACTGCTCTCTGACCTGGACCAAAGAAATGGACTTAAGGTGTGAAAGCACCCTGAAATACTCCCTTTAGGCCATCTGCCTCCAACAACGCTGTACCTTTTGCCCCATTCTTTTTGCTTCCTTCAAATGCTTGGTTTGAACTTCAGCAGGGCATCTTGGCCATGTCTTTATGCCTAAATGCACTGAGTTGCTGCCATGGTACTTGCTGATAAGACAGTTGCATCAGCGGGCAGTTGAATGGGTGTATCCATAAAGTTGCTGATGAGGGTTTACACTGATCAGGCACAGCATTCTGACCACTGACAGCTGAAGTGAAGAACACTGGTCATCTCTTCATCATGGCACCTGTTAGTGGGTGGGATATATCAGGCAGCAAGTCAACATTTTGTCCTCAAAGCTGATGTTAGAAGCAGGAATATGGGTAAATGTAAGGATTTGAGCAAGTTTGAAAAAGGGCCAAAGTGTGATGGTGAGACGACTGGGTCAGAGTGTCTCCAAAACTGCAGCTCATGTGGGGTGTCCCGGTCTGCAGGGGTCAGTAGGAAGGAACAGTGGTGAACTGGGAGCAGGATCATGAGAGGTCCAGACTGGTTGTGTGGTTCAATCGAACAGACAAGCTACTATTGCTCAAATTGCTGAGGAAGTGAATGCTGTTCTGATAGAAAGATGTCAGAATACACAGAGCATCACTGTTGTGTGTATGGGGCTGTAAAGCAGCAGACCAGTCAGGTCATAACATTAAGCCAGATTGCTATCTGTGTGTGTATTTATGTATATATCTACAGGGCTCTCAAGTCTCACACATTCAGCATATGACACACACATTTGAAACTTTTCACACTCTCACACCACACCTGCTATTTCTCACGCATGAAGTTATTTTGCAACACCCATTGAGTCACACCGCTGTATATGCATTGGAACGTGTGGCAAGACGCTCTGATCATCATAGAGCTCAACGGGAGCTTGACACAACCCAGTCAATAAGTTCAACTACCCATCGGCCAATCAAAGAATAACTTACAGCTAAATATCAGCCAATCAGTAAATAGCGCTGCTGTATCCGGGTAAGATACGGTTGATCTGCCTGCAGAGGATGCATACTGCACACTCATGACGAGAGTGCCTTATTACATATGTACAGTAAGTTATCCCATCATTTGATTTTGTAACTTACTGATTAATGAAATTAATTATTTTACAAAAGGAAAACAACGAAAGCTTATTTTAATTCTTCATCCACACCTGCTATTAAACAGTAAAGCATAGTCTAATCACATTGACATACAAACTGTGGTTACCAGGCATCACATTAAAACAAAATCATCAATGTTAAGTTACTGAAGTTATACTTAGAACATGAGAAATGTTTGGCTGTAATTAAATAAAAACTGCACATTTTTAGTTTGAAACAGCATGGTCAAATGTTGGAGGTAAATAATAATAAAAATAACAAGAATAATTTGTGTTTTTATGTTGCATCATAACTTGACATAATATACAACAAAAGTAACAATAAAACCCATTAGGTAAAAAAAAAACACCTGACTGCTAATTAACCAGTTTTTAATTTTAAAATAGGATAAGTGCATATAGATGTTAATAATCCTCTGTAAACTAGGGTCTCATGGACATATGAGGTGAACAGGTGTCCTTGTTTTCTTCCAGGTATTGTCAAGCAGGATCCTGTGCTTCCTGACGACAAGCCCCTCCCACCACCTCCACCTAGAGCCAAAAATGCCGTATTTGAAGATGAGGAGAAATCCAAGGTATGAAGTGTAAGGGATGATGAAGCTGCATCGGTCAGCTTGAATAACTCCAAAAAGAAGGAGCTGCTTTCCTTCTCAGCATCATTTTAGATTCAAAGAAATGTTTCATACCCGTCAAAGCCTGTTAGGCGAACCGCCACGGGAGAAACATAATGCTACCAACACTGAACAAAGTTCTCTCTCCCCCCTCCTTCCTCACCCTCTTCTGTCCTATCCTGTTTTTGTAGATGTTGTCTCGCTTGTTGAACAGCAGTCACCCTGAAGATTTAAGAGCAGCAAACAAGCTCATTAAGGAAATGGTGCAGGAGGTGCGTCATTAGCTTTGTTTACAAAATGGGCTGTGTAGTATGTGTCCCCACATGCATGTTTACATTATTGTTTTTGGACTCTTTTCCAGCACACAAACCTAGTGTATGATTTCATGTTTGTAATGATAATCATAACCTCAGAAAAAGTAGAGTTCTCTCACAGTTTTAGTTCAAGTATTAAAGCGATTGTAGTAGGTGTAAGCTATGAACTCAATCTCCTTCAATATTTGCTGATAAAACAGAAACTTCATAAGTAATTAAAAGTCACTTTTTTGCACCAGTTATTTGATAAAGCATCTTAGGATATTCCTGGTGTTAAAAAATAAATTATTAAAGTGGATAACTATAAAAAGAGTACAGGTTTTTCTATTAATGTTAATGTCTTTACTGTAACCCTTTCATGCAGGAATTATTAATTAAAAAAGGAATCATTTTTTATGTTTGTTTTTACTTTCAAACAAGTTAAAAATCATGACCATGATGGGTTTTTTTCCCAAAATGTTTTATTTTGAGGGAGCTTTGCATCAGTCCACTACAGTTGACACCATGTATCAACAGTATATATCATAATTGAATGAAACTTCTTATAGATCCATAACTTGTATGTTTTATAAACATTTATTAAGAGTACAAGATATGAGTATGACAAACATGAAAAATATCTCATGACACTGTCTCTCCCTTCTGGAATTTTCTCAATCATTCTGTAGCTCTTTCTGGCCTAAAGTCTCTCTGAGAGAAAACAGGATATTTTAGTGCAATAATTTATTACAGTAAGTGTAATTACACTGTGATAACTTCAGACAAAGTTAAGAACAAATACACAAACATGCGCCATCATTCAACACACTCAAAGGCTTTCCTGTCCTCACATGGCCTCTGCTTTTATATGACCCAATAAATTAGAAGTGTTGGCATTGAAATGAAATGCGAAAAACCAGAATTATATCCAATATTTCTGTTTAATTAAACTATTTACTTGTGAATTACACCAAAACATTAAATAAAAATTACAATATAAGCTAAAATCTGAATTTTAGCATAATATGAAGAATATATCCTTTATTGCATAACGTCCACTGGAGTGGACGGATGAATTTTTAAATTAGAATACATTTTTTAACCAGTCGATTCTTTGAGAATAGAAAAGATTTAACTCTTATTCCTGAAGGGCGTGGTGCATTCCCCCCTTTGTCGGCCTTTTTGGATTTATGATGCAATATGTCAATGTGACAAAAAGATACAAAGACCATATTTTTATGAAACTTGAGACAACAGTTTGGGAGATCACCACCTGGTGGCTGGGACATGGTTCTGCAACCTAACTGGTTTAAGATGTTTCCAAATATCTGACAAAATGCATGAAAGGGTTAAGCTCATTTGCCAAGAAAACAACTATTATGAAACAAAACATATTTTTTGTAAGTTTTAAAGTAAAAGGTAGTATATGATGATTGAATCACTCACAGGTTCTGATCTGATCTTTTTACCATGTTAAATTTAACCTTAAGCTGCATTTGACCTGTTGTACTTTTATAATATTATCTGAACTTTAAATTATTCAAGTCAAGAACAGCAAAACTGCTCCTTTTTCTAAGTTAGCCTTTATGTCTTATTCATTTTCTTCCCTCTGTTTCAGGACCAGAAGCGTGTGGAGAAGGTTTCAAAGAGGGTAAACGCCATTCAGGAGGTAACGGAGAGTGTAAGCCTGCTGAGCCAGCTGCTGGAGGGCTACACAAAGGAGAGCTGCTCCCAGAGCAACCAGGAACTCATTAAAGTAAGCACAGCTCAGCACAGGCAAATAGCTGCACCCACAGTTTTAGACAGTATGCTCATACCTTCAACCAGAGGGCTGATTTTTGTGTTTTTAACATTTTTATGATTGCAGGATCTGTACCAACGCTGTGAGAAAATGAGACCTACATTATTTCGACTAGCAAGTGACACAGAAGACAGTGATGAAGCCCTGGGTATGTTTGCAGATATCACATCTGATCAGTATCTAATCAGTGCTACCTACTGGAATGCTGCCAGTCAGGTTGGCGGTTGCCTTTTTCTGTGGGGGCAGTTTTCATGAAGAGTGAGCTCAAATAAGGCACATCTAGGATGAAATAGATAACACACATGCTCTAGCAGGGTTCCCATGCGTCCTGGAAAACCTGGAAAATGATCAACCAACTTTCCAGTCGTGGAAAACATATGGAAAATGAGGAAAAAAAGTAAAATGTCCTGGAAAAGCTTGAATTGTGCTGGGAAGTTGTTGTTTTTTTATCTCTCTTCTACCTTGTTAGTGAACAAAAATCCAACATAGGAAATGAAGTAAAAATGTACTTGGTAACTGATGCATGAATATAAAACTCAAAACAATGGTGACAAAAAGAAATAATAAAAAATGGCAAAATAAAATTCAGGCTAGTTAAACAGTAAATCAACAAAATATACATTTATAAAAAAGCAGAGTAAATACAGATTAAAAAAATAAGTATATACCATTAATTTGTAAATAAGAGCCAGACTAAACATCCTGGAAAATGATTTCTAGAAAAGAGTAGAAACTCTGTCTAGCTCCCCTCAATAAAAGCTCCGTCAAACAATGATTTTTTCCCTGCTCACATTAAACAGCACTCCAGAGAAATGTCACCCTCTGTGGTTAGAGACATTTGTTGGGACATCGGGTTTGGATGTTTTAGCTGTCAGTTATGTATACAAGCGGGGATACTTGGTAGGCAGCAGGTTAATTTTAAACTAAATAAATCCTGATGGTTTTGTTCAAACATGCAGCTCACTTGTGAAATATGGCCAATGACTAGAATGATTTCGTGTTTTCCCAGCAAGTGTGAAACTGTTCCAGTCTGCTGAGAATACGTGGCAGTATGAAGATATGTCACATGCACAACATAGTGATCAGGAAACAGTTTCACCTCTGTTTGTCTTTGAGATAAATGCTCTGATCATTTATTATGTATATTCAGAAATTCAGTGGGATTATGTGTAGGTGGGATTAAGAAAACGGTCCTTAGCTGTGCTCTTGTTGGATTTTACTTTTAGACATAGGAGGATTTACTCAAATTGGAGATCTTTTTTCTCCACAGTGTTCGCTGAAGCAACAATATGTTACTTTATCACCATGCACTAATATTTGTTTACCTTACAGTCGAAGCACTTTCAGCCGGGTTACTGGTGTCCATTATATATTTTTGGACAGCTATTGTATCACTTGTACTGAGACAGGCTCACTGGCTTCTTTTTAGCTGGAGGCTGGTGTGTGACTTAGTGCTTTAAAGTCATTCACACTTATTGTGAGTGAACAGCTGAATTATATGGTACTTGAAGCCGGTGACTTTGGTGATATGTGGAAATGATATAGATATCAGTCTCCCTTTTGAAAGATACTGTACTGTTTGACTTAAAACTATAATTACAGAAACAAAAGTCACATATTATTGCTTTAGGGTGTAGGTGCCTGTTTTTAAACTATAAAGAGCCACAGGGAACACTGGATATCACACAAAACTGGCAGGCAGAATTAAAATAAGTAGTAGTAGTTTATTTTGCAACATGTAAAAAAATAAAAATAAAATAAATGACTATTGTTATCATATATTGGTGGACAAACGTAACAATACTATACAAAACTGACAACATATGAAAATGAAAATGATAATTTATATGTCCGGAAAGGAGTGAGAAGAAGTAATACTTATTTAATCCCACCCCCTTGTCCATAAAAATATTATTTGGCTTCCTTATCAATATAAATCTGTACAATAATTAATTACAATCATAAATACAGACATATATTCAGACATACACAAATACTGACTCACACATAAGCATAGAGTAAAAAATGATGGTGCATGTATTTAACAAAATTAATGTAATCAGACATGTTCTTAAGATTTACAAGATTTGAATCACAAAACCAATTTGTTGTTGATGAAAAGCTGTTGATCTGTTTCCAGCGGATATTTTACAGGCCAATGACAGCCTTACACAGGTCATCAACCTGTACAGACAGCTAGTGAAGGGAGAGGATGTGACAAAGGATGGCACAACCGCAACCTCTCATCCTGGTAAGTGCATTTGTGTTTGTTTTCTTTTTTGCTTCTTAAGAATTGACTTAGCATCCTCAAGTGTTAATCACATGTTATAAACTTCATACTTGTGTAGACTACATAGTCCCAGATGTGTTTTCTCTGATTCTCTGTCCAAATTAGCCAGCAGTAGCTCCGCTCTTGTCGACCTGATGGGGCTCAGTGCATCATCCACCACAGAGCCCTCCAGTCTGCAGACCCTGACTCAGGGCATGGGCATGAGCCTCCTGGATGATGAGCTCATGTCGCTGGGTAAGCACAAAAACTCATCTGGCTTGTAAAGAGAAGGGTAGATCACCATACATAACTTTTTAACAAGCCTTTAAGCACAAGTCAGCACAGTTAAACCTGTTTCCATTAGCCCTCCTACTGGTTAGAAACCAGTCTTACCTTACAGGAAGGCCACATAAGGCTTAACCACAGCAAAGCTAATCACCTTCAGTCTCCTCATTTAGCTACCCTCAATAAAAACTTTGAGAATAGTACATACACCCTGCTCAAATAATTAAAGGAACACTTTGAAAACACACCAGATCTCAATGGGAAAAATCATCTCTGAACTGAGTAATCTGCCAGGAATTAAATGGTGCCACACTGAAAGTGATCAACCTACAGAGGGCTGAATTCAAAGACACCCTTAAAATCAAACTGAAATGATGATGTGGCAGTCTAGCACATTTTGATGACATTTTAATTCAGCAGCACAAAATGATCTTCAGTAGTTTGTTTGGCTCCCACATGCTGACATCGTCAGGGTATGCTCCTAATGAGACGATGGATGGTGTCCGAGGGTATATCCTCTAGGCCTGTGCTCAAAATAGCGATACAGCAAATATCGTCATTTACTTCTTGCCGATACGTGTATCGATACTGATTCTACAGAATCGATACGGCCTCAGATGCTGTGACAGCTGTTGTCGATACACTTCGGGTGATGTTGTCAGTTCAAAGTTGAATCCAAACTACATGATGAAGCACATGTAGTTTGGACCTGTTTATGTCCCAGAGGTGTTCTGGTGGATTTAGGTCAGGTGAGATCAGGGCCTGTCAGTGATATCAATACCTTCATCCTCTTTGCCACATGTGGCTGGGCATTGTCCCACACCAGGAGAAACCAGCAACCTTCAGTGAAGGATCTGACAAGGTGTCCAAGGATTTCATCCTGATTCCTGATGGCAGTCAGGGTGCCGTCGTCCAGCCTGTGGAGGTCCATGGATAGGCCTCCCCAGATCATCACTGACCCTCATGCTGAAGGATATTATAGGCAGCATCATGTTCTCCGCAGATTCTCCAGGCCCTTCACATCTGTCACATGTGCTCATGGTGAACCTGCTCTCATCTGTGAAAAGCACAGGGCACCAGCAGTGGACCGTCTTGTTCTGGTGCTCTGTGGCAAATGCCAAATGAGCTTCACGGAGCCAGGCGGTGAGTACAGGGCCCGCTAGAGAGCTTCAGGCCCTCAGACCACCCTCACGGAGTCTGTGTCTGATTGTTTAGGCAGAGAAATTCACACCAGTGGCCTGCTAGAGGTCATTATAGAGCTCTGGCAGAGCTCATCCTGCACCTCCTGCATGAGGGAGTGAATACCGGACCCTGTCCAACTCTTCTAGAGTAACTTCCTGTTAGGGCTTAACGATTTTGGGGAAAGATCTCATTGTGATTTCTCTGGCAGATGTTGCAATTTCAATTCAAAAATTGTTTCTTTCATTTTTGGGTGTATGTTTTATTATTTGGAATTGTGATTAGGGTATGTTTGACAAGGTTTTTTTTTATCACCAATATGTTTTAATGTGCTCTAAATTAACCTTAATTTTCCTCGTGTTTTAGGTCTGAATGCAACAGAAAACTGTGGCTTCCAGAACACCTTTCAGATGCAAACTGTAAGACAGTACTTTTCTGCAAAGAAAACATTGATGCATAAAGCATAAAGCATTTGAGATTTCCTGCTGTGAATACTCCTTTGTTTGAATTTTTGCTGAAATAATCTTTGTTTTCTCAGTCCTCTGATGGCACAGAACCATCTGCTCCATCGCTCCCTGCTGCTGTGTTGCTGCCAGCTGTTGTCCAGCAAACGCCAGCTTCACCAGTAGGAGGCGCCGTTGCTTCAAGTAAACCAATGGAGGAGTTGGACTTGTTGGGGAAAACCTTACTACAGCAGTCTCTACCTCCAGAGAGCCAGCAGGTTAAATGGTAAATAGATGTGAAATGAACAAACTTCTACAAAAGATCTGCTGTTTGATACACTTACTGTTTAGCACTCAGATTTGACTGAACACTAAAACAGTAAGTCACCATTCTAATTATTTTATAAAAGAATGCACAGTATTGTTGGTATCATCTTTGTACTGACGGATGATTACCCAAAAAGTATTTATGGATAAAATGAAAGTCTCTGCCCATATTCATGGCCAATATATTGTTCATATTGCCACAATGTACAAACATATCAAAGTCCACTTAATGAGGTGTAGCAGACATGTTATGGAGTTTTAAGCAGAACAAACAGAGATCCCTTATTATTTTTATTTTGTCAGTTTTAAGCCCTTTTTTTCAAGGGTTTCATTTTTGCAAGGGGTAAATGCTATTTTTATTGTTTTACATCTGTTCTTCACACTGAAGAAAGAAGTCCATTTTTGTTAAGTACAGAGCTTATGCTTTTGACCAGAAATACTGGTATCAGTGATAATGAATTAAAAATATTGGCATATCGGATATCGGCAAAAATCCAATATCGTGCATCCCTAGTTGTAACTGTGATATTTGTAGCTCTCAGAAAGACCTAATAAGCTTGGTTTTACTTTAATGGTTAAGACTATATTTTGGCTATAAGACACATGTACTAAACGTACTTGAAGTTTATCATATTATGTCTTTATCTGAAAAAGAACATCAATCATGTACACACTTTATTATTGTAGATACACCCATTCAACTGCTTTTTAATGCAGCTAACCAGCTAATCACATGGATAACCTGAGATGTCAGAAATATGGTTCAGTGTATAGCAGACAGGATAAACTGTGTAAGTCCATCTGGGCAAAAGCCCATTTAAAGTGTTTGGGGAGGGCAGAACCTCCAAACACATATCTGGAAGGCGAATGGATGTCTATCCGTCAATCACAAGAGTAGGCAGGTGCTACTGTAGGGCAGTAAAGTTTGTTACACAAGCAAATTCTTACAGCAAACCTCCACTAAAACTTGATGTTCAAGGGGCAAAAACATATTTTTCTTGGAGAAAACCTTTCAGTATTATACTTTGCTCTCAATTCAATAAAGACATGTCCAGTTCTGATAACATTGCATTTAAAGTCACAGTCACTTCTCGCTGTCGTAACTCTCACAGCTCTGGTCAGAATGGGGAAGAAAGGAAACTAAAGTTACTGTGAACATGACATGGCTGTTTGTGCCAGACGGGCAGGTCTGAGTGTTTCAGAAACTGTCGATCTACTAGGATTTCCAAAACACTAACCATTGCTGGGGTTGATAGAAAATGATCCAAATGAGAGAATACATATAAAGTAGTTTAGGAGGATAGAAAGGCAACAGTTACTCAAAATAATCACTTGTTACAACTAGGGTGCAAAGCAGACCATTTCCAAACACACAACCCATTGAAGCAAATGGGCTACAGCAGCAGAAGACCACTCTGGGTGCTTCTCCTGTCATCTAAGAACAGGAAACTGAGGCTACAATTCGCACAGGCTCACCAAAGTTGGACAATAGAAGATTGGAAAAATACTGCCTGATGTGATGAGTCATGATTTCTGCTGTGACATTCAGATTGTAGGTTCAGAAAACATTAAACGTGGATCCTTCCTGCCTCATAGTGTTAGAAGGCAGGCTGTGTTCAAAATATAATGCAACAGGAAGGACAATGACAAGTTAATTTAGGTTTGACATAAATCAGTCAATTTATTGAATAAATCAGATCACAAATAAAGCTACTCAGCTGGGGTCTCTCTCTGGGCTGTCCACCTCACACAGGAAGTGTAGCAGCAGAAAGAGCCCCGAATTACAGTTGCAGAGATCCTTTTAGGGATCCTGGGCAGAGACCTCACGCTATACAATAATTAATATCACAAGCTGGTCTCCTGATTCTTGACCTAGCCTAGCTCTGACTCCTGGTGACTGCATTTCATACACTATATTGCCAAAAGTATTCGCTCACCTGCCTTGACTCACATAAGAACTTAAGTGACATCCCATTCCTAATCCATAGGGTTCAATATGACGTCGGTCCACCCTTTGCAGCTATAACAGCTTCAACTCTTCTGGGAAGGCTGTCCACAAGGTTTAGGAGTGTGTTTATGGGAATTTTTGACCATCCTTCCAGAAGCACATTTGTGAGGTCACACACTGATGTTGGACGAGAAGGCCTGGCACTCAGTCTCCGCTCTAATTCATCCCAAAGGTGTTCTGTCGGGTTGAGGTCAGGACTCTGTGCAGGCCAGTCAAGTTCATCCACACCAGACTCTGTCATCCATGTCTTTATGGACCTTGCTTTGTGCACTGGTGCACAGTCATGTTGGAAGAGGAGGGGGCCAGCTCCAAACTGTTCCCACAAAGTTGGGAGCATGGAATTGTCCAAAATGTCTTGGTACGCTGAAGCATCCAGAGTTCCTTTGACTGGAACTAAGGGGCCAAGCCCAGCTCCTGAAAAACAACCCCACACCATAATCCCCCCTCCACCAAACTTTACACATGGCACAATGCAGTCCGACAAGTATCGCTCTCCTGGCAACCACCAAACCCAGACTCGTCCATCAGATTGCCAGATGGAGAAGCGCGATTCGTCACTCCAGAGAACGCGTCTCCACTGCTCTAGAGTCCAGTGGCAGCGTGCTTTACACCACTGCATCTGACGCTTTGCATTGCACTTGGTGATGTATGGCATGGATGCAGCTGCTCGGCCATGGAAACGAATTCCATGAAGCTCTCTGCACACTGTTCTTGAGCGACCTCTTCACACTATGCGCCTCAGCATCCGCTGACCCCGCTCCGTCAGTTTATGTGGCCTACCACTTCGTGGCTGAGTTGCTGTCGTTCCCAAACACTTCCACGTTCTTATAATACAGCTGACAGCTGACTGTGGAATATTTAGGAGCGAGGAAATTTCACAACTGGATTTGTTGCACAGGTGGCATCCTATCACAGCTCCACGCTGGAATTCACTGAGCTCCTGAGAGCGACTCATTCTTTCACAAATGTTTGTAAAAGCAGTCTGCATGCTTAGGTGCTTGATTTTATACAGCTGTGGCCATGGAAGTGATTGAAACACCTGATTCTGATGATTTGGATGGGTGAGCGAATACTTTTGGCAATATAGTGTATCAGCAGTCAGCAGCAAAGGCAGACATTCAGATCAGACACAACTTGAGCAAAAAGCCACAGGTGGCAAAACACATCTCTAAATATGGGCATGTGCTATTCTATCATTTGTGAATGTAAGGTTTTAATTAACCAGAGTGTGTGTGTGTGTGTGTGTGTCTCACCCCAGAACCATCCTGACTCCCTCAAAACCACACACACACAAGACCCTGCCTTCATGCAGATGTTTTAACCTTAGCTTTGAGATATCTACAGCAGCATTAGATCAGACTGATGTCTGTGGTGGTGTAATGGTGTGAAGGATATCTTTTCACACTTTGGGCCCCTTTAGTACCAACCGAACATTGATTAACATTACTACCCACATGAGTATTGTTGCTGATCATGTTCATCCCTTTATGATCACAGTGTACCCATCCTCTGATGGAGACTTCCAGCAGGGTAGTGCACCATGTCAACAGGCTCAAATCATCCCAAACTAGTTTCTTGAACACTGCAGTGAGTTCACTGTTACAGTGACCCCCATACTCACCTGATCTCAGTTTGATAGAGCACATTTGGGATGTGGTGAAATCAGAGGTTCATATCTTCATGGATGAGCAATCTGCTACAACCGTGTGATGCTATCATGTCATGTGGACCAGAATCTTTCATTTTATTTTTTTCAGCTCCTTGTTGAATCTATGTTAGTTATGTGCTTGCAGAGATTTATTTTTTTATAAAGATATATACTTTAGTTTGTAAAATGACTATTACCCACGTATTTGTATTGTTCCTCGACTAATGACGGGTGGTAATGAATCATGATGTTAGTTCAGTATTTGATCTGATTTGGAAGGCAGAGGCAGGACCAGATCAGCTCTTTGCTTCATTCTGTCACTTCTCAAACTGGATGTTGTGTTGACACATGTGTACTAATCAATCAATCAATCAATCAATCCAGCTTTATTTGAATAACTCTTTTCAAAGCACAAATACATTTATTACATAAGAAATAAAATAGAATAAAAATAAATAAAATAAAAAAGTAGAAAATTGAAAACAATGAAAATATAAGACCCCACCCACCCTCGCAATCCACATGCAACACACACACTCACTTTCACAGACACACACAGACATAAAGAGGAGAGTCTAACAGAAAGCAGAAATAGAGGACCTAGGAAATACTATCTTGTATTGAAAATGAGCAAACACAGGAGTTAAGACTAAAATGATAATTAAAATCATGATAAGAAATTAAATAAAAATACTATAGGGAAAATTAAATATAAAATAAAATTTAATAGAATAATATGGTAAAATGAGATAGACAAAAACCAAATAAAATCAGTTAACAGAGAATAAAATTCCAAATAATAAATCTGAACTGGAATGGAGAAGTAAAACAGATTAGGAGAATTAAAATAAATAAAAAGATTAGAAGAAATTATATTGAATATAATCGACTAAAAGCCAGACTAAAAAGGTAGGTATTGAGTTTGCTTTTAAAAATATGAACAGTAGTTGCTGTTAGTTGTTGAACTATTAAAAGACCACTTCCTGAAGACCTGAGGGCTCTACTGGGCTTAAAGGGTAAAAGCAAATGGGATAAATTAGAAGGAGTAAGACCATGAAGAGATTTATGAACTAATAAAAGAACCTTAAAATCTATTCTAAAATATACAGGAAGCCAGTGCAGAGACTTTAAAAAGAAGATGTCCAACCTGGTCCAAGCAAAGTGTATCTGTAAAGTGTGCAGTGAGTGTAAATGTTAGAATCAGATGTTTTTCTTGCTTAATGTCTATTTATTAAACAAGCAGACTCCCAAAAAGACTCACAGTTAAATTCTCATCCAGGAAATACTACAGCGTTCTTTGTGATTAAAAGGTGTGCATATAGTGGTTTCAGTATAGGCTAAAATAAATGTGGAAGTACTGGAAAAATCTGATACTTAGCTTTTCTTTTTTAAGACATGCATATAGCTAAGACTAAACTTGTGCTTTGTGTTTTCCTGCATTCAGGGATAAGCTCCAAACTCAATCCAGAGTCACCCTACGAGATCTGCAGAAATCCAGCGCCAATTCCAAACCTGCTTGTAATGCAAACACCACCTCCTCTGCTCCTGCTCCTGCTTCAGTGCCAATATGTAGCCTGGCAACCCAATCAGAGCAGCCTGACACTCTCCTCCTCTCTAATCTCAGAGTCAGCGCCACAGAGAAAAGCTCACTGACAAGTGCTGATCCCTATGAAAATATCTCTCTAGCTGATGTTACAGTGCCTCTGGAAACAATAAAACCTAGTAAGCCTGAGCAATAACACACGATTCAACATTTTGAGGAGTTAGGGCCAGTTTTGTCTTAATCACTCTTTTTCTTTTTCTTTCCTCTACAAAAATATTTCAGGCAGCTTATTACCGGTTACTGTATTCGACAAGCACAGTCTTCGGGTTTTGTTTACCTTTGCCCATGACTGTCCACCATCCAGAGCAGATGTCCTGGTGGTCATCATCTCCATGCTGTCCTCGGCTCCCATTCCTGTCACAAACATCCGCTTTCAGGCAGCTGTACCAAAGGTAAGCTCATGTCTTCTAATGCCCTCAATGCACAGTAAGAGTTTCTCATTAAGATCAGGTTTGTTACTTCTAAAAACCTGGGAAGAGTCATAGATAATGTACAAAACCCGTGGATCAATGCCCAATTAAAAACTTGGAAGACAATAAGGGGAGAATATGAATTAGATCATAAAGTACAAACAATTCAATGGTGTGCTTATGATTCCAATTTTAAGCCTAATGTACTGGATTTTAGATTTAAAACCTGGACTTTTAAAGGGATAACAACATTTTACTCCCTCAAAAAAAGGGGAAGTTTAACCCTAAAACGCCTGTTGTATCATATTTGATACATACTTTTATGATACCTCTACCTAATCAATATGATCAACAAATTACTAAAAAACACGTCTGAATACAATCACATGAATTATAAAAATGTCCTCAAATGGATTGTCAGTTGCCAAAAACACCTAATGTATCAATGAGATACAAGTCATGAGATACAAAAAAATATATATATGTTAAATTTTATGGAAATTTTGATTATTTTGGATTTTAGTAGAAAAAGAAATAAACATTTCAGGTCCAAAAAATTAGAATTTTCTGGCTTTAATTTGTGTTTTCAGGCATTAAAGGGTTAAAGATTTTGAAAATCTGAGGATATAGTACCACCTTGAAAACTCTGACTTTTATAGATATCTTCAGGTACGCAGTTATTTTGAACATAACATTAGAAAGGAAACAGACATCAGCGACCCGGTATTGGGATTGTTTATCAGTGCTGATAAAGGAAAACTCAACTAAGGTACCATCTCAAAATGTTATAAAGGGCTCATGACAAAAAAATCCCACTCTACAGGATACATGAAAGAAAAAAGGGAAAAAGAAGGAGGTATTTCAATATCAACAGAAATCTGGCTAAAAGTTTGTGAACACCAATGGAAATGTACTAATTCACATAGATGGCGGGAGTTTGGGTGAAGTGCCTCATTCGTTTCTTTATTACATCAAAACAGAAAGCCTATTTTTCTGAAGGGGACGGCAAATGTTGGAGACAGTGTGGATCTGGAGAAGCTAACCACTGGCACATATTTTGTCCAATGATAAGACCTTTTAGGACAGAATGTCATAAAATATTAGCATCTTTATATAAAGCATCTTTAACACTGCTCTGCCCCTGAACTTTTCCGCATTGTTCCTAGAAAATTTTGATTTTCAAGGTGAGATGATCAGATGAATATTTGTTTGATATTTTGAGTCTTGCTTGCAAAAAAAAGCACCCAAAAGGCATTGGTTAAATCCTGTAGCCTCGACAATACAGGAAGTGGACTGACTGGATCACCTTTTCTGTCCGTCACCAGAGAGACATGTTCATTAAATTTCAGACCAAGTGGGTAAAATATGTGAGGCCTTTACGGCCATATTTTGTTGGGGAGACAATTTAATAATCCTGTTGTGTTTGTATTTGAACAAAACCCTCTTTACTTGTTGTTACCTACACCAAGGTGGTTATGTTTTTGCCGGCGTTGGTTTGTCTGTTTGTATTCAAGATAACTTGAAAAGTTTTGGACGGATTTGGATGAAACTTTCAGGAAATGTGTGGAATGGGATAAGGAACAAATGATTAGATTTTGGGACTGATCCGGGTCACCATCCGGATCCAGGAATTTTTTAAAGGATTCTTTAACATTGCCAGATAGGACCATTTTCGCCAAAGTGGACTGAAGCTGCTTGGCGGAGGTCTGCGCTCTCTGAGTGCTTTTCTAGTTTCAATTATTTTTTATACAGAAATTTATAAAAATGTGTTGATGGCACACAGGAAAAGACCAGCTGTTTTGATGTATTGCATGGATATGAATACTGCCATCCAAAATAAAGAATCTAAAAAAAAGAGAAAGATCCAGTTAGTTTTATTGGTGGAGATCATGTCTGAATGTTTTTCTGTTTCTCTGTTGCTCAGGTGATGAAAGTAAAGCTGCAGCCTCCGTCCAGCACCGAGCTCCCGGCCTTCAATCCCATCCTGCCTCCAGCAGCGATCACTCAGATTCTGCTGTTGGCCAACCCTCACAAGGTACTCCATCCAACTGCCCACCTTTTATGTTCTCATCCAAAACACAATCTTCCTTCACATTTTGACATTGTACCTTTTATGAGTCTCATAAACATCGCTTTATGATGGGGTATTATAGTTATGGGCTAATGCAAAAAATACATTCTGCTATTTATGACCATGTTGAGTCAACAATACACTCAAGATCTAAAATGAATCAGCACACCTGATTTAGGGGCCATATATTTTATAGATTTGTTTACAGTCTTTATAATGTGACTGAGGGCTGAAAGATTTATCGTTTTCGGATTGAAATTGCAATTTCAGACAACGCAATCATGTGATCACCAAAGCTGCAATTTTTAGCAGCAGTCCTGACTGACTCAGGATCTGTTGTGTCAACTTTTATACACATACTTTTTTACAAACCTGCATTTAAGAATGGCTCGCAAATGAACGGTTTACTCACAATGGTGAATTGGTTCTAATGTTCACTTAAAAGAGCCGTTCAAAAGAGTCGACTCGTTCATGAACATCACATTTCACCAGGGAGTGTTGGTGAGCAGGTCAACGACACAAAGCCTCTGTTTAGGAGTAGAAGTCGTATCCCTTAAGTAATGAAAACAGATTATTTATCATCAATATTAGATGATGAATAATGTGTTATGTGCTTTTAATCATTGATTTCCTCACTGTCGTCTATACTGTAAACATAGTCAATATTGCACTGAAGCTTGATTTGAAGAAAATCGTGAATCAGATTTAAATCATAATATCTGCCAGAAAAATCGCCGTTAGATCTTTTCCTGAAATCGTTCAGCCCTACTTTTAAGTATTTTTGGATAATTTTAAACTAATGCGCTGTTTCATTTAATCCTTCGATGATAAACCATTGGTAGCAACAGCATATAAACAAAGCAGTGCATCAGTGCAAGAAGCCCCCAACACGGCAAAGGCAGATTACTGTTCACAGGAGTCTAGTTCTGCTCAGGATTTCCTGCCTGCCTAACAGGTTTTTCATACCATTGTAACGTGTTTGGATAACTGACCTAACTAACAGTGCTCAAGCAATGGATTTTGAGTCCCTGAATCAAAAAAAATAATTTTAGCATGCATTAGTTATTTTATATATTTTCTGCACAAATTCCTTAAATGTATTATATAGATATTGAGATTAATTAAGCTTAGTGAATATTTTAAAGAAGGAAATCAACTAACCCTCTTCACATGGGATCTCTACAGTGCACTGATTTCCTCTGATGATGGCACATTGAAGAGACTTCTTCCTTTTTCTTTGTTTCAGGAAAAAGTTCGTTTACGCTACAAGCTGACCTTCAACTTGGGTGACAAATCTCATGATGAATCTGGTGATGTGGACGAGTTCCCTCCTCCAGACGCCTGGGGGAGCCTTTAGTGAAGAAGACCATCCTGCTCTCATCTGATCTGCTGCTGTGTCCTTTAAATATTGGTTGAAGTTTTCTCGTGTTACTGGCTGGAGGCTGGACAGCCTTACAAGAAAACTGAAGTACGATACCACAAACTAACAACAGACCTGTCATGGGAGCCAGCTTCTACCCTGTGCCTTCCTTTCAGCCTCTCTGTCCTCATTCACTCATCTTTTGTTTCTGTGTTCAACAGCTACTTTTCTTCCTACGGTCAAACTCTACGAAAAGTGAAAGATGGTTTGGTTCAATGCAGTGAACCTTGGGTAAAAGGTTTAGCCAAATGTGTGCTTTATTCATTTACATTACGAGATGATGCTGGTGTTTGTTTCTTCCGTTTTTCTTAGATCACCCTTGCAGTGTGAGAAAAAAACAACAATTAGGAGTCAGGTTTATCGGCCTGGCAGCTGTCAGAGTGAGTTTGCAATACTTTATGTCTTTCAGTCCGTCAATATTAAAAACCTGAAGCTGGTTAAATGCTGTAAAGGATCTCTTGAGCTTGTTTACAGTACGGGAAAAGCCAAACAGCTGATGTATTTGATGGGAACAGTTGTGAGTATGGAATATATTAGCAATATTTTTTTTTTACCTTTTGAATGATATAAATCATTTTTGAAATTCATTTTTTATTAATTAATGACCAAACAAATCAACTTATTCAGAAAGTTAAGACATTTAAGTGTCACGTGGCAATTATCTACACCAGTGGTTCTCAACTGGTCTGGCTTTTGGACCCACCATCACCCCTAAATGTCAAGCTGCGACCCAAATTGAGAAAAATGTTCAACTTCTCAAATGTATTAAGTAAAAAGATGCTGCACTTGAAATCTAAGATAGAACAGAATATCACAGTAACACAAAAAAAGTTTAATAGGAAACCAAAATGACATGCATGTGGCGATGTGAGAGAGGGAAATATTCACTTTTACTCTCAATTAGCTGAATTTAAATTGAAACCAAAAAGTGCATCTGAGGGACACAAGGCTTAAATACTACAAATCTGACTGTAGCTGTATCAGTGGACACATACTGAACAGCCCTGTATTAATACTATTCATTTAGTAGCACTAAATAAGCTGAGGCTGTCACAACACACCTCAGTAACTTCAGGTTTTGTTTTAACAGACTCAACAGAGCGTTCATGCTCAGATGTGAAATAAAAGTCCTGCTACTGAGAAGTTGTTTCAAAAAAGTCCTAAAAGCATGTAGCTTTAGCTGAGTACGTGCTTATTGAACATATAACAAACACCTTACTATTAAAACAGGTGTTCATTAGCATTTAATTAGCACCACCTATTGATAAGGAGTGTGAATAGATGGCAGTCCAATGCAACTCTTTTTGCTCTGGCAAAGGCTCACGACCCACCAGTTGAGAAACACTGATCTTCACTGTTCCTCTTACCCTCATAATGAAAGCTGTTGAACACAGAGGGACTCCCTAAATCTTAATCATGTATACCGTGGTATCTTTTCCTTTTACCCATTGGAGAAGATGCACGGTAAAAAGTGACATTTTTTTGTGTAAACACGGTGAGAGTCGAGCCATATGTCAAGGTAGCATGCATAATGATCTGGTGTTCTGTCTTTAAGCTTTGTCTCAGTTTTAATGTTCATGTGAAGTTTTGGATGGACAGTGCATGTGTAAGCTGTGACAAAGACTTCAACTGAGAAAAGAATTTGAATAAAAAAAACACTGGGGTTACGTGTACAATAAACAATAACTGTTCTCTTCAGATGTGACAGTGAGCCAGCATTAACCATTAATACCAGGACCTTCAAACTGAAGCAGCTAAGTACAATCCAGCTTTCACTCATTATTATTAAACCTGAGCTTTTTTCACATGTCAAAATGTTCCTCTGTGGAAAAAGACTGTGAAGGGCACTAATCTCCTACCATTAAAATATGTGTACTGTACATTTTTAATTTTCTGCACTTTTCCATGTTGTTGAGAGAATGAAAAACTTTGATTTTTACTCCAGGTGTTGATTTTAGAGTTATTTTACATGCACTTATTTTGTTGAAATCATGCACACTCACTTTTTGAAACACATTGTCTCTTTTTCTTTGTCATTGTTTATTGTCCCAGAGTGGGAGATCTGAAGTCTGGGGTTGACACAGTTGCCATCCGCGTTGGTTTTGCCACATGTGCCTGGGATGAAACTTAAAATTCATTGTCTTCTCTGTATATATGTATACAAATGGCAAGTTTGATTTTTGTTTCTTTTCCACATGACCAGTTTTTTTTTTCCAGAGAAATGGTGTTAAAATCATCCTCTTATCGATGGTCATGGAGTTGATTAGAGCACTAATCTGTGGTCTCTTCCAAGGATCATAAAGACCAAAATAAATGTGATTCAAAGACAGATGTATGTTTGACACACCAATTGTGACTTCATTGTCCCATGTACAGGAAAGGCCATCATGCTTCATCAAACATGTTCACAACAAAAGCCCTCATACTGAATGTAGACTTTTTTGGCTCAGATCTTGTTTTTCTTTTCACATTTATCATAAACTTTATGGGTCCACGTGTTCAAATGATCCAGATCTGATTTGGAAAGATAATATACCCTAAAACTGAGCTGTCCAACCTGTTGAAAATAAAAGCTCTCTTTGGTCTGTAGTGTGAACACAGCTTGAATCACCTTTTTATTTTCACTGACTATTGATCTTGTTGTAATTCAAATTATAGTCTGTGTTTACATGGACTTGAGTATCTTGGTTATGAATAGGGGTAAACGACATTATCGGTTTGATATCAGTATTGGCCAATATTGAAATTTTTGCAGATATTTACAACCTATATATATCAGCCACACATATCGGCTGGAATATTGGCAAATTACACAAATGTACAATATTAATGCACAGTCTCATCACTGCATGGGTACATTTAATAATCAAGGGTTTCATTTTTGCAAGAGTTAAATGCTGTTTTTCTTGTTTTACATCTGTTCCTCGTAAAAATATACTGTAACACTGAAAGAAACAAGTCCATTTTTGTTAAGTACAGAGCTTGTGCTCTTGACCAGAAATATCGGTATTGATATTGGCGATCATGAATTAAAAAATATCAGCATATCGGATATTGGCAAAAATCCAATATCGTGCTTCCCTAGTTATGAATCATATCCTCATATTGATCATACTCAGGGTGTTGCGTTCACATGCACACAGAGACCTGGATATTAATTTCCTTTTATATCTGATGAACACCAGTGCTCCATTTCCTGGTCCCTGCTTCTTACTTGCACAGGGTAAATATTTTACAACAGAAAAAAATGGTAGATATTTTTCCAGTAAGTTTGAAGGTTTGAACCCGGCTCCAGCTGTCACATCTGTCCTCGGGAAAAGCACTCAGTCCTAATTTGTTCCCACTGCTGCATCAATGACATGTGAATGAGTGTGAATGTATTAGTTTATACTGTTGGGCAACTTGAATAGAAACTCTAAACCGTCACTGAGTAAAGGGTGGATGTGACCTGCTTTGTAAAGGCTCTTTGAGTTGACAGAAAGATTAGAAACTCACTATGTAAGTGCAAGTCCATTTATCAATCAAGGGAGAAACACAAGGTGTCTTAAAACTGGAGAACAGCAGTATTGTGATTCCTGAAATTGGAATATTGTGTTTAGATGCCAAAACTCTCAGCCCCATCATAACCAGGAAACTGCAGTCTGTGCTCCGTCCAAACCTGACAGGGCAAGAGCAGAAACTTGATGAGAAAGTCGCCTCCAGCTTTCTTCCAGACATTCATGGCTCAAGCAGACTTCAACGCAGAGAACTTTGCACCCAACATGGTCCTTTGTCGCCTATGCCTTTAGTCAGCTGCAAAAATCAACACTGAATTCATTTACTTGAACTTTCCCTTCTCCTAAAGTTTACTGGGCAAGCCCTTCCAAAATAAAGCAGTAAGATGCTAGTCTCTGATGGACTTATCATTCCTGTCTCTGTGATATGAGCTCCTGAACAGGTCCCCGGGCCAAGACAAATGTTGGGTTTCCTTAGCAGTAATCTTTTGAGCCCTGGTTATTGAGTTGCCTTGCCACAGAGTTTAACAGGGATGCACATTATCGGTTTGATATCGGTATTGGCCGATATCAGCCTAAAAACTGAAGTATCCGTATCAGCTGATATTGAAATTTTTGCTGATATTTACAGGCGCACATATCAGCCATATATCGGCTGGAATATCAGCAAATTACACAAATGTACAATATTGATGCACCTTCTCATCACTGCATGGGTATATTTAAAAATCAAGGGTTTCATTTTTGCTAGTGTTAAATATTGTTTTTCTTGTTTTACTTCTGTTCTTCACAAAAATATACTGTAACACTGATAGAAACAAGTCAATTTTTTTAAAATACAGAGCTTGTGCTTTTGACCTCAAATATCGGTATCGGTGATAATGAATTAAAAATTATCAGCATATCGGATATTGGCAAAAATCCAATATCGTGCATCCCTACAGTTTAAGCTTAAACTGGAACGATGATGCCCATTTGCATGCAGTGCTGTCAGACCTGTCCATCCTTGAAATACAACCTGGTCCTGTTTCATTGATAAATTGAAAGAATAAAACAAAGGAAATTCAGAGTTATGCAAGAGCCAAACTGAGTCGAGACGGAAACACAACTGATACAATAAATAAGTCGCTGTAAACAGCCTGCTGGTGTATTTCTATGAAGGGGAATTGTTTGTGCCACATCTTTGAATAATACTTTTCTGATTGTGTTTGCCAATACATACAATGTACACCTACATACTGCCTGATAGAAGATCAGAATGTCCAAATGTGTATTTAAGCAAATAAATTTTATTCTACAAGAAAGGATTACAATATCTGATTTTGTTTATTTTAAAAAAATCTTTTGTTTATTCATCAAGAAAACATTAGAAAAAATATCACAATAAAAGGGAAAGAGAAAAGCAACATTCAGCCACATCCAAAGAGAAACTAGTGCATAAACTGTTTATGAAAACTATGTAAGTGAAGCAGTTACATGAATTAAACATTAGTTTTCATCAACTACTGGACAGGGAGAACAGGCATGCATTGAGAGACATCTAAAAAAACAGCATAATAAAATAAAGATACATATGCATGGTATTCAGCCTACAAAATAACCATAAGTGGGATACTTCAGTGTTTATGATAACGCTAAATAAAGGCTGCAGGATTCAGAAATACATTGCAAGTAAAATCCTAACTCAAAAAAATACAATATTGACAAACAGAAAGCGAGAATTGACCCTGGAATGTGACGGTATTGTTAGAAATCCCTTTTCTACGTGATCAGATTCCTCTATCGTGTCACAGAAGCCTCAATAATAGAGCATAAACTGTTGTTTTGTTAAGAATAAAAACACAAGGTCTTTGCTACATTAATGAGGAACACTGGAGAATGACAGACCGGGTTAAAAAAAAGTAATGGGTAGGAAATCAAGGTTCTCTCTTTCTCAAGGAAAATCCAAATTCTACAAGATTTTAACAAAGAGCGGAAGAAACTGAAAATCTAAGCCCTTATCATCTTCTTTGACAGATGCCATTATAAACCAAGTAAAACAAAGTAACAATGTTAATGAAACTGAATAAAAGTACAACAGACTCAAAGATTCTACCTCATCATTTACTTCCGGGGAGGGGGAGGTCCTGGAGGTGGTGGTGGAGAGGAGAAGGCATAAGGGGGCTGCCCAATGAAGCCCATTAGTGGAGGCTGTGGTGGAGCAAACTGCTGAGCCATTAGAGGCTGCGGTCCCCCTGCAGGGGGTGGAGGTGGAGGAGGCTGGACAAACGGACCCTGCAGCTGGTTGGGCTGATCTCGACCTCCACCTCCAGCAGGCTGGCCTCCACTGCGCGGGTTGTAGCCCCCACTGTTGTTGTAGCTCTGGTACTGATCTGAGCCGGAGTTGTAGTTGTCCCTCCGGTCTCGGCTTCTGTCTCTGTAGGAGGAAGAGGAGCGGTCTCCGTCACGGTTATTCCGGTTATCCCGGTTGAAGCCACTGCGGTTGTCTTTACCGCCACCACCTCCGGAGCGCATGCGGCGATCACACTCATCTTGGTACATGAGGTTGGGGTTGTTGGAGCTGCCGCCACGGTAACGCATTCTGCCACCTGTCACAAAAAGACATCATTTTTGATCAGAACAATAATTTTATATATATATATATATATATATATATATATATATACACATTTATAAATTCCTTTTCTTCCTCAAAACTCTACTCACAACACCACATTATGACTGTGAAAAAAAGTGTTTTTTTTAGATTTCTGTGAATTTATTAAAAATAAAAAACTAAGAAATCACATGTACATAAGCATTCACAGCCTTTGCTGTGAAGCTCAAAACTGAGCTCAGGTGCATCCTGTTTCCACTGATCATCCTTGAGGGACTTGTCAGGACAGAGGGAAAGATGAGTGCAGCAATGTATAGAGGAGTGGCTTCAGGACAATGCTGTGACTATCCTGGAGTGGCCCAGCCAGAGCCAAGACTTCAATCTGATTGAACATCTCTGGAGGGATCTGAAAATGGCTGTACACTGACACTTCCCATCCAACCTGATGGAGCTTGAGAGGTGCTGAAAAGAGGACTGAGCAAAACTGCCCAAAGATAGGTGTTTTGGCATTGTATTCAAAAAGACTCAAGGCTGTAATTGCTGCCAAAGGTGAATCAACAAAGTATTGAGCAAAGGCTGTCAATACTTGTGTACATGTGATTTCTTAGTTTTTAATTTTTAATAAATTTGCAGATATCTCAAAAAAACGTTTCACCTAGTCTTTATGTGGTGTTGTGTGAAGAATTTAGTGGCAAAAATGAATTTAATCCATTTTGGAATAAGGCTGTAGCACAAAATGTGGAAAAAGTGAAGCGTTGTGAATACTTTCTGGACATACTGTATAAATAAATGAATTTCAACCTCTCTTTTCAGTAAGATTAACATCCAAGTGGTGCATCTGCACCAGTAAGGCCCAGTAAGCTTTGGTTCAGTTTGGTCCAGTGAGTCCTGACTTGCTTACAATAAGACCTCTTAATGTAAATCCACCATATTCATTAACATGACAGACTGTTTAGGGCCTCTTACCCCCTCCTCCTCCGCCACGGCCGGACTCCACCAGCTGAAGAAGTTTAGGGTTGATGGCCTGTCGTGCCTCAGCCAACACCCGAACAAGATCTCTGGCCTGCCGCAGGTTCCCCGGGGTGAAGAAGGTGTACGCCGTGCCCTTGTTCGTACTACGTGCAGTACGTCCGATACGATGCACGTAGTCCTCAGAGGAGTTGGGATAGTCATAGTTGATAACGAACTTGACGTCTTCCACATCTTTTTGGGAAATGAGCAATCCATTTCACAGCATGGAGGGGAAGAAAAGTGACATTTTAATAGTTGAAAAAAGCTGCCAGAAATAATTGTAATGATTTTTGTAGAAACAAAAACTATCATCAGTCTCCACTACTTACCTTCTTCATCAGACATCCAGATTCATTACAGTAAATTACTGCTTGAACTGATTTAAATCCTACAGACTGAATCTTACTCCAGGTTTTCATGCTGACTTCATTTCAAGTCAGCATGACATTGAGGTGTGCAGAATGATGTTTTGGTTTCATAATCTTCACAGCTATGTCTCTACAGGTCCAAACGTGTGAAGACAAGAGTCTGTTTCTTATTACAGTGACATGGGTCTCTGACAGCACTGCTGATTATTGAGTACAACTCCCCCTCCATCATGAAGGGAAGCCACTTATCTCACCATCAATTAGTTCATATAGGAATGAAGATCAACTTAAATAGAGTAAGAGCAGGATGGAAGTACCTGAATGTCTTATTAAGCTTGTGAAAGTATCAAGAGAAGGGGTGATGGCGTACTTACCCCCTTTGCTGTTTTAACATAGGTAGTCAGTCCCCCCGATCAGTCCTGGTATATAGGGAGGGGCTGAGGGGGGAGGGAGACAGGATTCTTCCCGTCCAGCAACGTCAGACGGGAGCAGAACTGTTAAACCTCAAGAGACAGACACACAACGGATGTTTCTGTCGCTCTCGCTGCATTGCAGGGCCCTCCTCAGACCCTGGCCAGAACTGGATCCAGACGAGCCCGTCTAACTCTCTCTCCCCTGTCTGTCTGCTCTTTGGGACGGACTGATGGGCAGACATACAGGCACCTCAGGCTGCTCCCAAGGAAGGCTCGTTGGATTTACAAAGAATACTGGGCAGGGGGACCTTAGATACCCATGAAGCATAAGAGGGACTTTAACCCCTTTAAGACTAGCTGAGCTTCTACTTTAACATGACTGGGTGGGCAGTGACAGCAGCGCAGACTGATACAGCTGCCGTGTGCTGCCAAACCCTGAGAGAGAAGAGGGGAAAAAGAACAAGAATAAGGTCAAGTCAAAGGCCCATCAATTATCCCCTCTTCTCACATTTATCCTGCCAACACATCAGAAGTCAAATTGGTCATCCTAGCCATCCTGTTGGTGGACCAGGTATACAATGTCCTACTTCATATGGATCTGCAAAAAAAAAATCAATGCAAGAACTAAAAAGAATGAGCAGCATCTTCATTTTCTGTGTTTCGACACCATGATGAAAGCCTCAGAAAAGGTGTGCAGGATCATCTACCCCAACAGCACCTTCTTTCAGGCAGCCTGCCAGAGAGCCCTAAGGTTGAAGGTGGCTTTTAAACTGCAGTAACAAGAAACAGACCGTAAACTCAGCAGATAAGAGACCTAACGCCTCCAGACTGAACTCTCTTGAAGTTAGGGAGGTCCTTAAATGCTGTGTTCTGATGTAGAACGAAATGAGAGAATTATCATTTTCAATTGAAAATGATGACTGAAATACTGTTTATATATCTAAACAGAGGTTGGTGTTTTGAAACACTTCTCATGGAACATTTTGGTTTGACCAAAGTGAAATAATGTTTTCGTCCATCTTACAAAAATACTGCAGAATAGGAAAAAATATTCAAAATAAATGCAGTTGGTTATAACAGACCTGAACAAGGGCAAATCATTTATGATCTAAATATTTTAGCCTATTCTTAACCAATGCCCTTACTATTTGAGAAAAGTTTTTGACGTAATTCCTGATATGAACTGTTTTAAGTACATTCATGTTGAAGAATCTTTATAAAGAAGTAAAGCATCTAACCATTTCAAGGCAGTGATTGTCCACTGGTGGGTCGTGACCCAAAAGTGGGTCGTGAGCCTTTGCCTGGGCAAAAAGTGTTTGGGAAAAAAAATCCTGTGCTTTTATTTTGCATTGGACTGCCATCTATCCACACTCCTTACTAAGAGGTGGTGCTAATTAGCTATTAAATGCTAATTAACACCTGTTTAATAGAAAGGTGTTTGTTATATGTTCAATGAGCAGGTACGCAGCTAAAGGTACATGTTAAGATTTTTTGAAACAACTTCTCAGTATCAGGACTTTTTTTTATTTTATGTATGTCGGTCTAAGGGAAGCTTGAAGCTTGAGTTTCATTTGACTGACTGAAAATGTTGTATGAGCATGTAGAATGTGGACATGCTGTGTGAAAAAATTACTTGATTAGATCACACTTTTTTTCTCATTTATTTGAAGATAGGACAGACTTTTGTTATGCTTATTGCAAAAGCATATGTTACAGTAACAAAAGCGTATGTTTTGTAGTGTAGCCATAAAACCTTTTAAAGGCAAATATTACAGTATCAACCTTCTAATATAGATATAAATGACCAGAAAATAGTCCCAGACTATCAATACTGCACTAAGATTTGTTTGTTTTTAACTCTGTATTCACCTGGTCACTTTACAAATCAAGCTCAGCTGCTTATACTTACCTTCCCTTCAAGATCATTTGAAAATACAGGCCCAAAAACAGTTTGAGTTACAATGTATGAATCAAATGAACTCTGCTTACTTTAACTTGGTCTACTCCATTTGTGTGCATTTTGCTCAATAGTAATGCTAGAGAGAATTATAATTACAGGACATCTGAAAAACAATTCAAGGGGAGCAATGAAGTGAGAGAAAAAGAAGCATTTAGTCTGCGTGTGTGTGTGCGTGTGTTTGCATGTGCGAGTGCAGACATACCCAGACCCCGAGAGGCTACATCAGTAGCAATCAGTATAGGAGCTTTACCACTCCGAAATTCTGTGGGAACGATCAAGATATTTGAAATTAAAATCTGATGTTAAAACAACACAGAGATGAAAATCAGCTCTGATCAGCATTCTTACCTGTAAGCACCCAGTCCCTTTCTGGTTGGCTCTTGTCCCCATGGATGCACATGGCTGGCCAACTAAAACAACAACAAAGAAACGATCATCAGTGATCGCACTGGATAGCTTCTGGTCATCTAAAATCTACACTATACCTGGTAAAGCAGATTCATTATGTTCTGTCATAGCAGACAATAATTCCTTACCCATCCCGCCTCATCCTCCTCGTAAGATCATCACAACGCTTCTTTGTCTCCACGAAGATGATGGTTTTGTTCTCTTTTTCAGCCATGATCTCCTCCATCAGCTGAAAGAGTCTGTAAACAGGAAGAAAAGGGTCAGCTTTGTTTTTACTGTGGTTAAGATGAGCTGATGTCCTGACGTTACAACAGTGGACAATGTACAAAGATATCGTCTTACTTTAAAAAGCCCATATTATGCCTTAATTCTAGTTCATGTATTTGATGACTGCTCAAGTATGTTCATAATCACTGATGTTGAAAAAAAAACCTGCTAGTTTTCACAAACACAGTAGCCCTGATCCAGCTGTATCCTCAGTCTATCTGTGATGATCTGCTAGAGCTAGAGTTCCCGCCCCTACAGTTTGGTGCTGCCCGGCTCCGTGTTGTCAACATGCATTTATTCTACAGCCTGTACTCTGCTGTGGGCTAGCCAGCCTGAGCCAATGAGTTTAAACCGCTGACAAAACAATGGTAGGACGCAACACTGGTAGGTCTATTCAGGGGACCAGGGAAACAAGCCGTTTCAAGCAGCTACTAGTGCTGTACTGGGGGAGAGAGAGAAGTTCTAATCAGAGTTGACAGATTTTTTCTACTAAAATAAGCAACCAGGTCAATAAAACAAGCCCAAAACAGGAAACCTCCAGCTATTTTTTTTCTAATGTGATACATTACTACATAAATCGTGTTTTAAGTTTCAGCTACATTACATTTCAATTTCACAGTGACATTTTTTCTTATTTGGCTCTTAATTTACTTATTCAACATCCTTTTCTTTATACAGAGGTGAAGGGAGGGGCTACTGTTATTTATAACTATTTTATAAATAATTTAAAAAACATTATATTTTATATCACTAAACAGTCTGTCTAACCTTGATTTTTTAACCAAAAAGACATAGTAAGGCTTTTATCTAAGTTTTATGTTGATCCTTTACAGCCTTATTATGCTGAAAACAGTAATAGCTACATTAGAAGTAAATTTACATGTGTGTTAACTTCTGAATTGAGTTTATATTGATAGTAGAGCGTGCATCAGATCCCTCCTGGGTTTGGGGGCACAACAAGTCCAAATGAGCAACTGCACTTTTGGAACAAGCCCAAAAAAAGGCAACCTGCAACTGCTAATATTAACAAGCAACTTCTCAAAAAAAGAAGCACAAAGTCGCTTATAATAAGCAGACCTGGCAACTGTGGTTCTAATGCTGCAAACGTTTTGTCTTGTGTATATTGAAACATTATCAGGTGGAGGACACGTGTAAAATACACTAAAGGGCACATAAAACTTGGGAAAAGCATAACATGAGCTCTTAAAGTTGGATATTTTTAAACTGTGTCCTTACTTTTGGTCCTTCTCAGTCTCCATGCAGACGTCAACAATCTGCAGGATGTTGTGGTTGGCACTGAGCTCCAAAGCGCCAATGTTAATCTGGACATAGTCCCTCAGAAAGTCCTCAGCTAGCTGCCGAACCTCTTTAGGCCAAGTAGCACTCCACATGAGAGTCTGTCTGTCAGGCTGAAAAACAAAGACAGAGAAAACAGTCAGTCAAAGTGGACACCAAAAAAGCATGATCTTTGTGAATGACCATCTAGCCTACCCTGATTTGTTCCACGATCTTGCGAATCTGAGGCTCAAAGCCCATGTCCAGCATGCGGTCGGCCTCATCCAGCACCAGGTAAGTGCAGCGTCTGAGGTTTGTTTTCCCAGCCTCCAAGAAGTCGATAAGGCGACCAGGCGTGGCAATACAGATCTCCACACCTACACTCACCCACATGATAAATCAAAGAAGGGGGACATGAGCAACATCAGTCTAACAGTTACTGTCTGACCACATCAGACATCTCACAGAAAAAACAGAGTGGGATAACACACCGGCAGCAGCTGTAGGTCTAATGTAGAGTACACATGCATAAATACTGGTACATCATTAAAACTAGGGCAGAATGGATTAGGGTTCCCACTCTTTTCTGTTCTAAAAATCATTTTCCAGGACTTTTCCAGGAGGTACCCCCCTCATCACTGTTCTGTCAGGTCCTGGAGAGTAAACCTTTTTCCCTGTTTTACACCTCTATTTGTTAATAAGTAAATATGCAAACATAATACCCACTGCCTGCAATATCCTTACTGTCAAACTTTGCCTTTCTGCAAACAGCGCTGTCATATTTATATTCATATTGTAAATATTGTTAATGTTAATAGTGTGAATTCCTTAGCCTTGTTTATAGTCTCACTCCTACTTAATTTATAGGGATGCGCGATATTATTTTATGTTGTTATCGGCCAATATCAGCCTAAAAAGTTAAGTATCGGTATCGACCGAAAACGATTTTTTGTAGATATTTACAGCTGATATATCGGCTGGGATATCACCAGATTACACAATTCTACAATACTGATGCATCTTCTCATCACTGCATGGATACATTTAAAAATCAAGGGTTTCATTTTTTTTCCCTTGTTTTACATCTGTTCCTCGCAAAAATATACTGTAGCACTGAATGAAACAAGTCCATTTTTGTTAAGCACAGAGCTTGTGCTCTTGACTAGAAATATCAGTATCAGTATTGGTGATAATGAATAAAAAACATATCAGCATATCGGATATCGGCAAAAATCCAATATAGTGCCTCCCTATTAATTTTATAATTTTTCCTTTATAAGGAAGTTGATCTTGCTTAAAGATTCTGCATGTTGCACCCTGCCTACTTAATGTTTCTTTTTTTATTTAAATTTTATTCTTTTATTTATTTTAATGTTTTTATTTGATATTTCCTTCTGCTATACTGTGCATAAGAGCAACTGAAACAACCGAATTTCCCCTCGGGGATTAATAAAGTATTTCTGATTCCGATGATTGAAGCATGTGTACGTTCAAGGATCACATCAGTTAGTCATGTGTTCTAAAGCACATCATGCAACCACCTCTGTTTTGTTTAATGAGCCCTAAAATGCTTGTTTTCTTAAGTTTATGACTTATAATAAAATATTTTTTGTCAGTCTTGTATAAGTCTCAGTAGTCAGTGAATGAACACTGTAGGTGCAGAATCTGTGCGTCTCCTGTATGCATGCTTCAAGGTCACAGACACACCAATTTGATGGAAAGCCCAGGCATCCAGTTATGCGAGGTGGGTCTTTAGTGATTTTCCTGCTAAAAGCAGTCCACTGTTCAGCTGCTTGTCAATGTTCTGACCAAGTAAACAGTCTGTCTATTGTATGGACATGCTGCTGTTGTTGTTGACTGACAGTAAGTGTGAGCTATGTTTAATTTTTCAGTTACCGCCATGTCAACTAACCCTTACTTTTAACATTGTTAGAAATAGTTGATGTTGAAGTAAAACAATAACAACCAACACTATAAATTGACATATTAACCCATTAAGACATTTGCTTCTTTTCTCTTTCTCTGTGTGTGTCTGTGCCACTGACAAAGTGCCCAAAGAGGAAGGTAGGAAAGAGCATGAAGGGACAGAGGGAGCCTGAGCCCAAATTAAGGAGTCTTGATGCATATTCCCATATTAATCAATAACCAATCAGGCAGTCGTTTAATATTTTCTCCCGCTCTAAACATATATAAAGATTTAAAAAGCAGAACAGTGGCACTAATGATGCTTTCATAAAATATCAGGCTTAAATATACATAGGGTTAGTAACAAAATTGATTTTCATTCATTGTTTTTATTTCCAGTGTCAGATTCATAAATTATGGCCCTTTGAGGTAACCAGAGGACAAAAATGTCCTCTCCCAAAAACTGCTATAAAACATAACAGATTAATATTTTTTGTACTTACTTTTTTTGGCTCAAATCATTCATTCAACTTCAGTCCTTCTCAAAACTACCAAATATTTATTTATTTTATTTTAACCCTTTTAATGCCCAATTGATTACATGATGTCACTGTTTTAATTACGAAAAAACACAATAAATGGGTTATTTTTAATATAATAAATGGTAGGGGGCTGAGGATTTTTTATAAAGATAAGGCTTAAATATACATAAGATTAGTAACAAAATTGATTGTCATGCATTGTTCTTTTATTTATTTATTTTTATTTTTTTTTTTTTGCAGTGTCTGATTCGTAATTTACCACCTTGTAAGGTCATCAGAGAAAAAAAAATGTCTCTTGTCTCCCAAAAACCGCTCTAAAGACATAATTGATTTTTTTTTTTGCACTTTTTTTTTGCTCAAATCATTCAATTAACTTCAGTCCTAATCAAAACTACCAAATATTTATTTTTTTTTTTTTTTTAACCCTTAAAATGCCAATTTGATTACATGATGCCCCTATTTTTATTATGAGAGATACGCGATAAATGGGTTACCTTTAATATAATAAGAGGACATTTTTGTGCTCCGATTACCTCAAAGGGTTGTAAATTTGCCCCCAGTTAACCTTTGACCTCTGCAAAAAAAAAATGAAATTTGAATTTAAGGATTTTTCATGAAAAAAAAAACATCCACCAAAAAAAAAATCATCCCATATGGAGTAACATAACCTAAATTATGGCCAAAAGTTGAGAAAAAATTGCCTGAAAGGACAGAAATGTCCTTGTTTACTCATAAGGGTTAAACAATAAAACCCACCCCTCTCCAGATCTCGAATCTGTGGTCCTTTGGGTGCTCCACCGTAGACACAGGTGCTTTTAATACGTGAAGACTTGCCATAGTCATATGCAACCTGTTGAACCTGCTGAGCCAGCTCTCTGGTTGGCGCTAGAACAAGACACTACGGAGAGATGAAGGAAAGTCATGAGGAATATTTTCTTTGCTGATTTTATACCCAGACTACGGTGCACAATGTAACTGTGCATACTTACTATTGGACCATCTCCCCTCTCCAGATAGGGCTGATGGTTGATATGCACAATAGCAGGAAGAAGATACTGTAGGGAACAAAGAAACACATCAGCCAGCAGCATTTGCTACTCTGCAAACTGCACTTTGTAGACAGCCCTACAAAGACTTTTTCCAACCAGATTTCAAACAAGGGTTATCAAGCACAATGATGACCAGGCAGACTTACAGCCAGTGTTTTTCCGGAGCCAGTCTGTGCAATTCCCACCATGTCCCTGCCGCTAAGGGCCACAGGGAAGCCCTGACTTTGGATGGCTGTCGGTTCTTTGAAATTCTGCTGCATCAACACATCAATCACATACTCTGCCAGAAGGAGGGAAACAATCAGGAGCTCAGTAACACTGCTGGACAGCTTTCTGTCTTTCATACAGTGACAAAGATCATCCATGAAAATACTGCCTTTATTAACCAATACATCTCTTGTGCCTGTAAAAAAGCACTGACAACACTTTTAGTACAAAGTTGTGCACACCTGCTGCTCAGTTTTTTTGAGCAATTCAGAGAGGGCTCTCTACTCTAGGTTCCTGTGTGCTGTTGAAATTTGTTTATTTTCTACTTACGAGGAAATTGAGCCTGATGAAAAGCAGTCACAGCCTTTGGGCACCCAGATCCCCTGATGGTGATCTCTTTCTTGCGGCGAAACTCCTCTATTTCAAACTGAGTAAATAAGGGGGAAAAGGACAAAATAGTTAAAGCATTGCTCTAATGAAGATTTATTCAGAGCATATCCCAGATGGCTTCTGTTGGACATAAATACAGATCTATACCTTTCAGGAGAAACTTCTCTGTATCTAGCCTTCATAGAGATGTGCATACCCAGTGTGTGCTGCTTTTTACAGACTGCAGTTAAGGTAGTTTCTTTTAAGGTCTTTGTTTAGTATGTTTTATTAATTGTTTCCTATAAATCATGACTCTTGTAAGTTTAAAATAAACCTGCATTTAAGATCTGAACAGAACTCTGGCTCTCAAAAAAAGGAAATTTACCTGACTCATACGTTGGAGCTCAGGATGTTCAGCATAGAAGTTCTTCTCAAACTTTGGTAGTTCATCTAGGTTCCACCTTTTCTTGCGCAGACGCTCGCCTGGATTACCAAACTTCATCGGTGGGGGGCCACCACGACCACTCATGGCCCCAAACCTGGGCCTTAGAGATAAGGAGCACAAGTTAAATGCAGAGTGGAAATTTGTCACAGGCACTGCAGCAATGTAGTGTGATAATGGTTTTACGACAAGAGTTTGAAAATGAGAAATACCATCCAGATATGCAGATGTATCATCAATTTTCAACACAGAGAGAATACTTAAGCAGGTCCCCTGGTATTTTTACCATATTTGCCAAACATTTTCTGAAACAAAAATGTACATATGGGGACCATTTTCTTATATGAAGGATAAAACTACGAGAACTTTGAATGATGTGCATTAAAATTAAAGCTCTACATGCTGTTGTTCCACAATTTCCTGCAGGTTCTTCAATTTTGGCAATATTATCCTAGACTCTCAAACTGCAGGACAATTGCTGCGAAACACAATCCATAAGCTTTCACACACAGCTCTGTGAATACTGAAGATTTGTTATAGATTTAATAATCCGCATACTGTTATCTGGGTGTATTTATAAAATACATAGGATGTGTCATAAAAGCAGAAACATAAAAAATCTAAGTGCAGAATGAAATCAGGCAGAACAACCCTAAAGGCAACTCTCTAAATATTAATTGCTAATTTACAGGTGTTCTGACAGATTTTGATACCCTAACCCCAACACACATCCTAAACCAGGGTGGGCAACTGACCGTCCCGGGCCACATGCGGCCCTTCACCTCACTCAATGCGGCCCACCACTTATTTTAAAAAAAAAAAAAAAAATGGGAATATGAATAAATCATTAGAACAACTGCTAAATATGATGTATATGAAGTAACCAGTACTACACGTTGCACAAATTAGGATCCGGGATAAAATATTTCTAAAAACCTTAGATTGCTGGTACATGCTTTGTTTTTTAAAAGTCATTAAAAAACTAATTTGCTATGATTGTATCTCTGAATATCTCTTATGAGGCATTATTAGTAAAACTAGATTTGGAAACAGTGGCATGGGGAATATATATTTGTGCTTTAAAAACTTTCATTAAATATTCATTCTTTTATTGCATTAAAATAAGCTTAAATTGGCTTTAATTATGTGTCATGCTCATTAAATTGTGAATGAGATGTATTACTGTTGGTAAAATCCTTGTTTAAGATCTATATTTGCTATGTTTTTTTGAATATTTACATTTTTTTCTTCAAGAATATGTAACAGTGCGGCCCTCGGGCACTGAAAGAAGATGTATGCGGCCCTCCTGGTAACCAAAGTCCCCCACCCCTAACCAAGAGTGTAGACGTAGGGCGCATGCGCAGAACATCAAAATAGCAATTTTCGAAGGGTAGCAGAAAATGACATAACACCGGCTCAAGTATCAAAGGAGTCGATACTTCGTTCAGTCAAAGAGGGCTCGACGGTTCACGTGTTAATGTAACATTCATTAAACCCTCCAGCTTTATTGCCTGCTCAGAAATGACCATATTACATCAGTGAAACGTGCCACATTCAGGAGAGCAAATACGACACCGAAACTCAACACCCGTGTGCGGGCGTTTGTTGTGCTGCGAGCGCCAGGACCTCTGCCCTGGCGCCATCTTAGAAATTCTGTAAGGCGCTATCGTCCATCACAATTTTCTGGTATTTTCTTTGCAAGATAATAACCCTTGAAACATCAGCGTCGCTCACTTTTAATATCCATAAACCCACCCTAATGTGGTGAAACGCAGGTTGCTTCCGTTAGCATGTACAGGCCCACCCCCGACAGGACTGGTGAACAACGGCTACAGCTCTGCGTCAACATTACTGTGCTGCAGCAGCAGTGCTCCAGCAAAGGGAAGCGTTGTTTTCAAAAAGGCTCTGACACTTACCGATCTCTCCCGCGGTCCCTGTCCCTGTCATCGTAGGAGGAACTCCCTCTCATTTTGTCGAGAAACTGTACTGTTCTCTCCGCAGTGTTTTTACCGTGAGCTTCGACGTTTGAGAGCGGCTGGTTCACGGTATGCCCCACTACGAACTGTAAATAAGAGTGCAGCAGTAAAAGTGCAAACTTGTGCAAAATGCGATGGCAGCTGCACCACAACAAGCGACTTTGGGGGAAGATAAATGTCAAGTAGCTGCTCGGCCTCTCGTTGCCACTTTCCCCACTCACCAGTGTTGCCAGATTCTTCTACTGAAATAAGCAACCAAGTCGATAAACACAAGCCCAAACCAAGCGACTTCCAGCTGTTTTTTTTCTAATGTGCTATATTGCTTTTTTCTTTAACGATAAATCTACATAAAGCGTGTTTCGATTTTCATCTTTTTCTTAGTTGGCTCTTAATTACCTCCGCCAAGGAGGTTATGTTTTTGCCGGCGGTGGTTTGTTTTTCCGTTTGTTTGTTTGTTTGTTTGTTTGTGTGCAAAATAACTTGAATTGACGGATTTAGATGAAATTTTCAGGAAATGTGTGGAATGGGATAAGGAACAAGTGATTAGATTTTGGGACTGATCCAGATCACCATTCGGATCCAGGAATTTTTTAAAGGATTCTTTAACATTGCGAGATAGGACCATTTTCGGCATTTGTACATATAACTCCACAAAAAATGGTCAGGGCACTTGGCGGAGGTCTGCTCTCTCTGAGTGCTTTTCTAGTTTACTTATTCAACATCCTTTTGTTTGGAGGTGGAACATCATTTTCTTTATACAGAAGTGAAGGGAGGGGCTACTGTTTTTTATTACTCTGTTATCACTAAACAGTCTGTCTAACCTTGATTTTTGTAGACAAACAGACATAGTCAGGCTTTTATCTAAGTCTTCTGTTGATCCTTTACAGCTTTGTTATGATGAAAACCAGTGTTAATTTTGATGACGTATTATTTTTGTCATAGTTTCGTCAACAACCTGTTTTCCTCTGATGAAAACTAGACAGTAACTGATAAAAGCAAGTGCACATGGACAAAAACTAAAACTAAATTAAGTGACATTTTCATCAACAAATAAAAACTAGACTAAAATGTTTGACGGACACTTAATCCAATCAAACCTAATTTCTGGTATTGTAACTGAGATGCTCTGCCACGTAGCCTTAATAAAGGTGATTGCATTTTCCACAGAAGTTGAATTTGTTTCTGTTAATTTATAAATTAAAACTTTACTAGTAGCCTATATAGATGTTTCATTTTATCCAAGTGTAGAACATGACTTCAGAAATTCAAGGAAACGTATCAATGGTCACTGAAAGAACTTGAAACTGACAAAAGTAATAATAATAAAAAAATTACTGAAAATGAACTAATGAAAATCAGACATTGGTTTTGAATTGTGGTTCAACAGAATTATTTACAAAAATAAAATAATGAAACTTGCCTGGACAAAAATTATGGCACCCTTAACTCAGTGTTTTGTTGCACAACCTTTTGAGGCAATAACTGCGATCAGGTGATTTCTGTAACTCTCAGTGAGACTTCTGCACCTGTCCACAGGTATTTTGGCCCACTCCTCATGAGCAAACTGCTCGAGCTGTCTCAGGTTTGAAGGGTGTCTTCTCCAGACTGCAGGTTTCAGCTCCTTCCACAAATGTTCAATAGGATTTAGATCAGGGCTCATAGAAGGCCACTTCAGAATAGTCCAGTGTTTTGATCTTAGCCATTCTTGGGTGTTTTTAGCTGTGTGTTTGGGTCATTATCCTGTTGGAGGACCCATGATCTATGACTGAGACCAAGCTTTCTGACACTGGGCAGCACATTTGGCTCCAGAATGCCTTGATAGTCTTGAGATTTCATTGTACCCTGCACAGATTCAAGACACCCTGTGCCAGATGCAGCAAAGCAGCCCCAGAACATAACTGAGCCTCCTCCATGTTTCACAGTAGGTACAGTGTTCTTTTCTTTGTATGCTTCATTTTTGTGTCTGTGAACATAGAGCTGATGTGACTTACCAAAAAGCTCCAGTTTTGTCCCATCTGTCCAAAGGACATTCTCCCAGAAGCTTTGTGGTTTGTCAATATGCATCTTGGGAAATTCCAGTCTCGCTTTTTTATGATTTGCTTTCAGCAGTGATGTCCTCCATTAAGTCCACTTTGGCTGAAACAGCTGTGGATGATGCGATCTGATACTGATGTACGTTGACCTTGGAGTTCACCTCTAATCTCTTTGGAAGTTGTTCTGGGCTCTTTGGTTACCATTCGTATTATCCGTCTCTTCAATTTGTCCTCAATTTTCCTCTTGCAGCCATGACCAGGGTGGTTGGCTACAGTCCTGTGGACCCTAAATTTCTGAATAATATGTGCAGCTGTAGTCACAGGAACATCAAGAAGCTTGGAGATGGTCTTATAGCCTTTACCTTTAACATGCTTGTCTATACTTTTCTTTCTAATCTCCTGAGACAACTCTCTCCTTAGCTTTCTGTGGTCCATGTTCAGTGTGGTACACACCACGATACCAAACAGCACAGTGACTACTTTTCAGCCTTTAAATAGGCAGACTGACTGATTACAAGTTTGAAAACACCTGTGATGATAACTACAGGACACACCTTAGTTTAACATGTCCCTATGGTCAAATAATTTTCAATCTTTTCTTGGGGTGCCATCATTTTTGTCCAGGCAAGTTTCATTATTTTATTTTTGTAAACAATTCTGTTGAACCACAATTCAAAACAAATGTCTGATTTTCATTAGTTGATTTTCAGTAAATTTTTATTTATTATTACTTTTGTCAGTTTCACGTTATTTCAGTGATCATTGGGGTTTTTTCCTTCTTTAATGGAAGGGTTCCGACAATTTTGTCCACATCTATATTTTAGGCAAAAGACTACAACTAAAACTAAATTTAAAAAGTGCTGTCAAAATTAACACTGACGAAAACAGTAATAGCTACATTAGAAATAAATGTAACTCTGGCTATAAGGATTTCTTTTTGGTGGAAACTTCATTTTTGCCCCTCTTTTTACAGTAAAATTTACATTTATGTTTGGAGTGGGACAAAATAGTTTGTGCAACTTCTGAATTGAGTTTATATTGGTAGAAGAGTGAGCATGAGATCCCTCCTGGGTTTGGGGGCACAACAAGCCCAAATGAGCAACTGCACTTTTGGAGCAAGCCCCCCCAAAAAAGAAGTCCTAAGTCGCTTATAATAAGCAGACCTGGCAACTCTGCCACTCGCCCTTCTAATGCTGCGTTCCAGGCAACCCGTAACTCGTGTTTTTCCCACCTGTAACTCGTGAAAGTGCACTGAAACGGCAGTCGACCTCGTAACTTCCCACCCGCGAACTCGTACCAGATCGATGTACTCCGAGTTACGGCTTGTGACGTCACATCACTGCCTAAACAATATGGCAGCCTCTGAGTAACGACACATAAAATGTAAAGTATAAGCTTCTGTTACCTTCTGCACCGTTTCACTCAAATGATCAAGTTGCAGGCTTCTTCGGTGATTGAAATGATTAAGCATAAATCTTATAATGTCTGCCATGTTGTTTTGTTTACATACCAGAATTCCTTGTGCTCAAACTGAAGTTTTGATTTCATTTAGTTTATTAATTAGTTTAATTTATAATCAATTTAGTTTAATTTGCCTGGAACGCTTTCAGGTCGGAACTCGAAGATTTCAACTAGGAAATTTCCGAGTTACGGGTTGCCTGGAACGCAGCATAAGTAACGTCAATTCAGCGAGCAACTCTACGTACAGATATCTCCAAGAATATAGCTCTACGTCAAAATATCCTCTAAGTACGAATGGTGAATTCCGTAGTAGCTCCTCAGTTGTTTTCAGTTCCAGACGCATTCGTGTTTTTGACAGTAGATGGCGAAGTGTCGGAAACTGTGATTCTCTCTAAAACTGCAGAAGAAGACAGTCTTCCAGGACAGGATTCAAGAAGTAGTTGGAAATGTGGAGAAATCGTCATATGCATGGGGCTTTTAAGTTTTCTGTGGAAAAAACAAATATTTTGATTTTCACCAGAAAGAAATTAAAAGAAACTGTTGATGTAAAGTTGTATGGTAAGAAGCTAAAGCAGGTGAATACCTTTCGATTTCTTGGTATTTTATTTGATTCAAAGCTAACCTGGAATGAACATATTAATAAAGTAGAAAAAAGGTGTAAAATGGTATTAACTGTTATGAGGTGTCTGGCGGGATCTAAATGGGGAGTGAACCGATGTGCTTTGAAAAACATTTATATTTTCCTAATAAGATCAGTGATTGATTATGGACGTATTTTGTATGGTTCAGCATCTAAAACATTATTAAAAAAGTTAGAGGTGATTCAAAACCAGGCACTGAGATTATGCTGGGGGGCAATTAAGACTTCTCCAGTAACCGCAGTTCAAGTGGAAATGGGGGAACCACCACTGAAGTTAAGATTCAAACAAATTATGTTAAATTACTATTCTCATTTACAAGGTCACAGGGAAGACCACCCCACTGTACTTAGACCATGCTGGGAAAGTGGAAGAGCAAAGAAAGAGTGCTATGCTTGGACTGTGAGCAATCTGGCAGTGGAAATGGCATTTTATTGGAAAAAAAATTGTCCCACAGTTCCTTTCCCAGTGACACCCACATGGCTTTTACCTTCTGTCATTATAGACTTGGTTTTGCATGAGGAGATGAAAACAAGGAAAGGAAAAGGAAACTGGACAGAGATAGTGGGAAACAGATTACAAACCTCACATGAATCATTTATTGCAGTATAAACTGATGGATCAAAGGAACCAAAAAATGGAGGTACCGGATTTGCTTTTGTAAAATAAATGTCAAGAAACGAACATCTGATCATCAGTATATACAGTTGAGATGCTAGCTATTGCAATGGCACTACAGTGGGGAGAGCATAATGGATTTAAAAAGATCATTGTATGTTCAGACTCATTATCAGCTCTTGAATCACTTCAGTCCATGTCATCTCATAGCAGACCAGATATTCTTTATGAAATTCATTATACAAACTACACCATCAAGGGACAGCAGTCAGATTCATGTGGGTACCAGCACATAGAGGTATTGAGGGGAATGAAATTGCAGATTTTCTTGCAAAACAAGCACTGAAACACAATAGAATTATGGAAATAGCACTTAGTAAATCAGAAGCAAAGGCATTAATAAAGAACAGAATCATGAACGAATGGCAGAAGTGCTGGGACGTAGGTAATAAAGGTCGACATCTTTATGAAATTAAACAAAAAGTGGGTAGAATGGAAATCATAGGGAAATCAACCAGGGAACAAACAGTTATGTCAAGAATAAGACTAGGTCACACCGGATTAAACAAAACCATGCATTTAATTGGAAAACATCCAACAGGGAAATGTGACTGTGGAGTCGAGGATGAAACAGTGGACCATGCTATATGTAGGTGTCAAAAATATAATAATCAAAGAGAAATTCTTTTGAGGAAACTACAGAAAAGTGGAGTGAGAGTATTGAACATTAAGAATTTATTTAGTCTTGGAAAAGGAGAATATGGAGCAGTTTTTGATTTTTTAAAACAAACAGAATTAATAATAAGAATTTAGGTTAAGCATTTATTTCCTAATGGGAATAGGGACCTCAGGTTCACACTCCTGCATGGTAGGTGGCGGTAATGCACCTCTAACGGTGGATGCCACCCGCCGTAAATCCAAGAAGAAGAAGAAGAAGAAGAAGAAGAAGAAGTCTTACAGGAAGCTCCATGGATCCAGGAAGCTTTGGGGCTTTACGGGAATATTTATGTGAAAACAACTTGGGACATGATAAAATTATGAAAATATAAGGCTTACTCGAGTAGGTATATACTACTTAGGTTTATAGAGCTCTAGGTTTAGGAGATGCCTTTATTAGTCCAAAACAGGGCACTTGGCCGTATAAGCTCCACAGAGGAACTGTTCGACAAATATCCACATTTACAGGTTTGTTCCATGAAAGGATGGTTAAATTTAGACCACTGAACTAGCAACTATTACCTGTATTTTTCTGTAAATTAACTGTTTAACGACAGGCTGAATGAAAGCTAGAACTAAATCAACATTGTGTTACATTTATGTCTTGGTCTGTTGGTGATGTACGTACGTAAGTAAGGGATGATTATAGAGAACTGGCATTATGATTAGTTATATAAAAAAATTGCTACTTTATATTAACAGACTTCCACATATGTTGTGTGATTGGTCAACATGTCTGTCCGTCGATTTAAATGGTTGTTTGTTCGTTTTTTGTTGTTTTTTTTTGCACACATAGTTTACCAACACCCTCACAGGTGTTAGTCAAAGACCCAGTCTGAGCTTTTCTCAGGACTGTTTGGGTATTAAAAGGTTTGTTTGACTAAAACCTCAGAAGTAGGGATGCACGATATTATCAGTTTCTATCGGTATCAGCCGACATCAGCCTAAAAAGTTCAGCATCGTTATCGGCAGATATTGACATTTTTGCAGATTTACAATCGATATATCAGCCACATATACTGGCTATATATCGGAATATCAGCAAATCACACATATGTACAATATTGATGCACCTTCTCATCACTGCATGGGTACATTTAAAAATCAAGTGTTTCATTTTGCAAGAGTTAAATGCTGTTTTTCTTGTTTTACATCTGTTCCTCGCAAAAATATACTGTAACACTGACAGAAACAAGTCCATTTTTGTTAAGTACTGAGCTTGACCAGAAATATCAGTATTAGCAATAATGAATTAAAAAATATCAGCATATCAGATATCGGCAAAAATCCGATATCGTGCATCCCTAATTTCTATTGGAACTAAGACTCTATTGCATTATCAAATTATTTTTACCATAGCTTCACCCATTTTTACCTTCTCCTGATCTGTTGAACTATAGTTATTCAGAACACCTGTGCAGGTGTCCCAGGGCCTTCAGATGATTATGATTATTGTATCATTTTAAAGGTGACACAAGGGTACCTGTTCCCTCTCTATGACTACTATAACAACTGAAATATATTATATCTAATATACATAAAGATGTACAGTCTGTTCAAATGACTGCAGTAACCCAGAGATTTGTCACAGGAAAATGCAAGATCATTCCGGTCCAGGCCACTTATTGATGTCGATCCAAAGTGCCTCTTGTATGTCCATCAAAGAGAGTTTGCTGCAACAACACCATCAGACAGTAAGTAAACCCGATGATTTCATCGCATCATTAATCTTTATTCTTTTGACAGTATACAGACAAACATACATTCACACACAGTTGTGGTCCAGAGTCAAACTGCACCTTTAAAATCAACATAATCAATAATTTAGTTTATTTTTATTCAACACCGATTCAAATCAAGCATTCTCTCATGACACTTAACATAAAGATCAAGTCTAGATCATACTCCGTGTTAGATCATTTACAAAAATCCAACATTAAACCACCATGAGCTCAGCAATGGTAGCAACAAATCTGCTGATTCTGTTATAAATGTATTATAAAATGTATTGTGTTCTTTCTATCTGCAGTCACTAGTTTAAACGATGAAACAGCTTCACTTTTCATTTGCACAACTGTACAATAGCCACACACAGCTAGCTGCACTTCCTTGTCAGTTGTTAATATTCCCAGATGTTTGTATATGTTCCTGATGTACAATTTGTATATACACTGTATTTGTGAAGAGTTATTTTCATGTATATTTAATTTTAATTTTATTCTCAATTTTATATTTATTTTTATTTTTATTTTTTACAGAAAACAACTGCCGGAGTCAAATTCCTTATATGTGTTGCATACTTGGCAATAAAAAACAATTATGATTCTGACTCTGATTCTAAAACTTATTAACTGACAATACCAAAATTTCCCCATTCCAATAAAAACAAAACTAAAAACAAAATAACAGCAGCTTGAGTTGTCTACTCCAGTGATGAAGGGTGTTAGGTCAAGTCAAGTTAGTTTGAAGTCTGGAATTCTGTCTTCTTTATAGCAAATATTACTGCCAGTTATTTATTTCAATTCTAATTTAAGCAGGTGTTGTGACACACACTCATTGGACTCCACTGTAGATATTTACTCAGCAAAGCATCTTCATGCAGCTATTAAGCCCAAGATCCAATGGGCAAATTAAATGATCTTTTCAGGATTGTTTTTAATTGATTCAATGAGGAATAGAGAGAAGTTATGACTGCAGTTGAACATAATAATGTTTAGGGTGTTAAGACAGACTGAGAAAGTCTTTTGTCCCTCAGGCCATCAGACTGTACAACTCCTCACTGGGGGGGAGGAGGAGTAACAGAAAGACAGAGGACAGGAAGGAGCAGTAGCCAGCCTGTAGCCATATTTTTTATTTTTATTTGTATATTTATCTATATTTATATTTATTTACATTGTTGTTTATATCTATCTTTATATATATATATATATATATATATATATATGTTGTTTTTATCTGTTGTACTGTACTGCTCCTGGAATCCTAATTTCCCTGATGGAGTTTTCCTAAGGGATTAATAAAGTTCTGTATAATCTAATCTAAGATCCAAGAACTATCCAAATTATGTCTTTATGCGTATCACAGATGTCTGCACATATGGACTAAAAATAACTAAATTTATAAATATGTTCTTACACAATGAGTGTGGGTTCCAGTTGTCCTGTCTCAAAAGCCCAGCAGCTCAGTGGTTAGCGCTATGGTTTTACCACGGTGAAGTCAAACACTGTAATATGGTGAGATAACCCTGGTCAGAGCTTTTGTCCGAGTCACTATTTAGAGCTTTAGTTAAGTAGTCCTCAGTTACAACACAGTGTCTGTCTGCTGCTGTGAAACTGTGGGATGATTTAAGGGGAGACTGGAAGACTAGTATCATACTTTGGATCGATATGAAACTGGAAATGAGAATTTTTGTCATGATATAACACCTGTATAGTATGTCAGGATAAGTGGGGTTTTATTTATTTATCTATTTATTATTTTTTCTACCCAATACAGACAGCGTTTCAGTCATTGGATCTGAAGATGCCACCACTTGCCATTTAGTCGCGCTGCGACATACTGGTAACATTTCTCACATATGTTTTTTTACTTATGCCTTTTTCTGTAATTTTTTGATGGTAATTTATGTCTCTGATTGCATTCTGTTATATAAGGAAGCGGAGCTGTTTGCCTAGCTCACTGTGATGGTTCCAGCACCTGGTCTGAAGTCCCGCTCCTTGTCAAAGCTGTCTCGTCACTGAGTAACGTCTGTAAGGAGGGAAGGTAAGAGAGAGACCAAAAATAAGAAACTTTTTTAATACAAAAGCTGATCATTTGTTTCCTTTGCTTTCCATTATGCAGATATGAGCTCCACCTGGTTGGGGGATTTAATGATGAGAACAAAACATCCCACAAACTCAGCCTCAGCATACTCAGTATGTTTTTCTTTCTTATCTCACTTCTTATTAAAATAATCCAACCACTGTTTAAGCTTTGGAAACCTTTTTTTTTTTTTTTTTTTTTCAATACATTTTACAGCGGCGTTTCAGAAGCAGAAGGAAGATATTCATTTGGAAACATGCTGTGTCACAGGTACCTTTTGTTCCCCTTCTTCTTTTTCTTGTGTTGAAAAGAATAAACTGTTTATAGCTGTGACCAATTAGACCTTATACCTCTGTTGTCATAGAATTGAATGACATCCTTGTTGATGGGACACACCGGCCGGTTGTCTATGGGATAGGTAAGGGATTATTGGGCCAAAGACAGAGAGATGTTGTATTTTAATGGTATGTGATTTTTCTTTCTTTTTTTTTGGTTCTGTTACTGCACAGGTGTAAATGTCAAAACAGGGGACGTGTTCCCTTCATCGTTCTTGCATAAAGGACCAGCAGAACAGTTGCGTTCAGCAAGGACCTTCTCTGGGGGACAGGTTGTATGAGTTTTGAATATTGTCTTTGTCTAATGAATATTAGACATTTTTCATGTAAAAAATCCTGAAGCAAAGAAAGAACACAATTTTATTATTCTTTATTAACTTAGAAATGAATGAATAAATCCAAAACAAAAATAGTATTGATGCCTCTTAGGGATGCATGATATTATCGGTTTGATATCGGTATCAGCCGATGTCAGCCTAAAAAGTTAAGTATCTGTATCAGCTGATATTGAAATTTTTGCAGATATTTACAGTCGATATATCGGCCACACATATCGGCAAATTACACAAATGTACAATATTGATGCACCTTCTCATCACTGCATAGGTACATTTAATTCTGCGTTCGATTTACATTGGAACTGGGAAAAGGGAGTGGGAATGACGTCAGATCCAAGTTATCAGTGTTTCAGTTACAAAGTCGGAAACAAACTTGTCGATCTACCAGGCTATTGTTAGTCGTTGTTAGCATGCCCTGCGTTATAGTTCGCACATACCACATGAGGAATGTAAATAACGCTATAGCAGTATTTCCATATATATATTTTGAACAATACTTTGTGTACGGCTGATTTAGTGCGACAAACATAAGTCAAAAGTGCTTAAAAACAGACTATTACAGGAGGTTAATAACTGCTTACACTGGGGGCAGCCATCTTTGATTGTCAACTCCGCGGTGGTGAGGATCCCCTGAATTCTTAGTAGGAAATTACGACCTCAGGGGGCGTTCCAGTTGAAATTTCCTACTCAGAACTCAACCAGAAATATGGGTATCAGCAATAATGAATTAAAAAATATCGGCATATCGACAAAAATCCAATATCGTACATCCCAAATGCCTCTTTTCTCTGAAATGGATATTTTTGTTTTTATTCACGCAACCTATACTGAAAAATCTAAGTTTATATTTGTTGTATAAGATGTAGTATGTTCCCTGTTTTTTCCTTACAGATGGCTGATATATATGACTCAAGTCAAGGACTTGTTAAAATTGGCCCTTGCAAGTGGTCTCCAAACGTGGATATTGCCTTCTGGTTGTCACAAAATGATGACACAATTTTAAAGGTAAAGTATTTTTAGGAGTACATGCTGTCACAAGTGTGATCATCCTTTGAAATTCTCCTATTACATGCTTGATTTGAGACCCTGAAAGCATGTTGCTGCAGAAATATAACCTGGACTTTGTTTTTCTCTTGTGCACAGTACTTATCCACTTCTCCAATGGCTGAGCCTCCCCATTTTGTTCAGCACATGAAGTCCACCATCCAGTTCCTCTTGGAACACCCTAGCGCCGATAGCCTTTTTCCTGATGGCCAGCCACAGTTCTACCACAGGACTGAGAGGGGAGACTGGGAGAGGGCTGGCCCATCATAAAACAGGGCCCTATTACTGTCTTTCACTCAACCTTAACATGGAACTTGCCTATTTTGCCTCTCAGCTCAGTGACTGCACTGTGACCCTTCCACCTGATGTCTGCTCTTTGTTCATCGTGTCTTAACATGAAGGGTAGCGCCCTTTTGGAAACTATTTCTGTTGTATGACTCTCCTTGTCTTGTGGGCAATAAGGGAGGATATGATAAATAAAAGGGATTTTATTCACGTTAGTTACACTTTTTCAACTATTGTAAGATAACTTAAAGTCTGCATTTTTACATTCTCTGCTGTGTAGCAGCCAGTCTAGGTAAATGGCCTACAATGCTTCTGTTGTCTGACTGTTGAAAAAAAGCCCTTACATTGTTGTCTGATGCCCAGTTCAAAGATCATACTGATCATCATATCTACTGCAGCCATGAAAGTACAAAAAGCTTACATTTTCCACTCCAGTTGTTGCATGAATCCATCATGAGGATTTAGTCAGCAAACTTACAAAATGATAACTTCATTAAATTGCCTTTAAAATTGCAGTCGGTTGGATAACTGCTGTGCTTTGCTTTGCTCTGCATGTATGAAGTAAATAGGCAAAATCAGTGTTTTGTTCTAAAACACTGAGCCTGACTATCTGTTAATGGCCAGTAACAGATGGGGAACTCACTCTAAGCAAAAGGAACATATTTGCTTGAGCTGCGCTTGTAAAACAGTAAGGAGAGTATTTCATGCTCACTGTTCATAATTAAGGATCTAAAAGTTTATTTTTGATCTAAAATGCACCTTTGTGTGGGGGAGATTAATATATCAGGTAATGTAGATACTGCTATATGTTAGTTAATTAGTGTGTCTGCTTGGATCCTGCATTTGTAATTTCTGTAATTATCTTCAAGGGAGGATAGGATTCATGTTAAATTTTACAAAATGTTATTGCACATTTTGTGATGTTAAGTTTTAAATCTCATGTTTAATGCCTTTCATCAGTTGTGCTATTCAGAGAGTTGCAGGGTGCATAAAGCATAAAGTGCAACTTATTACAACCTGTCACACTGTATCGGTTGCTTAATAAATGTAAATATTCACCTATAGTTTAAAATTCCTGTTTTTTTCTTTCATTGTTAGAATTGTAACATTTATGATTGATGTCGATTATCTGAGATAGAGGAAGAAGAAGGCAGCTCCTTGTCCAGGAAAATGTTCAACTTCTCAAATGTATTTAATAAGAAGATGCTGCGCTTGAAGTCTGAGATATAACCGAATATCACAACAACACAAAAGTTCAATTAGAAAGCAAGATGACCAGCGTGTGGTGATGAGAGAGAGGGAAATATTCACCTTTACACCCAAATAGCTGAATTTAAATTGAAACCAAAAAGTGCATCTGAGGGACACAAGGCTTAAATACTACAAATCTGACTGCAGCTGTATCAGTGGATACAGAATGAACAGCCCTGTATTAATAATATTCAATTACATTAGACAGAACTTTTTTAATTACCTTTAAAAATTACCTTTATTAATCCCTTTGGGAAACTCCTTCAGGGAAACTAGGATTCCAGTAGCAGTTTTTAAAAAAGTAGAAAGATATATAGAAAGATAGAAACAAAAAATAATAAAAAAAAACCTTAATTATTAGTTTATGAATTTATTATTAAATTAGTAGCACTAAATAAGCCGAGGCTGCAAATAAAACAAACTTCAGTAACTTCAGCCTTTTTTAACAGACTCAGCAGAGTGTTCATGCTCAAACATGAACTAAAAAAGTCCTGCTATTGTGAAGCTGTTTAAAACAACTTAACGCCTTTACTGTCATTGTAAGACAAGCAAACAATGAAATTGAAGTGGCAACTCTTGGTGCTTAAAAAAAACCCATCAACAAACAGACAATAAACAACAACAGTTAAAACATATGCTAACTAAAATATCAACCAATAATGGATAAATAATAAATAAAAATAAATCTTAAAAACATGTAGCTTTAGCTGAGTACCTGCTTATCGACTCGTGAGTGGCAGGTTGTGTTTTTTTCGGGGCTGTTTCTTAGGGTGCAGTTGCTCTTGTTGTGCCCACAAACCCAGCAGGGATCTGATGCATGGTCTACCATCAATATAAAGTAAATTCAGAAGTTATACTAATTATTTTCTCTTACTCCAAACACAAATGTAAATTCTGCTGTAAAAAGAGGGGTAAAAATGATGTTTCCACCAAAAATACATAAATCCTTATGGCCAGAATTTTATTTCTAATGTAGCTGTTACTGTTTTCCCCATAATAATAATAATAATAATAATAATAATAATAATAATAATAATAACAATGAACTTTATTTATATAGCACTTTTCAAAACAGGGTTACAAAGTACTTTACAGACAAAATTAAAAGATAACATGAGAATAAAAGAAAAATACAAGAGAAATGTGAGAAATACAATGACAGAAATTGTAAGACTTAAAACAGAATAGTGGAAAAGCATGTAAGAGCCAGAAATGACAGAAACAGAGAGCAAAATAAATAAAGGATTAATAATGCCTAAGATAAGATGGAAGAAAGAAATGAAAAAGGCTAAAACAACCAAAAGATAAAAGGAAATAGGAGATAAAATGAAAGTAAATAAAACCAAAAGAGGATAAAAAGTTAAAAAGATGAAAACAAAAAATGAAGCTGTAGAGGATCAACATAAAACTTAGATAAAGCCTGACTGTCTGAAGGTCAGACAGACTGTGATAACAGATTTATAGCCTAAATAATGGTAGCCCGTCCCTTCACTTCTGTATAAAGAAAAGGATGTTCCACCTCCAAACAAAAGGGTGTTGAATACGTAAATTAAGAGCCAAATTGAAAAGTAAATAATTGGTCATTAATTGATGGAGAGGGGGTGGGATTAAATAAGTTTTGACTTCCTCTCACTCCTCCTCAGACATGTAACATTTATCCAAGAGCTTATTTTCTTTTTTTTCCGTCTGTACTTTTATTTTGCCTTTTGTTATATGTTTAAAATTAACTTATCATCTGCTTTGTGTGACATGTCTCTTAGGCCCAACCCACTCACTGCCATTTTTGGAGTAATACCCATTGAATTACATGCCACAAATGCTCAGAAAACAGAAAATGCATTTAGCAGTCTTATAGCACGCAGACTATTCTTAGTGAACTGGAAACCTAATAAACCTCCTTCCTTCAGAAGATGGGTTAATGAGTTGCTGTCTCTGTTACAACTAGAGAAAATAAGGTACACACTGAGAGGATGTTCATCAAAGTACGGTCTCCCTTTGTTGAATTTATAAAAAAAAATTACTCTTGATGCCAAGGTTGGCCAGCTGCTGCAGTGGATGATTACAGGAAAATTGATCCCTTACTGTCTCATTTAAGTTTCATTTTCTTTTATGTTTTTATTTGCATATAAAATCTTTGTATCCTGTTTTGTGTTAATTTAGTATTATATGTTTATCTATTTATTTTTTTGTCAATTATCATTTCGTCTCAAACTGCCTCGATCACATTTGGCTTAGGGTGTGCTCTTGGTCAATGGGGGATTATGGGGGATAACGGGTGGGTTTGAAGTTTTCATTGTCTGTACGAGTTCAATATGTACAGTATGTCAGTATGTATGTGTACTTATGTATACATGTTGTATCATCTAAAAACCTCAAAAATAAAGCTATAAAAAATAATAACTTATAATTTATTCATTCATTCAAAAGTAATGTAGATGAAATGAAAACACGCTTTATGTAGATTTCTCTTTAAAAATCAAAAAATAAGATAAAGTAATATTAGAAAAATGAATAGAATAGTAAAACAAATAGCTGAAGGCTGCTTGTTTTTGGGCTTGTTTTTAATCAGCCGGGTTGCTTATTTCAGCAGAAGAGTCTGGCAACACAGCGGCTGGTCTCCGTCGCGTTTGGCTGCTCTGGTTCAGGGACGGTCTCTGTTTCTCCGCCCTCAGCTGGACCGGGACTGTCTGACGTGTGAGGGGCGTAGTAACGTTCGCAGTATGAAGGGACCCGGACAGCGGAGGACTCAGTCCTGAGCCGGGGGTCGTTTGGAGGCAGATATGCACATTTTTCCCCATCCGAGGGTGACCGACGTTTCCTAGCCTCGTCAAACCAGAATAGATCACACATTCATGAGTATCTGGGCGTTTCAAGCCTTTTCACTGGAGCCTGTGAGCATGTAGTGATGCCACGGAGACCGTCTTCTTCTCGGTGGTATAAAAAGATCGAACTCTAGTTTTGCTCCAGCTCAATATTGTGTGTCAAAAACGGCAGGATAATGCGAAAGGCCTTTCTGAGGCATGTCCGTCGCTTCCCATGGGTCACCAACGTTACTCTGTACGGCTGTCTGTTCGCCGGAGGGGACTTCGTCCATCAGTGGTTCTCGCACAGGGACAAAATGGACTGGAAACACACCCGGAACGTCGCCGTGGTTGCGTTCAGTTTCCATGGCAACTTCAATTTCTTCTGGATGCGGTTCCTGGAGCGGAGGTTTCCTGGGAATTCTGTCGGGATGGTGATGAGGAAGCTGCTCCTAGACCAGACCACGGCGGCCCCCCTGGCTACCAGCGTCTTCTACACAGGTCTGTGGTGGGACAGCCCGGGCAGGACGCTCCAGTACCCCCGGGCACAGCGGAGGCCTGTCGGGCAGTTAATAGTTAACTTCACCACAGGTCACATATCTATCAAAGTGTAACCTGACACGAGTCCTCCTGGTGCTCCTTTGCTGTAACGATCATTGTCCCGGTGGAGGTCATATGAAAGGCGTCTGCAGGGACAAACTTACCCAGAGTATGGTCGAGGGTTAGGGTCTGATTGACTGTGTCTGCGGACGGTGATTAGGATGAGCACAGGAGGGTAAAGGATCAGTAGTTTCTTTAAAAGCTGACTTTTATTCTAAAAAGGTCAAAATCTGATCGGCAATATAGTAAAAAAAAAAGAAAGTAGCCTAGTCAAGTTTGACAGTTTTTGGTAAACGCTCTCATCAGAAATGCACAAGAACTATTGATGTCCTTATGGACTAGGGATGCACAATATTATCGGTTTGATATCGGTATCAGCCCATACGATACTTAACTCTTTAGGCTGATATCGGCCGATACCAGAGCACAGTTTTATTACTCTTCATTCATTTATAAATGACTGAATGAATACAAAACAAAAATAGTATTGATGCCTCTTAGGGATGCAAGATATTATCGGTTTGATATCAGTATCGGCAGATATTGAAAATTTTGCAGATATTTACAGCCAATATATTGGCCACACGTATTGGCCATATATCGGCTGGAATATCAGTAAATTACATAAATGTACAATATTGATGCACCTTCTCATCACTGCATGGGTACATTTAAAAATCAAGGGTTTCATTTTTGTAAGAGTTAAATGCTGTTTTTCTTGTTTTACATCTGTTCCTCACAAAAATATACTGTAACACTGAAAGAAACAAGTCTTTTTGTGTTAAGTACAGAGCTTGAGCTCTTGACCTGAAGTATCTGTATCTGCGATAATGAATTAAAAATTGGATATTGGCAAAAATCCGATATCATGCATCTCTATTATAGACAGATAAAACTGAAATAAAAATAAAAATCACTTTGAATTATCAGACCTTTAGGAGCCTATCAGTCTGTTAAAGAAAATATGTCGATGTATCCATATTTATAGCACAATATCAACATATTTATGAGTTATACATTTAAAGAAATCTTAGACATATGTTTTGTATTGTGGCTTAGCCTCAGCCTGCAGACATTCAGCCTTTTGACTCTCTGTCTCTCCATTACATTTATTGTTGTCATTTCTGTCACTGAATCAGAAAACACAGTTTGTCCATGTTGTAGGAGCTATACTTTAATTAACTAATACTATTCAGAAACTGCATTTCTTATAGTTATATGACTGTTGCTTCCTAACACTATTACAGAAAATATGGATGAATGTCTAAAATCAGGGTGCAAATGTGGTTGTCCAAATGTTTTACCTTAAAATTATCGACATGAAGATGGCCTTAGCTTCCAACATGGCGTTAAACCTCTATTCATCCATCCTTTGCCTTAAAACTAAGTCAAATTAGGCCTATGTTATGATGACTTTGTTTCTCCCCTAAAAAAATTTCTTTCCTGGTTTTTACCTTCTGTTTTAAAGATCCCGTCCAGAAGTTGATCAAAAATATTCAGCTTTTTAAAACATATTAAAATTGGATCCGCGCCATCCCATTAGTTTTTTGGGACATGTTCTGTTCAGTTTATGACTTTAGTTCATGTTACACTATGCCCTGCTCACCAAAAGTAACCTCCAAGCATGAAACTGTTGCCAACTGTCAAAATGAATTAGAGCAACAATCCCTCATGAGTCATTGTGATTTGAAGTGATGTTTTAAAGAGCTGTGACTCCCCTTCCACATCTGTTCAATTTAACCTGGTGGGCCATTTTAGCTGACTCCTTTTAGTTTGTAAAAACAATGAACTTTTGGTCATTGGAGGGCCTGATGGTGGGTCAAGCCTCCTAAGTATGTCATCAATAAAGCTAAAAAATAAAAAGAGAACAGCCAACTACATTTAGCATTGCACTTTATAAATTTAAATATCCAGAGCTTCATTTAAAACAATATACATTGCATCTTGCTAACTGGTGCTTTTTTTGCTATACATGTTTATCACTACAATTCTTCTTAACAAATGTCCATGGCAAGCCTTTTGTCAATTGTGCAATAAATCCTTAAAATGATCTTGTATGGTGATGAAGGAATCTTTATGACCTTTATAATAGGGCTGAAAGATTTATCGTTTTCTGATTGAAATCGCAATTTCAGACAACGTAATCATGTGATTGCCAAAGCTGCAACTTTTTGCAGCACTCCTGACTGACCCAGGATCTGTTGTGCCAACTATTTTACACAATCTATTTTACAAATTTGCAGGCAATTTGCATTTATGGAAGTTTTGGTAAGCAGGTCAACAATACAAAGCCTCTGTTTAGGAGTAGAAGTTGGAGTATTCCTTAAATAATGAAAACAGATTATTTATCATCAATATTAGATGATGAATAATGTGCTTTTGATCACTGATTTCCATACTGTTGTCTATACTGTAAACAAGGTGAATATTGCACTGAAACTTGATTTGAAGAAAATTGTGAATCTAATTGAAATGGCAATATCTGCCAGAAAAATCACAATTAGATCTTTTCCTGTAATCGTTCAGCCCTACTCTATAACCTCTCATTAGAGACAGAGAGCATAGTATTAATGGTCATCATCCGTCTTTTTGTCACACAGGAGTCAGTTTCTTGGAGGGCAAAGAGGACATAATGGAAGACTGGAGGGAGAAATTCCTGAACACATATAAGGTGAGCAATAAGAGCAGTTTTCTCGCTAACATTGAAGGGCAAGATGACATGTGGTGTCAGCAATGACATGTAATAACATATAACCTAAGGGAGAGAAGAAGGCTTTTTCAATTCAAGATCTGATGTCACTGTTTTATTTCCTAAAAATATCAAGTACTCATCATCTGTATTTAACTATAATTGAGAACAGTTACAGACATTTTCCTGTAAACAGTGGTATTATTATTTTTAGTAGCTTTAAGGTCACTCTGCTTATCTTGTTATCCAACTTTGATATCACCCACTTCTTAGTCAGTCAGGGGAAAGATTGACTGCATTTTCTGTCTGCATGGGTTTGGGTTGTGTCAGAAGAGGTTACCTTTCTTTTTTTATAACTTTGTTCTCCTTTGTTTCTCTTTTCAGACAGGACTTATGTTCTGGCCATTCATGCAGGTAAATATCAATGTCTCTAGATATCAAATCCAAGCACAAATGCCCTCTCAGTGATTCTAAGTTTCCAATCTGCCACCCTAAGGATAAACCTTATCGATATTATGTGTTGACATTTGAATACTGATTATCAATCATTTTCTTACAGCCACCCAGCAAATAAACGCTCAGCAGGGGTCTATCTACTCAGTAGTATCCACTGTCATTGAAATGATAGTCGGTAGGATGTCAGGAGGATTTAGAGACTAATGCACACCAGAGAAGCTAAAGTAAAAGAAACGATAAAATTAAGATGACTGATCAAATTTAGAAGAAAAGATACAAGAGAAAATGCAAAGCAATAAAACCAAGAAACATCAGAAATAAAGAAATAAATAAAACGTTTAAAATACATTTAAAACAAATACATGAATATAAAACATGTTAAAAGATTAAAAGTAAATCTAAAATGATTAAGTGTAAAAAGATAAAAACTGTATCAAGATATACAAGAAAATTCTAAAAATGGAATAAAACATCAGACAAATAATTGTGATAGTCATTAAAATAATAAAGTTCTACTTAAAAGCCAGGCAGAATAAATGGGTTTTTAGGTTGTGTTGAAAGATTTCTACGTTTGCAGCTTGTCTCAGATCCTCTGGAAGTTTGTCCTACAGTTTTGGAGCGATTAGACTGTCTTGCCTTCATAAAAGGTTGTTTTATTTTGGTAGCTGTAATTGTATCATATATGTGGTTGGTTCATTTTTTTATGTGGGTTTGTTGAGCAACCCTGAAAAAATATTTAACTGAAGTCAATGTGCTTTCTGATAACTGTCGGTTCTGATTAATTGATTTGGTTGGACAAGAATAATTCTTTGAGAGCTTATTTTAGTAAAACAGCTCAGGGCCTCGAACTGTTCGGTGGATCACACTACAAGTGTTCTGAAAACTGTTAAATATTACAGCAACAGTCTCAGTTTTGTTTGATTCGGCCATTACCTACATAAGTATCACACAGGTAACTCTTGACAAACTTACATTTTTCTAGTTACGTGCTTAGTAGAGACATCAAGTACATGTGCACATGGGCACATTGTTGATGATACATGTATGCACACATAAAGTGGTAAATGTTCTTGAAAAGATGTCTTCTGAAAATGGTCTAAAAGCCTTAGTGGGAATTATATATTTTAAAACTTCCTTATATTTAAACCAATAAAGCTCCCTAAATTTCTGTCCAAAGTCTGGGTGCAAATGTGGTTGTCCAAATGTTTTACCTGAAAATTAAGTCAAATTAGACCTATGTTGTAATGACTTTTTCCCCAAAAAACCAAAGTATCTATTCAGGGTTTTACCTTTTACTTTAAAGATCCTGTCCAATATTTGATCAAAAAATATTCAGCTTTTAAAAACATATTAAATTGGATCCATCCTTTTCCCCATTAGTTATATATATTTTTTTCAAGACGTTCTGTTCAATTTATGACTTTACTTCATGCTCACCAAAAGCAACCTCCAAGCAATAAAAACTGTTACTAATTGTCAAAATGAATAAAGATAACAAAACAGTCAAAAGAAAATTCAGATAGAAGAGTGACATATCTTTGTACTTTGAGTTCAGTACAGTAAGACACATCACAGGAAACCTGTACAAGCATAGCTTATCCTAGAAACTAGTATGATAATTATATGACACATTTATGTTCTGGTATGTATTGTCTATGCTAACACGAGTTTCTTTCTTTCTTTCTTAGTTTCTGAATTTTGCCTTGGTGCCCCTGTATATGCGGACCACCTTCACCGGCTGCTGTGCGTTCATATGGGCCACCTTTCTTTGCTTTTCTCGCCAGAGTGGTGATGGCACAGCTGGTGCTGCCATAGCTTGGATGTTTCCCCTCAAAGAGAGTGACGCAGAATCCACAAAGGAGAACTCAGACTCTAAAGAGAGTATGAATAACCCCAAAGAGGCAATGGTAGCATCTCAGAAGTGAAATGAGGCGTTTTGTTAATGAGACAGACAAAAGAAAAAGGTTGTACGGCTGATAGCTGGTCCAGTGGACAGCAGTTTTTGTGAGAGACTAATGTTGCACTATCACTGCCAGGGTTATAGGCTCACTCAGTGTTAAATAAGAATGTGCTTCCCGATGATGCTGTAAGATGGTTCAGGAGACAGTGTCCAGCAACTTGAACGTGATGTGTACTTTTCATAATTTTATACAGCACATCAACTCTTTGGGGGAAATGCAGTTCAGCCCACCGTCTTTATCTCATGGTTGGCCATCATCATGAGGTATTTCTTGACAAACTCCTGTCTTTGTTCCATAGATGCAGTCTAACTTCTCAAATTCACAGTTTGGAGAAAAAACACAGTCTAATTTTGGATTGTACCACGAATAATGTTCTTGTATTGATTTCTGAGGACCTCGCTGCCTGGTATAAAGGCTGTGTTAATGAGTGACTGATCCATGTTTCTACTTGACTTCAAAATGAAAAGCTGTTACTAAGAGTGGGAAAAGTTAATCTTACAGCTTTCACTGGCAGCTAAAATATGAGCTTGTATTTTGAATGTCATTAATAGGGTATACATCACTCTTAGCATATTAGCATACTGTTCACTCATTAATATAATAATCAAACATTAATGGGTGACTAAAATCGAAGTGTCTCATTTCAAAGGCATATCAGCTCTGTTTTGCAGAAAAACAGATGAGCACAGGTACCAATGAGTGTCCATCTGTTACTACTTTATAGGGATGTACTTTACACGTGAAGGGCTGTGGGGAGATCAGCTGTAGTTTGTTCACTAAACAGTTAAAACACTAAAATACACCTTAAAACTTGCATTTGAAATGCACATGTAAAGAGTAACTCTATCTAATTATTGTGAAAATGCTATGCTACTGAAATTACTTTATAATAATAATTAATATCTCTAATATCCATTTACTTGAAAGTAAACTGCCTGCTTGTTTTTATGATTAATATCAGTGAGATATTGTTCAGTGTTGTCTTGTTACAGTTTTCCTAATTTTCAAACCTTGTGCAATCTTTTTCAATTTGTAGCATTTTCCTTGCCTGCATTTATCTTTTAAATATCAAAAGTCATATTTCTCTACCAATGAGTCCACAGAATAAGTCTTTTTGTTTAGTCTGGAAAAAAGTTTTATGCTTTCACATAAAAGGATTTGAACGTTCAGGGCAAACATCTTCTCAGGCAGTCTTTTTTAATATTTTAGTTTTTACTGTATGTATCGCTCAAATTTGGAAAGAGATGTTTTCTGTCCTAAAGAGAATGAAACCTTAAAAGTGGTCTTTTTTTGTCATAAATTTCAAACAAGCATATGCTAAAATTCTTATGCTATTCAGTAGGAATCTCAATCCGGATTCAAAGATTTTTTTTTTTCCCAGAACATAAAGTTAAAGTTTTACTCCTTTCTACATTTAAATGTGAAATTACCCTATATTATTGTATTTACTGATGTTTGTTTTGAAGACCTGTTTGTATGCTATGTTGTACACTGGAAATTAAAAATCAAATTATTATCCAACTTGGTCATATCAGCAACTGAACTGGATGTATTTAAAAGTCATTAAAAACGGGTACCCCTCCCTCTACACAATCTTGATTTCTTGTTGCTATTTAAGGTTTGTTTATACAACAAATAAATGTCATCAATGCTGTTGACTTTAACCTGTTAAAATGATGTGACTTCATTTTGCAAAATAGTTGCAATAACTGTGGTAGAGATAAATTAACTGTTGAATAAATTAAAACATCCCACTGAGTTTTGATGTTCGTTTTTTTTTTACTAAGAATACAGTGATAGGAAATTATCACATCATTATTTTTGTTGTAGAGACAGGGAAAAGTTCAATATTACTCTTTTTAGATGCAAATGCAGCTCTGTCTCAGTCTCTGTTGGGAATACTGAGCACAACATGTACTCTGAATCTCTTCCCTGCAGCATGACTTTTATCTGCAGGCTGTTTTCACTGTCTTAGACTTTCTTTCCCTGCTCCACTCTATTAAAAAGAAAGCTCACTGCACCCTATCAAGTATTTTTTTTTACATTTTCAACAAACAGGATGTCATCTATCTAATTTTACAAATTGCTAGCAGACCCCCAAATGGAGAGACCCCTGAGACTTAACCAGTGAGTTATGACTGTTAATTACCGATCAGAGATGCAGCTCAGAGACATTGAAATAGGGATGGGAATTTAAAAGATCATATTTATAACAATGCTATTATCGATTCTTCCAACTGATCCAATTCTTCTTGGAGTCCTCCTCGATTCCAGTTGATTTTTCTGTCTGAAAAGAGTAGGTCTAGTCAGGTTTTCAGGGTCAACAATGTCAGACACATCCCATGCTTCGTATTTTATATGTATATATATACAGTATATTACATATGAGGTATGAGATGTATTACCCTGCCTGGCCAAAAAAAAGTTTCCACCTGGATTAAACTAAGCAAATAGGTATGAGCCTCCTATTGGATAATAACTGCACGGGCGATTATCTTTCTCCTGGCAACAAGTTATTTAACCCCAGCTGATGCAATGAGTAGCTTCTCATTTCTTAAACAACCATGTCGAAAGACAAATCCTGTGGTCGTGGAAAAGATGTTAGTCTGTTTAAGAAGGGTCAAATCATTGGCATACATCAAGCAGAGAAAACATCTAAGGAGATTGCAGAAACTACTAAAATTGGATTAAAACTGTCCAACACATTAACAACAGGAAGGATAGCAGGGAACCATCGTCTTCAAGGAAGAAATGTGGTCAGAAAAAAATCGTGCATGATTGTGATCGGTGATCACTTAAACATTAGGCCAAAATAAATCGAAGAAAAATAACAGCAGAACTCAGGGGTATGTTTAATAGTGAAAGTAAGAACATTTCCAAACGCACAATGTGAAGGGAATTCAAGGGATTGAATAAGTATTACTGAACAGCTGTGTAGCCTTAAGAAAACCACTAATCAGTAAGGCTAACCAGAAAAAAGGCTTCAGTTTGCCAGGGAGCATAAAGATTGGACTCTGGAGGACTGGAAGAAGGTCATGTGGTCTGATGAGTCCAGATTTACCCTGTTCCAGAGTGATGGGAGCATCAGGATAAGAAGAGAGGCAGGTGAAGTGATGCACCCATCATGCCTAGTGCCTACTGTACAAGCCTGTGGGGGCAGTGCTATGATCTGGGGCTGCTGCAGTTGGTCAGGTCGAGGTTCAGCAACATTATGGCCCAAAGAATGAGGTCAGCTGACTACCTGAATATACTGAATGACCAGGTTATTCCATCAAGGGATTTATTCTTCCCTAATGGCACGGGTATATTTCAAGATGACAATGCCAGGATTCATGGGGCTCAAACTGTGAAAGAGTGGTTCAGGGAGCATGAGACTTCATTTTCACACATGGATTGGCCACCACAGAGTCCAGACCTTAACCTCATAGAGAATCTTTGGGATGTGCTGGAGAAGCCTTTGCTCAGTGGTCAGACTCTCCCATCATCAACACAAGGTCTTGATGAAAAATTAATGCAACACTGGATGGAAATAAATCTTGAGACATTGCAGAAGCTTACTGAAACAATGCCACAGTCAATGTGTGCTGTAATCAAAGCTAAAGGCGGTCCAACAATATATTAGAGTGTGTGACCTTTTTATTGCTGGCGACTTTTTTTTGGCCAGGCAGTGTATATAAAACTCTGCACAGACTAGTGCTTCAGCAAGTTTCTGGTGTTACTGATTGAAATCAAATATTCACAGACACTGGACCTTGTACAGTCATTATCACACTGTGTGAAATGAAGCTTCTGACTTTTGGACTGTCTCTGTTTCCTGTGTGCCATGATTGCATCTTTGACTTCTTTGTCGCAGTTAGTGCTGACTGCCTGATGAGAGCATGACCTTTATTTGAAGGGAATAAAGACCAACATGGAAGGGACTGATAAAAGATATTGATATTGGTTTCTTTGATTATTTGTCATCAGTTCTCATCTGCAATTGGTTTTCAGTTCCCATTCCTTTAATTCAGCTCAATTTTTAACCTGTGAAAATAGAGTAAAGTGGTAATGTAGAAGAAAATATTATGCAATACAGACAGCTTAACACAATACAAGATTGTCAAACACTTGATTTAGTACATATGTTTGGTTTAGTACATGTATAGGAATGGGGAAAAGGTTAGATCAGATTATATTAGATTAGATAGAACTTTATTCATCCCTCTGGGAGACTCCCTCAGAAAAATTAAGATTCCAGTAGCAGTTTGTAAAGCAGATAAATAAGAAGATACATAAAAAAGATAGATATAAACAAAAAATCTATAAATAAATATAAATAAAAATGTCTAAAAAAACAACTCACTTACTTTATTTGTTAAGTCATGATTGCTCATCTAACTATTCAACTTGCTTAAAGAGAAAAACCTTAACAAGAATTGTTTTATCATTAATAATTAAAGGTTGATTAAAAATGTTGTCTTACAAAATGCTATAATATACAAGATGTGTTCATCTAAATGAAGCATAAATATCATCACTTTTCATTACAACTATACAAGCAAATTGTCAGTATACTAAAGACTATATGGTCGATATTATATGTCCATAATTTATATTCAGACACTGAACAAATACACAAGAGTAAATAAATGCGATGACATGATGCTTACCTTGTATTTTTTTTTTTTTTTTTGTCAAGTGGCCCTTCACCTCACTCAATGTGGCCCACCAATCATTTCCAAAAACAAAACAACAACAAAAACAAATTATATTCATTTTTTTGTAAAAGATTTCTACTAATCTCAGATTTCTAGTACATGTTTTTTTTTTACATGTCATTAAAGAAATAACTTTGCTATTGATTGTTTCTCTAAATATATTATAAGGGAATTAAAATATGATATATGATGTTAGTAAAAATTGAATTTGGAAACAATGATAAAGGTTATTTGAGCTTTAAAAACTGGTAAACATTCATTCTTTTGTTGCATTAAAAGGAGCTTAAACTGGCTAAAGTGCCATGCTCATTAAATAGAATTTTCGTTTGTTTGAGATAAAATATATTAATGTTGGCACTGAAAAAAATGTATGCGGCCCTCTTGGTAACTAAGTTGCCCATCCCTGCTCCAAGCACTGATTAAGACAAATATTTGAGTGATGTCCAAGCACATTAAAAAGACTCAGATGAATAAGCTGCTTGTTAAGAAAGAATATAATATAGATATAACTTTACTGTCTCTGTGTGCCTTGTGTGTTATTTTTAACGTATCTCGTTGCCAGTGGGTGTCTCCCAAGTCCTCTCATCCACGCCCGCACTGCGCATGCTCAGTGCATCCTCACCTCCATCCACTCGTCGAGGGACTTCAAAGCTTGAATAAAGATGCTCAACGTCTCGGGTCGCTGGAGCCTCGTCACCGGGTGAAACTGAGTCCTTTGGCCAAACGCACGGGAGGGAGCGGGAAGATTCAGCAGACAGGAACTTTATAACCGAGTTTGTGTTTTTCACCAAAATGGAGTTGAAGAAATCCATCTCGGACACCGAGCGCGCGCTCAGGAGCTACGGTGCCGTGTCAGAAACTGCATGGACAACAGACAAAGGTGAGCGCCATGTACTCAAGCATGATGTGTTTAGTCTTTTGGTGACACACGCCGTGTTTACCAGCCCAGTGTTTCTGTCCTTTGTGTAAACACAGAGAGGAGCTGTAGCACTGAAACGGTTAACGGGTGACTCACAAAGGTTTGGGATGTATCAGTAACGTTGCCTTTGTGCTAGGGCCCATTAATTCCCCTTCACACACACTACGGGTATTACACTGTTTGACTTTGGAATGAGAGAGAAAATGTGCCAAAACCAACATTAAACAGTCCTTTGTCATGTGAAACTTGCTGGTTTGATACAGTCTGAGCTGGTGCAGAAGCCAGCAGAATATGAAGGCTTGTGTCAGTCCTCTGGTCCACTGCACTGATAAACAGGGTAAACACTCCGCATTTCATGTTCAGAAAAATAATAATTAGATTAGATTAGATTAGATTAGATAGAACTTTATAAATCCCCTTGGAAAAACTCCCTCAGGGAAATTAATTAATTCCAGTAGCAGTTAAGTATTACAGATAAATATATGTAGGTATATATATATATATATATATATATGCCTATATGTATATATAGCATATACTATGAATCTTTAATTATAAAATAGTCATGTTGAATTTGAAAGCTACAAACAAATTAAAGCTATTAGCATTGGATCTATCATAAAATTTCCATTCAGGGGTGCACAGTAAATTTCTGCCTATTTCCAAAATGCCAGTATTTTATAACTTATTTGAGCTACATACAGTGCCCACATCCATCTAGACCAGGGGTGTCCAAACTATGGCCCAGGGGCCAACTGCGGCCCTCAGATCACTCTAATTTGGCCTGCGGGGGGCACACTTATTTGCTTCTCTATCTTCATCTCTGGTTCTGATTCACAAGAATCAGCTAATCATCTTCAAGCACTAACAGTCCTGAAGACAGGCCCTTTGCAGTTTGCTCCTGAATTGTGCCTGAATGTGTCGATCGGCCATTAGCTTACTCCCTTTTGGCTGCAGAGTCATTATCGTCCTTACCAAGGGTAGATCCAGTGTATCCAGGGCCAACCAAAATATGATTGCCCTTCCAAAATACCCAAAAGATTGGCTAATTGTCATGTCAAGCCATTAAGGGCTAGCTTTAATGCTGGTTAATTATTTATTTAAGAATATTAATTTATAAAGCATAATTGATTTGGTTTAATTAACCTACAGACATTAAGGGTAGGCATGTAAATGTGGCCCTGTCTTCCTGAATACTTGTGGATGTGGCCCTCAGTGAAAAAAGTGTAGACATTCCTGATCTAGACTTATTCTAACAAACATCGTTCTTGTGGTTGGAAGCTTCAGTTAATTTATTTGGATAATGTTTGAGGACCAGTGAAACCAAGCCTCATCTCCCTTTAAGAGCTTTAAACAGTGCTGTATCACCTGCTGACACACGGTGAGCTCTGAAATGCACTAAATACAAATATGCACTTATTAATGGAGCTATACCATCAGACTTAAAAGAATAGGGATACATGATATTGGATTTTTGCCGATATCTAATATCCTGATATTTTTAAATTCATTATTGCCGATAATGATATTTCTGGTCAAGGGCACAAGCTCTGTACTTAACAAAAATGGACTTGTTTCTTTCAGTGTTACAGTATATTTTTGCGAAGAACAGATGTGAAACAAAAATGAAATTCTTGGTTTTTAAATGTATGCATGCAGTGATGAGAAGGTGCATCAATATTGTATATTTGTGTAATTTGCGGATCTATGGCCGATATGTGTGGCCCTTATATTGGCTGTAAATATCTGCAAAATAATTTTAATATCAGCCAATATGATACTTAACTTTTTAGGCTGATATCAGCCGATAATATCATCAATCCCTGAAAAAGTACCCTCCAGAGATGCACACTCTGTATTGTCACAAAGTATCTGCTGAAATTTTTATATCTGCTGATACAGTGATTAACTTTCTTCACTCACTGATTCTAATTTCATGACAACACAGTGAATCCGTTTTTATTTTTACCTTCTAATCAAAACAGAAGGACTGAATGACGCATGTGTGTTGGTAAACACAAAAAGTGATAGCATCCTTAAAGATATGTCTTGATTGGTGCCACAAACAAATTCCTCATTATAGGAGAGCAGGGTGTCAAGAAACCTCCAGATCAAGTCAGAGAAGATAATCAGCAGCTATTTTTAGACACAAATTTTCATTGCTCTCTCTCTCTCCCTCTCTGGCAATCATTCTGAATCCATCGTATAACACAACTCAGAGAGAAAACAGAACAAATGTGAGTGAGACATTTCTCTTTGTCTCATCCTTGATGAAAAATATCTAGCCGGTTGTATTCATTTGCAGACACTTTGTTAATGTGGCTCCAGAGGCAGCAGTGACAGCAGAAGTGTTATGACTGCAGGATGTGTCACGGGTGTCTGGACTGAGTGTTTTACAGATGCTGAGGTATCTCTGTCCAGGGGCACCATGTGGCCTCTGCACCAGGCACAATACAGGCTTTCCAGACTTAATCCTCATTTAATCATAATCCAGGCGTACTCTTATCAAGCTTCTTTTAATGAAACAGGACTAATGTAAGATGATTAATCATATGTAAGGACACTGTGGACATTTGGAGGTGCAGGTGCAGTGCCCCTGCTTCTGTTGGCGTGAAACTAGAGAGACAATTGCACCTGTCCCTGGTGGACATGCAGCTTTTAATTAGGAAGTATCAATACTGTTCATCCCTGGTGTGTGTGTGTGATATATACAAACAGCTTGTTCAGATAAGAGGGAGCTGTTAAGACATTGTGGCCTTTTCTTCCATTGAATACTTGGTCTTATAAACAGGACTCACATGGCTTTGAGTGAGAGGGGTGCAAAACATACAGAGAACTGAATAAATACATCACAAAATCCTGTTCAGAAATCTGTACTCATGTATTGCTTTGCATTATGTAGCAGTTCTGTGACTTGGAGTTTGATTTGGCATCAGTGTATTTTGTATGTAGACATTTTTGAAGGTTGATTTAACATCAGTGGTGCACAAAGTGAGCCATCCTGTGCAGACTTTTGTCTGCTGTGGTGAGTCAGCTCTGTCCTCAGCAAGCAGCCATGAAGAGTAAGACTGACACAGATTATGGTTTATTTTTCTACAGAAGCCAAAGAGCTGATCCAGTCCTTTAATGCTATGTGATACACAGTGGATAAATGTCAGGAGTCATACTGATAGCCCAGGAGAAGGGGTGGGCAATGTGGACCAAGCACCAAGTCACAGTGTTTTTATCTTGATATTAGGGTTAGTAAAAGATCTAATTGCGATTTTTCTGGCAATAATCTGTTATCATTATTTAAGGCAGTGATTCCTAATCAGGGAGCACATTGCAGACAGTATGTGGAAGAACTAAAAAGGGGAACTTAACTGAAAGATGTGACAATGTCAGGTTTTCCCAGCTCTACCTGGTTCTTAATGCAGTATTCCCTTTAAAATGTATCATGACAGAGAGTGAGATAAACTCTGTGATGGTAGCCTAGTTTTAGTTTTATCTCAGACTTTGAACACACTGTATCTTTGCAAAACAACATCAGACCTTAAATCTGTTTCTGAACATTCAGTCACACTTCTTACATTGATCACATTATCTCTATTTTGTAAAACTGCTGGGTTGCCCCATTAATCATTTCCCAAAGAAGGATTTGGGGACAGTTGTACACAGAATGAAAGACATTCAGAAACACGTGAACACAGTCAATGGAGTGATCTGCAGTATTTGCCGTGGTCAGTGTATTGATCAATGTTGTAAGTGTTTAGCCAGATTGGTAAGTGTTTGATCACTGTAGCAAGTGTTAAACCACAGATCTAGAAAATGTGAGGTAAGTGCTCCAGTGAGAAACCAGCAGCATCCCTCTTGGAACAATAGCTCTAATAGATACATTATTTTGGCCTCCAGTTCTTCATTCACACATATTTTCACATCATTGGGGGTTAAAGCCTTTTAATAGAAAACAATCCTTGGTGCCTGCTGCAGACTTGTCACATCTCTCACACATCTCGCACACTGCCTTCTCTGTAAGTGTTCTTGACTAAGATGAGATGAAAAGTCACAGGAAGTCGACGTAAGCAATGTGTCCATCAAGAATGTGAAACAGAGTGAAAGGCAATAGAGAAACAGGAAAAATGAGTTATTTGTGAGTATGTGTAATTAAAAATTAAGAAGAAAATGAAAGACTGCTCTATTAAGAATGCAGATGTGCTTCTGAAACATGTAATTAGGTCATGTGCAGTGATGTTTCTCTGTGAAGTAAACCTTGTAGTGTTATCTTGTAAGGGCAGTGAAAGGTAGGGTTGGGCACTATAGACCAAAAATGATATGTTTTACTGAATGGCAAAAAAGTTATAATTGTATACCTTCAAAAGCAAAGTATGGTCTAGATCAAATTTAGCCAGATGCCAAATGTCACACAAACACTACAATTAGCAGTCAGCATGTGCATGAAAAATGACAAAAAATACCTGTTTATGAAAAAGTAATAAAATACTTCATAAGCAAAAAGAGACAAAATTATGACAACCATTTAAACTTGACAGTTCAGGTAGGTTATTTTAAGATAAGATAAGATAATCCTTCATTGATCCCCAGAGGGGAAATTCAGGTATTGCAGCAGTACAGGGCACTAACAGATTGCTGTTAACATTTTGTACTCTAAATTAGGGATACACGATATTATCAGTTTGCTATTGGTAGCGGCTGATATCAGCCTAAAAAGTTAAGTATCAGTATCGGCCGATATTTTTTGCAGATATTTACAGCCAATATATCAGCCAAAAATATCATCCAAATTACACAAATGTACAGTACTGATGCACCTTTTCATCACTGCATTGGTACATTTGAAAATCAAGGGTTTAATTTTTGCGAGAGTTAAACGCTGTTTTTCTTGTTTAACATCTGTTCCTCACAAAAGTATACTATAACACTGAAAGAAACAAGTCCATTTGTGTTAAGGACAGAGCTTGTGCTCTTGACCAGAAATATCGGTATCGGTATCAGCAATATGAATTAAAAAATATTGGGATATTGGATATTGGCCAAAAATCCAATATCATACATCCCTACTCTAAATAATCTTTTTGATAAAACAAACAATTTGAAAACACATAAATTATGTCTTTAGAATTGAAAATGAGTACTATTAAAACAAGTTGCTAACACTGTAGAAAACATCAAACTAAGGTTGCTTCAGATAGAGCCAAGAACTCATTGTAGTTTACTTAATTTTAGAGTAAAGCAAACTGAAAAATCACGTTGGTTGATTGGTCACTTTGCTGGATTCATTATCAGTGCTTTATTTTAATGCAAGAAGCCCCTTTGTTCTGGTCCTACTTTGGTACAACACATAGCCTTCTCCTCCTTCAGCTTGGACTGAAGTTGTACCCAAACAAAGGTTCTTGGTTGCATAAAGTTAGCATTGTTAATGTGTTCAGTACAGTGAACAATCACCCCAACGCTGTTTTTAGTTTGTTCTCAACTCAAATTAGTCAGAGTCCCTACTGCAGCATTATAAAGCCAAACTTCTGTACTGATTCTCTCCTTGCAGGAGCAGAGCTGATCAAAATCTCTGTAGCTGATGTATTTACCATTGAAATGCACCTCATGCAGTGCAGCTGGATCCTCCTGATTCATTGCCTTTAATCAGTCAGATCTATCTTGCAGCTCCAGTATACAATGATTGTGCTCAGTCTGGGGGGGTATTACCCTATCAGCATCGTTTAAAGCATGAAGAGGTGGGAAGTGACTGCATGAGCAGAGATGATGGGAGATGCTAACAGCTTCAGTGGCAGTTTAGTCAGATCTAGACTGCATTTCTTTATTATCAATCAATCAATCAATCAATCAATCAATCAATCAATCAATCAATCAAACTTTATTTGTATAGCACTTTTCATACAAAGTCTTGTAGCACAAAGTACTTTACATAAAAATAAAATAAATAAAATAAAATAAAATAGATAGAAAGTAGAAAACTGAATACAATGAAAATACAAAACCCCACCCACCCTCACAATCCACATACCGTACACAATCACTCACACACAAAGACATTAAGATGAGATTCTAACAGAAAACACAATTAGAAGACTGAGGAAACACTATCTTGAATTAAAAATGAGGAAACACAGGAGCTAAGACTAAAATGACAATAAAAAAATCATGTTAAGAAATAAGATTTTAAAAAATAACATAGGAAAAATAAATAAATAAATAAGTAAAATTAAGTTTAAAATAATAATATGATAAAATGAGATAGCCAAACACCAAATGTGTAATAAAATCTAAAATCTGCTCAAGTAGGCTAATGGAAAGAAAATGGATTAACAGAGAATAAAAGTCCGAACAATAAATCTGAACTGAAACTGAGAAATAAGACATATTAAGAGACTTAAAATAAATAAATAAAAATCAGATTAAATGACAAAAGCAAATATAATCAGCTAAAAGCCAGACTAAAAAGATAGGTCTTGAGTGTGCCTTTAAAAATATGAAATGAAAAAGAAATGGCAACACCAAAAGCATTTCTCAATAGAAACAGCGTTTTCACTTCACTTCTAATTTGTCTTGGCAAGAGTTTGCTCCACCAAGTGGCTTATGTTTTCTACTTAGAATTATGTGATTGGCCTGTAACCAACGTGATTAATAACAATCATCCGATCATCTGCCAAATATGCTTTTGAAAGGTTCACCGTCTGAGAGCTGGATTTTTTGTACTTCCTTCATCCTCTTCCTCATCCTCCAGGTCATTCGGATGTGTCCATGGCAGAGAGCACCATGGCTCCAGAGGAGATCGAGGTGGAGATGGCTCGTATCCAACGCCTACGAGAAGTCCTGGTACGCCGGGAGTCAGAGCTGCGCTTCATGTGAGTTCCTGAATTGGAAATTTCTTTATTTTTTTGTTACTTGAACCTTAAAAGAGAGCCACGAATTCTTGATCAGAACACTGCCATTTTATAACAGTTTCCTCTGCTGTCCTTGAGCTGATAATCAAGTTCTCTTGGTTGCCATGACACAGTGGACAAACTCAAGGCAGATAAATTTAAGCATGTCCTTTTGATATAACTGCTGTTCTACCTGAGAGAGGCAGACATTTTACCATTGATTATGCTGAAGGCCAGAGATGAGTCCCTCATGAACTCATTTGCCCCTCATCTTTAGTCTCAAGGATTGTGGAGCTATCTGGGATGTCATGCTGTATTTATTTCCTCTGTCTTAACCCTTGCTGGCTCTATCTCGGGATTTATCTCAACATGAGACCATGAAATTTAGAAAAGGCCGACTTTAATACTGTTAGCACTAGGGATGCGCAATATTGGATTTTTGCTGATATGCTATATGCAGATATTTTTTAATTCATTATCGCCAATACTGATATTTCTGATCAAGAGCTCAAGCTCTGTACTTAACAAAAATGGGCTTGTTTCTTTCAGTGTTACAGTGTATTTTAGTGAGGGAACAGATGTAAAACAAGAAAAACAGCATTTAACTCTTTCAAAAATGAAACCCTTGATTTTTAAGCGTACCCATGCAGTGATGAGAAGACACATCAGTGTTTCAGGCTCAAGATAAACACATATATATATATATATACAAACTAACAGATGGAGAATCAAACAGGAGCTGCTGCAAGCTCTGGGGATAGAAGGAGGTGTAAAGGAGGAGAGAAACAGACAGAGGGATTGAAAAATGCTGACGGGAGGGGTCAGAGAAGTAAAGGGGGAGGTGTAAAACAGAGCAATGGCACTAAATGCAGAGGAAAGAGGAGGAGGAGCTATGGATGAGTCACCGGCTGATCTATCACAGGGAGAATCAGATCTGTGCTACCTGTCACTGCTCTGCTCACAGAGACACAGAGGTGGATTTAGCGGGGACAAGGGGAAAATGTTGAGGCCCCATGGGTGACATATCAAGGCTTCAGAGAGCTCTGGGAGCAGCAAGGATTGATTTATGCTGCATGTTTTAATTCTTCACATACTCCTGATGAATGACACATGCAGGCCTGAGGCTGTCAGCGTCTCATAACACTTACAGAGCAGATTTTACAGAGCAGAGAGTGTGAAAATGATTTGTCCATCAATCAGTTATTCTGTTGACTGAAAATGAGTGCACAATCTAGAAATGATAGGGTTACTCCATAATGGCAAAATCATGATTGGTTTTATTTTAGCTGAGATCATGACTATTAAACATGATTACATATTGATTTCACAGCATATTCATTGGATTAATTTATTGGACTTGAACTTTTATGATACTGTAACATTCCTGGCATATAAAACAAGCAACAATGCTGATATTTTTAATCATTATCGCAGATACTGATAACAATATTTCTGGTCAAGAGCACAAGCTCTGTACTTAACAAAAATGGACTTGTTTCTTTCAGTGTTACAGTATATTTTTTGTTAGGAACAGATGTAAAACAAGAGAAACAGCATCTAACTCTTGCAAAAATGAAACCCTTGATTAAATGTGTCCATGCAGTGATGAGAAGGTGCATCAATATTGTACAGTTGTGTAGTTTGCCGATATTCCAGCTGATATATGGCAAATATATACAGCTGATATATGGCAAATATTTCAATATCTGCCAATACCAATACTTACATCCCTACAAATATATATGTATATATGTATATATATATATATATATATATATATATATATATATATATATATATATATATATATATATATATGTATATATGTATATATATATGTATATATGTATATATATATATATATATATATATATATATATATATATATATATATATATATAAACTAATCCAAACAAGGAGACTGTAAGACTGTTTCTTATAGTTAAGCAGGGTTTAATTATCTAAATCTCTATAAATCACTTGAACTTGCCATCATCAAAGTAAGACTGTATGGACTTAAAAAAAATCCACTTATATGTTTTTCTTTATGGAAGACTACTGCAAATTATGTCAATTTATGGGTAGCGTTTTATGTGTGCAAGTACTTGTTTAGTCTACTTGTCCATAGAAACCCAGATGAGGGCATCTCAGACCACCTCCTAATGTGATCAGGATATAAACGATCCGACTGTTTTCACTCCACACTGAAACATGTTTAGACTCCCTCTTATCCAACAAAGAGCACAACAGTACTCTGGAGTGCACATGCTAATCAGATCATTGTGAAGCATGCAGGAGAGAGGGGAATGGATCTGAGAGCAACAGCATGTCAGCACAATAGGCTAATTAAAACATACTAAATCAAATTATCTTTATCCAAAAGCTGTAGTTTATGGTGTAGTATATTTACATTAAAGGGAAAATTAATCTGTGTCCCATATATTACAGGAAACATGACCAAGATAATACAAATGTGTCTGACAGATGGCTTTTTGCTCAGATTTTTTTAATCTATGTCATCTCATGTCTTTCTGGGTTCACTAACTAGTTTAAGTCTGCACACTCAGTTAAAGCAGCGAAAAATCTCTGTTTTTCTGTAAGTGAAGCCTCTGATTCACTGTTTTCTTGCTTTCTCCTTTATATCCAGGATGGATGACATTCAGCTCTGCAAAGATATCATGAGTTTGAAGCAGGAGCTAAGGCAGATTGTAGCAGTACCAGGTATGGTTCACACACATATACATGTGCATTCATACATTTTATGTCTCTGAAAAGCAGTTAGAGGTGTGTTAGAGATTAAATCACACAGAAAACTGTCCCTCAGTATGCAGAATTGTCTATTATCCCAGTTTAGACTCTTGGCAGAAAGTGCCTCTGTCTGCATGCAGCCAGCACCTCATAAGCTCAGAGGCATTGTGGGGCTTTATGGGGCCTGTCATGATGTTAAACTATGCAGGATTGATCATACGTATCAGACACATGCTGGAGTTATGACGGAGAGATAACCATACACACACAAACACACAGGCGTCATCACTTTGAAGGGAAAATGAACTGAGTGAAGCTCTCCTGGCAATGTGTCTAAAATGAATTTTCAGTAAGTACCTGCTTTGCTTCCCTGGATGTTTCTGTTTTGTTTTTGAGGCAGGGTACGACATCACATATTGGTTTAAGACCACAGTCAGCTCCAGCTTTTTCTCTCTGAAATTAGGGGTGTCTGTGGCGCAGTCTGATGGCTGTGACATGGCGATGTGTCCTTGGGCAAGACACTTAACCTGAAGTTGCTCCCACTGCTGCGTCAGTGTTGTGTAAATGGATATGAAAGGGCGTGATTGTGTTTGTTGATGCTGATGGACGACTGACATAGAATCTCCAAGCATCAGTTGGACTGTGAGAGTGAATAGGTGTGAATGTGTAGATGTGACCGGCAGTGTAAAGCTGCTCTGAGTAGTCAAAAGAGACTAAAAAAGGGCTGTATAAGCTCAAGTCCATTCACCATGAAATGCAGAGAAGATGTGCTGAAATGGTTCACTGACGTCAGACGTATTAAACATAGTAACACACTCATGAAGCCCTGCATCAGAGGCACATGGCAACAGGAGGAGTTCACACACATACACGCTCATCACTTACATCATCAGGAGGGGCTGGTGTCGTGTTCAAGGACACACACACAAACACACACATGTATCATCAGCAGCCGTTTCAGAGGCAACCAATGACCTGTCAATCACAATGTTTTATTAACTATGCAGAAATTGTTCACAGAATTAAGACAAGACAGAAAACCAGACAGAAAAGGAGACTTGATAAACCTCAGGGCTGAGCAATACTTGGTAAAAGGGACAGTCCAATATTTTTTTCTTCTTGCAACATACATCAGGGTTTTGTAGGAACCCCTCTAGATGCTGCTTTTTATGTGTAACTCCTCAAACAGGATCTTTGCATATAACTGGGTTATGAGAGATATAATGAGTTTTTGGAAAGAATTTATATATCTTCTTTTCACTTTTCAATTAACAACAATTAACAAACAAATCAAAGTACAATACAACACAAAACAGTACAATAAGGCTGCCAGATGATTCGAATCAAAATAGCCTCACATGGAAAATGCCACAATATTAATAACTCATGTCTAAAAACAAAATTTTAAAAAGAATTAAAAGATCCTATGCTTGTTCAAATGTCCATGAAAGTCAGGGTCCCTATGGACGAGGAGTTATGTATTACTGAGCCAGAAAAGGTCCCCAAATTCTCAAAAATAGTCTGTGCCAGGTTTATCCAGACGTAGTCTTTCCATCTGAATAACAGACGACATCTCTGTGAGCCAGTGTGTGAAGCAGGGTGAGTTGGTAGACTTCCAGGTCAGGAGTATAAGTATTTTAGCAGCCACCATTGCGAGATGTAGGGCAGTCTGTATGTCATAGGACAACTCAAAAGTCCTTGTAGAGCAGCCAAAGATAACAAAGTCATGGTTTGGTTGGATATCCCTGGAATATGCTTTGGAGAGTATTAATATATTTTCAAACTAGATACAAACATAGGCAGTATTGTTTTGTTAATAAATTGTGACACTAAAACGAGGCTGGAGGGTAAAATAAAACATAGTGTCTCTTTGTGTTCAAGATCTCAGATCAGCAGCAGAATGATGTTTTTTTGCCGTAATACTAAAACAGGTGTCAGAAAAAGTTTGAGCATAATCTTTTCCATCTTTAACATTAGCATGATGATTATATAAAACGGTGAGATGCAGCCCCAAACCTCTGTATCAACACTAACCCACTTCAAGCATCAGTAACCTTTGTTTTTAAAAATTATTCATCTGGAAAAAATATTGACATATTTATTTAATATCCCCCTTCAGCAAAAAAATGTGGAGATATAACTTTTGGTCCATATTGCCCAGTCCTTGTATGAGGATATTTTGTCAAACATGAGTTTTCACTTCTTAAACATAATGTTGGGGTCTGGAGCTCTAAGCTGTATATGGGGTGTCCAGAGTCCATGTTACCCCTATTTTGAGAGTTGCAAAAAGATTGTGGACCCTGTTGCAGAGGATCATGTCATAATAACACCTTTGTTCAAGTCAGAAATGTTTTTATTTACCTCTGTGACCTGAATTTAAAAGTAGTGGGGTCACGAGTGTTCTCAGTGAACCTCCCCCTAACTCCACCTGCTCCGGATAGCACTAAAGAAAGCTGACAAGGCAATTCTAATTTAAAGCCCTCCAGTCATGGAGTACAGACTAAGGCAGCAGGAATAGAGCGTAACAAAAGCATTAGGAGAATAAAGACAGAAAACTGCCGTAGTAAACAGAAAGAAGAAAAAGACAAAGTAGACACGCACCATGGTCATCCATTGCTTGTGAAGCCATTTTGTTCCACAACATCACAAAAAGCTTTGAGGGATTTTCCTCAAACTTTGCACTAATGTCTATTGTCCACCATGGCATATCATGTTGAAGGTCAAAGATCAAGCTCATGGATCCTCTTGGTCATTCTTTTCCTCTGAATTCGATATCTCATGAATGCTTCAATGGGTTTTCATCAGTCATTGCTCAAACATACCTTTTGCCTAACCGATTAAATATTGGAGGTCATGGATCAAAGTTCAGAGTTAAAACTCTAATCATCATTTTTTTCATGTTAACTAATTTTTGTAAATGCAAAATCTTAAGACAGCTTTTTGGATTTTCTTTAAACTTTGCCTACCATGACATCTTAGGTCATTCATGCATTCAAAGGTCAAAAAGTCAAGCACACAGAGACTGTTGTTCATCTTTTCTTTTTGAAAACTATCTTCTGAAGACAATGGCTCAAGAAAACTTTGAGTGAATCTCCTTAAACTTTGCACAAGTGTCTAGTCATGCTTTTGTAACGACTAGTGGCCAGACATCTGATACCAACAAGATGGAAATCCTTAACACTGCCAACCCACACTATCTGGATGAAGGAAATCTCTAACAATGTGAAGTTGGAAAAAATCCAATATTCATCTAGTCGACCTTGTAATACATATCAGAGAGCTTTTGTCCAATTATGCAGAAAGATCATTCTTACAGTTATCCCAGCGTGAAAATCCTCCTTCGTCTTGCTGTTGGGTTTTATCTTTGCTAAGTCCATTATATTATTTCTAAATATTATTTCTGTCTCTGTGATTTTTTTAAATTATTCATCTACTCATTTTTTTGTCTCCCTCCTCTCTGTGATTTGATCTAAAGGCCGTAAGTACCGAGCTCACCATCAGTTGTCATATCTGCACAGTATGACCAGGCTGACTGTTTTTGGTCTTTGTTTTTGTTACTGTACATTTCACAGCAGTGCCACTTTCACATACTCAAAATCATGCACCGTGACATGCATTCATATAGGACTAAACAACAGTCTCCATGCTGAGATCCTTTGTGTTTGTTGTACTGGCTTTTCCAGTCGTCACAATGTGGTTTTAGCCAGTCACAGTCTAGAGGGGCAGGGTCAGGTGGAGCATCACAGAGACCAAGTGTAGTGTTTCACATTATTTCCTGTTGCCAGCTCTGACTGTTTGACCAACTTAAGACCCCAACACTTTAGTAGATAGATAGATAGATAGATAGATAAACTTTATTGTCTCCTGCAGGAAATTTGTCTTAGACAGCAGTGCTTCTAGCTAAGGGCACAATATACGAAAAATCACTCGACGACATAAAAAAGTTAGATAAGCAAGATGTCGGCAACAAGCATGGTCAGTAGTTATTGCACAAGAAGATTAAAGTGCAGTGCTCGTCACAATAAGCAGTGAAAAGAGGTAGAAACAAGTTAAAATGATCGAATAACAATAAGAATAATAAATCGTGGATAAAAAGCAGGATAACAATAACAGATAAGACACTGGCGGCAGTAAAATAAGTTGAAAAAATATATAAAGTATTATATAATAATTGCAGGAGAAAAATTACTCGGACTGTTTGTTGAGAAGAGATATGGAATTTGGGAGAAAAGAGAGCTGAAAGCGGTTTATTTTGTGTTTGCTTGCTCTGTATCGTCTCCCAGCAGGCAGAAGTTCATATTCTAGGGAAAGAATAAGAGAAGGATCATTAAGAATTTTATGTGCCTGGTTAAGGACAACACTATCGAAGACAGACTGGAGGGCAGGGTGGTCTTTTTGACCCATCACCTTCATAGCAGATTTCTTGGGTTTATAGATTTTTTATTTACTCTGGCTGTGTCATTCTTTTTAGTTCATAAGCGAATAAAACCAGCAAATCCATAAATGAGATCTTGTGCCATGTTGTGTAGCCTGCCTGTTAATTTGTCCACCAATTTGCATTTGAGTTAACTGGTTGCACTATCTGCACATTGTGTTACTCAATGGCCTCTCATGGGCATTGCCCTGAGATGGTGGGGGCTTACATCTGTCAACAGTTTTGGGTTTTTGCAGCCCCTCTCTCCTGCACAGTGATTCACATAACAGTCCCCTCTGCCTATCCTGCCCTGTGACAAGGGGATTTAAGTGCTGTAGCCATGCAGCCTTCTAATTGTTTTGCCCTCAGGAGGATACACACTGTTACAGCACTGCTGCATTTTATTTCTGGACGGGAGAAAAGAGCTGATGTTTGCAGCCATTTTTCAAACCTTTCCCCCCCAACTATCCCTGATACCAGCACTGCTGGGTGTCCTATCTCAGCAGCTGTGAGCATCAGTGTGACAGTGTTTATGTATGTGGACTAGGGCTGAACGATATTGACAAAATTTCATATCTCGATATTCATGCCAGATACCCCGATATCGATATGATACGATACTACTATGCTTGGTGAAAACCAAGCATTTTTCAGAAAAATTAAAACATCATAATACAAAAGAATGTGGAAAGTGCAGTTTTAGCGCGGGGGAAATCTATTTTGTTTATATCGTTGCTTTTCGATATCAATATCTTGAATGTTAATATCTCGATATTGATACGATAATGATATATTGTTCAGCCCTAATGTGGACATCATTAAGTGGCCTGTCTCTGTGTCTGTGCCTTGCTTTTGAGTGTGAGGGTTGAAAACATTAGACAACTTAGCAAAGCATGTTGTGTGTTTAGATCTCTTTGTATGTTTAAAAACATTACACTCCTCCCCTTAGCAAAAAGTAGTTCAATCAAGTGTACTGCGATTATTTTACATTTATGTACTTATTTTATACATAAACTGAGGCAGTATACTTGAAGTTTACTTTTTATATACTATATTTCATATACTTCAGAATAGTAGAGTGAAGTATACTTGGCTTATACTGAAAAGTATAAAGAAAAGTTTAAGACTAAGTACATTAATACTAAGACTTACACTTATACTTTAATACTAAAACTTATACTTGTACTTTAGTATACTTGTTACTTCTTTCTAAGTACTAATACTTAGTATATCTCGGTCCAGGTACAGAATAAGGTAAAGTCATTGTGCTTACATTCAATTTAGCAGAATAAACATGTTTTTCACTACACACATTTGCTTTGAGGTTTTAACCCTGTTGTAAACTTACATGTTCATGATCATATAGTGCTGGAGTTTAAAAGTTTACAGTCAATAGTATGTGTGCTCAATTGCATTATCTTTATGTACCTTAAAAACACAAACAGAGAAACATTTGACTTGACTTTACTGATCAAGTTCTAGTCCCTTTCATAAGACTTTGGCAATGGTGTTATGTACACAGTGTCATCTGTTTCAACAAGCACGTCATTAATTAAACAAAATGTACCATCTTTCAAGCATACAACCCTGCTGTATCTCTTCTTTAGTCTGTCATAGTTTTGACTGTGATACAGAACATTTTTTGTTTAATCTGTGCATGAAGGGGAATTACAAGAAAGTAGAACTTACAAGTATACGTTAAGTATAACAACAAGTAAACTAGGAAAATAGCAAAAAAAAAACCTATTTTTTAGTTCATAAAAGTATACCTGAAGTATACTTCAATAAACTTAAATGTGGACTAGAAGTATAGACCTATTAAACTAGTAGTATATAGATAAGTGTACTTGTTGTATACTACAAACTGTACTTAAAATGACCTTAGAAAGTATACTGAAAGTGAATTTTTATGAAGTTCAAAATGTTCCAATTTAGTCTGAAGAAGTATTTAATTAGTATACTTTCTAGTACACTACAAGTACATGGTCTGTAGCACTTATACTTATACTCAAGCATTCTTAATAAAATGAACTTCAAGTATATGACTTTTTGCTAAGGGAAAATTAGTTGAGTTGGGTCTTTCAAGTTCAGTTCCAACTTAAGTACAGACTCAAGTCCAGAAAATAACACAAATACAACAGAATGCTTGACAAATGTCTGGACACGGAGGAAGCATCTTCATAACAACGACCGCTGAACAGTACTGTATCTTATGTAGACAGGGACAGGATTCAGCTTATAGTTGAAATGCATTATATTCAAGAAAGTAAGAAGATTCTGCTTGTGATGTGGTCATTTGACAGAAAATAACCAAATGTCTACCGCCTGTTTCTTCTTTATATTAGGGGTTGAATCTCAGAGTTTGAGATACACTTGCATCTCCCTGTAGCCATCAATGTCCTCATTTATTCATGTCTTTTCTGTTTCCCCGTCTCCCCAGAGAAAGAAAAGAATAAGAAGCAGCGGCAGCGGGAAGAGGAGCTGATCCTGAAAATCCATAAACTGGTGCAGAAGAGAGATTTCCTGGTTGATGATGCAGAAGTGGAGAGATTAAGGTATAGCGCCCCCTACAGTCAGCCAGAGTTTATGTGAGAGAGCTGTTTGCTTAGGTTACCAACAAGCTTGCAAGGGAAAAGAGAAGTGACATAAAAACCAGATTTCATTTATACAAATAAGATCAGTCATAAACAAAGAAGTTAAATGTGGTAAAATGGAAGGTTGCAAAATTAAAAGCGTGTGGATGATGATCAAACCAAGAACCACAGAAACTGCTCTAATCAGATCTTACGTGCTGACTACATCAAGATTTTTTCTTGACTTACTCAAATTTAAGTTATTGCATTGTTTGAAAATATTAATATTGAAAATAAACATTTTTTTATGATGGCAGGCCCTGTCAGGTTTTGTACAAGCACATGTTTAGCCTTGTGTTTGCTTTTTAAATGAGATTAAATACTGATCGGAGAGTTTCATGTTAATATGTTGTTATAATAGCTCAGCTTTCAGCGTTTATGTAGATAAACTACATAATCAACATTTTATGACATGCACTTTAACTTTAAGAGGGAAATTCTGTTTGTTTGGGAATATATTTTGACAACATAAAGGCAAGATTTGATTCATGTCATTTTTTTCTATCTTTTTTGAGAGGGAAAAATATCGATTAAAATCGTAAATCAAGTGTTGTGGGAAAAAGTCTGTGATTTTATATGAAGGCCATATCACACAGCCCTAACCCAAACTAAAACAAAAACTGAAACAGTACCCCAAAGTCTCATGTGGCAAGCAGGATTAAATACACTAACGTTAAATGTGTTTGTGTACCTTGGTAATCTGTAGTGCAGACCACTTGATCGTGATGCAAAGTTCAATCAACTCAAATCAAAAGCACAAAGAGGCAAACTGATCTTAGAGGAAGGCTCCAAAATGGGCTCAGTTACACACAAGGAGAAGGGCTGAGGCGGGGGCAGTAACACTTTACTCAGACTGTGTTGAATTTCACTCACTTTTTAAGTCTGTTTACGATTCACAAAGAGCGAAAGAGAAACAGCAGGAGACAGACTCGACAGAGTAAATGTTTGGAGCAATCGGAGGCATAACTGAGTCCCCGAGGACAAAGTCACTTGATAATCACAGCTGTGTGGATGTGGGAGGGGGCCTGACTGATGATGTTAGCTTAGCTTTGACATTTTTGTTTCCCCCTCCTCTGCTCCTACAGATCAACTCCACAGCAACTCTCTAAATCCCTTAGCAAAAAGAAGTATACTTGAATTTTTCATTTTATTAACCCTTTACCTCCCAGCTCAACTGTTTGGCAGAGGTCAGTATATTCAGAAATATTTAATGTACCAAAAAAAAAAGGTTGTTTCTGTCAATGTTTAGGATAGAGAAAAAACTGCAAACCAACCAAAATAATTGATTTTTTCTTTGTGTAGGATTTAAAAAGCTAAAAGTTAGTATTATTACCACCATTATTATTTTAAATACTTAACCATTTACTAATATGATATATATATATGTGTGTGTGTGTGTGTGTGTGTATGTATATACACATACATACATATATATAAATATATTATCTCTTATTCATCAAAAAAGAAATTTTGTATGTTTGTCAATCTCAATATCATCTATTTTAAAACATTTTTTGCTATTTTATTTACAGATATTTCTGCCTTTTGTAATTCTTTTGTGCATTTTTATGCCATCACATAATCAGCTGTTAGCTTTTAAAACCTTTAAATCCCACACCAAGAAAATATCTGGTTTTTGGTTTGTTTGTAGTTTTCTCTGTTCCCTGTAATGTTAACAATATCAAACAATAATTTGATTTGCTCTGTTTCTTAAAACATTAAATATCACTGAATTTACTGATGACCTCTGCCAAACAGTTGAGCTGGTAGTTAAAGGGTTAAGTATGCCCGAGTGTAAGTATAGTAAGTGTAGTGTACGAGGAAGTATACTTATTTAATACTTCTTTGGACTAAATTGGAACATTTTTAAGTTTATAAAAGTATCCTGAAAGTTTACTTTATAAGGTCATTTCAATTTTACAAAAGTACACTTTCAAGTATACAAGTACACCTATCTACTATTAGTGAACTAGGTATATACTTCTAGTCCACATTATAGTTTATTGAAGAATACTTCAATATACTTTTATGAACCAAAAAACACTATTTTTTTTTCCATTTTACTAGTTTTCTTGTTGTTATACTTTAAGTATACTTGTAAGTTTGTTTAGCCCATTACTTATAACATACTATTTATATACTTGAAATATACTGAAAGTATTCTTAAAGTTAACTCATACTGTATGTACACTAGACTGCAACGTATTTACAAAATCACAAGACAGAATGTTAAGAACAAGTTTATATATTCAACAATTTAAAATACAGTGTATTTACAAATACCTGCTTAAATAATTAAAGATGTGCATTTCAAAAACAAAGAGCCTCTATGAAATCAAGCCCTCCTTCGAAAACATTTTTATTCTGCTAAATTAAATGTGAGCACAACGACTTGACCTTATTCTGTACCTGGATCGAGATATACTACGCAATAGTACTTTGTGGCAGAAAGAAGTAAAAAGTATACTAAAGTACATGTATAAGTTTTAGTATTAAAGTGTAAGTCTAAATATTAATGTACCTAGTCTTAGACTTTTCAGTATGAGCCAAGTCTACTTCACTGTACTGTTCTTAAGTACAGTATATAAATATAGTATATAAAAAGTAAACTTCAAGTATACTGCCTCAGTTTTAGTATAAATAAGTATACTCATAGTACACTTGAATAAACTACTTTTTGCCAAGGGAGATGTAAAGTAGCCATGATCTTGGCTGGTCAAAGTTACCAGGAACATTCAGATGACGTGTTTCTTGTTCTCAGGGAGAAAGAGGAGGACAAGGAGATGGCCGAGTTCCTCAGACTGAAGCTGGTGCCGCTGGAGAAAAAGCTTAAAGTCACACAAAGTGAGTGAAAACTTTTCACACAAACACAGGGGCAAAGTATTTCCTTCTCTTACCTCAGCTTAATGATCTTTTTTTCTAAATGACAAGATCCTCCAAAGCCTAAGAGACAAATCCTGGAGCCACCTCCCAACAAACCATCCATCACCAAGTCAGGGGCGGCCATCATCAAGGATTGCTGCGGGGCCACCCAGTGCGCCATCATGTAACTGACCGAGACCTCCATGAGCCAGAGACTTAACACTCACACCACCACATGCCATACATCATCTACTGTTACTCAGAGAATCTCAGCCCATCACCCTCAAATCTGTCCAGCAATCATGCTTTAGTTTCAGCTGGAGATGACAGAGATTCTTAGGTTAGCTTAGAGTTTGTGAACTTCTCCTTTTTAGGAAAAACTTAAACTTACTGAGGAGTGTAAATCAAGTGGAGAAGTTTACTGTTGTGGGAATGTGGTGACACTTTCTAATAACTACACACTTTTAGGTGTTAGTAAAATACTCATTATACTCATATTCAGATCATATAAAACACTTAACTTTCAGAAAAAACACAAGTGAATATAATTCATTAACAGCTAGATGTTCATTATTAAATCATTAGTAAATACTTAACTCATCTGTAAAGCATAATTTTCTGGGTAAATGTCATTTATAAGCAAACCTGCTTATTGATACATTCATTGATATTTGAACTGTATGTTATGTTATGTTATGTGTATTATTTCATTTGGTGTATTTTTAAGTACTAGATTCACAGCTGAAAAGGTGTTTTTATTGTTTTATCTGATCATTAAACACAAGATTTTGCATCATTTGTAGGGATGCACGATATTATCGGTTTGATATCAGTATCAGCCAATATTGAAATTTTTGCAGATATTTACGGCTGATATATTGACTGGAATATCGGCAAATAACACAAATGTACAATATTGATGCACCTTCTCTCATCACTGCATGGCTACATTTAAAAATCAAGGGTTTCATTTTTCCAAGAGTTAAATGCTGTTTTTCTGGTTTTACATCTGTTCCTCACAAAAATACACTGTAACACTGAAAGAAACATGTCCATTTTTGTTAATTACAGAGCTTGAGCTCTTGACCAGAAATATCAGTATCGGCAATAATGAATTAAAAAATATTGGCATTTCAGATATCAGCAAAAATCCAATATCGTGCATCCCTAATCATTTGCACAGCTGAGTCACCATAACACTTATCCTTTACTGATAAATCAATAAGGTCTTTAAGGCTGATGATGAGTTGAGTATTTACATACAGTACTCTTTACTAAATGCATCAGAACCTTTACAACTGTTTAATAATGTCACAATTAGTCGTGCTTCATAGATGATACGCTGTTAGACATATTTTACTGATCCATCTATAAGCCCAAACACTTCTGCAGTTTGGGGAGCTTGGTGCCCGTCTCAGCAGTCATTTAGCGAGATGCCAGTCAGTCACAGGACAAATACTTTGGTTTACTGATGCTGAATAGTGTGTTGTTATTAGAAAATGTTTCAAAGATTTATAGACCAAAAATTTGTTCAATACACACATCATATTTCAACCAGACTCAGATCTCTGTAACATTCCTTTAACATGATGGCATGCTCTCCCATCATGTGGTTGAAAATAAAAGCAAGCACAACGACAGAACAGTGGAAAATAAACACTGGGGATCTCGATCTGTCTTAAAAATGACATCTGTCTATGCCCTGTATGATCTTCTGTTTCAGCACCAACTGTGATCAGAAACCTCAAAATCCGAGGCTGCATCCATTCTACAAGCCTTAATCAAACCACTCTGTAAAATGTGACCTGATCAGGCTGATCTGGTAACAGACCTGAACAACTAAAATGTCAAACAGCTGACCTGCTTGGGAGGTTTTTAGGATCGGAAAACCAACCTGACCAACCCGCTGAACAACCATCTCTGATTATCATGGAGCTCTGCAGACTGTGAGAGATAGGGGAGGAAGAAGGAGAACAGGTTTTCTGTTGTAACTGCTTCTCAAAATAAATGATTCTGGAATATATATAAAAGCTTCACAACACTCATTCTAAATAAAAAGTCTTTCCTGTAGACTAGATGGAAAATCAACTGCCCACTGCTTCAGTAATAATTTTAATATAAGTAATAAGCTCGATTGTTTAAGCCTTGTTCAACTTCTTACAGCATCAGAACTGCATAGAATTCAACAGCCAGACAGATTGATGATTTCACTTTTGAATCAGATATATGGCACCCAAAAGATCAAACTTTAGCAGACTTTCAGTTGCTCCAGCACTTAATGTTGCAGTAATGTTTGTTTTGATCAAGCCTCTTTTAGTGAGCTTTTCCTCTAACATTCATATACTGTGGTAAACATGATCTACTGATGGCAGACTGGACTCCTCAGACCTCAGACTGAGGTCATGTGGGAAAAGATCGGACTTGATTGACGAGTTGTCCAGATCAGGGTTTCTGCAGAAATCCGTCAGATTTAATGCGTTTTAATGTCCCAACAAATATCTCATCTTAAACACAACAGAACTTATGGAGCTGAGAGAGACTCATATCACTCTGGAGAGTGACTTTTAGTTCCCCTTTAAGGCACGTGCCGTAGTTCATTGGTTGTCTGCCTCTTACAGACGATTTGTGGCCGTTGGACTCCATGTGAGATTTCACGGCGTTGGCACCTGTTGTACCAAGTTTAAGGTTTTTTTTTTTTTTTTTACAAGCACAGGCTGTAGCCATTCTCTGAAGTCAATGTTTCCTCGCTATTTTTGCTGGAATTTGCATTTTTCTTTTCTTCCTCCACCTGGTTCAGCCCGCTGGCCACTCCAAACATCCGGTTTTATGAGAATCATAAACGACCAGCCAGAAAAAAAGATCACAATGGTTCTGCATGTTTACAAGGATGTACATATCTCGCAAGTCACAATTTATTATTATATATTATATTATTATTATCATATATTATGAAATATTTTTCCTGAAAACTACAGAAAGTTTTTTTTTTAAACATAATGTTTAATTTTTATTTTCATTTGCCACAAAGTATGGCAGTTTCATTTTCTGATCAAACATAAATCACACAGACGCACACACACAAATTCAGGACTAAGAAAGAAAAGGAGAAAGGAAAGAAAAATAAGTAAAAACATAACACTCAAAGTGTACAGTGCTGTGGCAGATTTGTAGGTCTCCTCGATATCGAACCATATTCATACAATTTTTCCTTTCGTTTTTCTGATTCTTTTCTCAGTCCACGGGAGAGAGCAACAACAAAATGTTAATGATAATAAAAACAATAAACATAAGTTCATTTGGCCTCTGGTGGTGAGAAAAAGAAACGTGGAAAGAGACAGAGCGAAAAAAAAAGTATATACATATATATACATATATGTGTGTGTGTGTGTATACATGTACATATAAAAAAACTAAAAAAAAAAACCAATAATAAATAAAATACAAAAAAATTGTAATAATTAAAACTACAATTCATACATTCAGCATATCAAATCAGCTCATAGAAAGAACTTTAATGCCACTGAGAATCAAATTGAATGATTTTTGATGCCATTTAAGGCCTTAATTTTGCAAAATCAATTCAATTACTTTTTTTCATGCTTTTTAATGCCCTGCAGAAACCCTGCAGATAAGATATGAAAAGATCAGATCAGATTTCGCCTGATTTAAGATTGAAAAAAAAAAAAAATTGAAAAAATATTGAGGTCATTTTGGCTTGTAGTGTGAATGCAGCCTCAGTTTCACGACTGCCCTTCAGTTGGACGGATAAACAGACTTCTGTGAGACAAAGGGAGCAGCTCGTGGGATCTTCTGGATGAGCTGAGCGATCCTTGGACCTACTGAAAAATTCTGTGGTATGCCTGGTAACGAATACGGTGATTTGGTGAAGAGTGTGGTGGTCATTGAAAGTTGAAAAGAACTTCATTCTTACAGTATTATGCTTAAACAAAAGAGAGCTGTCATGCCTTTCAAAAGACGTGTGATCCAGTGCTTAAAATCATTTTAATGTGAAAGTAAACTTCTCTTTTAGAGGACAAAACAGCAGGTGTATGAAGCTAAGTCACATCCCCCTTATCGATAATTATGCTATAATCTGAACAGGACAGTTGTCCTTGATTATATATTAACACAATCTGGCAGGGTTTTTAGAAAACATGACAGAACTACAGAAAATATGTTTCTATGAGCATTAGCTTTAAAGTGAGCTGGGGAATCTTTCATGATTTTACTTGTTCTGTCTGAAATGTTTGAATATTCTCTCTTGTTTTCCAGTCACATCACTGACCATACTCATGTCATCTGCTGCCAGGAAACACCAACTGTGGTAGTATAAAATTCATAGCTGTTATTATGGATATTGCTGCAAACAGCTTGCATCCTCTGAATATGGTCTTGCGTTTTTATGATAACTCCAGGACATGAATGCAATTCTCTTGTAAATGCCTCCAATAGACCGTGTATGTTTGACTGTACTTAGGACGTTAGTGACTCATGTTAAGCAAAGTGTTGCTCTTTGTCCCCGTTCCCTCCCTCTGAAAAGTTAGCGTCCAGTGGTAGTAGTGAATTTATTAAAGGTCCTACTGTTAAATATTGAACAAATATGCAGAAAATAAACTCAAACTACCTGTACATATATGTTTGAATAAAGAGCATCTTTCAGGAACATGCTGGGTGGTATCATCTGTGAAAAGACTCCAATAAACAAAGGTAGATGTAATGCTTGTGAAATTTATTTACGTTGATTGTTTTGGTCCCTTCAACAACAGACTGTTACAGAAACTTTAGCTCTGAGGCATCACTTCTGCTTGAACGTGGGGAGATAACAGAGTGAACATCAGTAAGACGACTTCAGACCAGAAAGTGACTGATGAATAAAGACAGGCTGTAAAACATCAATGCTGAATAAACAAGGCAAAGGAAGTTACAGTTGAACAAACTCATGGCCTGACTTTTCATGTGTATATAATGAACCAAAACTATGCAAAGGTGCATATTCTATCATCAGGTACAACAGCTCCTCATTGGTGTAACCAAACAAAGAGAAAGTTGAACAGAAAAGTGCAGTTTTTCATGAGTTGGTTGCCACTGCAGCACTGCTCAGATTCACAAAGTTTAGCATCTTACCATAAAGTTAAATCGAGATATTTTCTGGGAGCATTTTTTCTGAATACATAATTATTCTTTGGACTGCTTTTTTTCCATTACTGATGCTCATTCCTTCATTAACAAATACAGGAGAGGCCTAAACCCAAACACTGTAATTAAAAACATTTTAATTGGCATCTCACACTTCTTGTGTTCGGTGAAATCTCTCAGCTTTGAGGGCTTTTCACACAAAATCAAGTCTTGAAAAATAAATGTGTGTGACCACTGTTTTAGGAGGCAAACACTGAAACAAGGGAGAAAATGGAAAAATGGGCTCCTACCCATTCTTTGAACCTTAACACAAGAAAACAGCTCTAACCTCAGCAGGTGTGACAAGCATCACTTACAGCAGAAATCTTTGGATGGTATTCAAGCAGCCAGCAGTCCTTCAGACAGACACCACAGAGCAAAACAAAGAAACCAGCAGACACTGGTAAGTAAAAACTCCTCCAGGTGAGACATCAGGGATGGGAGGGTATGATGGCGATTCCTTTGGCACCGTAGCAAATACAAGCCATTGTAAAAGCCCGGCAGAGTCCAGAGAGCCTCAGAGGGTCCTCTGTGTACTTCACAGTCTGTCCAAGAGGCTTAGAGCCCCTGTGGTGCTTCACAAACAGCCCATCGCCTCCCATCCCAACTTTCACCCCTAAAAACCCACAACCTCTCATGTTTAAAATCAAAAACAGCAGTTCTAGCTGCTTCAGTCAAACCCTTCAACTTAGGCAGTTTGGACATCACCACAAATACAGCAACAAGGTTGTCTCAGAAAAAAAAAACCTTGAGCATTTATGCAGCAACTGCAAGGACAACGCCAAACCCAATATCCCTGAAACGTGGTGGAAATCACAGGGATCTTGTAGAATGTCGTACTGCTCCCGTCTGCTCATCCTGGGCTTACACCATGCATAAACTCAGTTATGCACACCACTCAAATTACACACCACCTACTCCAGTGTAAACCGCACACAGACAAAATGCATCAAAAGAAAAACACACTGGCTGCCGGCTGAAGCCAAACACTCACTTAAACTAGCTTTAACTGCCTCAACGAAGCCTTGCTGGAGTCTTAGAATTAATATTCCATCAGTATAATCAGTGGCTACGCAGAGACTGGTCAAAATTGATCCTATAAATTAAGTAAAACAGCAGCGAGAGTAAAATTCCTGAGAGTTGCTAGCTGCAATACCAATCAAACCCTGACAAGCCATGCTTGAACTACTCAGAGACTGTTGGCCACTAACTGAACAGTTAACTCTTACATTCATCCCTCCAGTCCTGTCATCAAGCTCTAACTAATTCATAATACAAAACGCTCTTCCACAGACTGCTGAGCACCACCTAACACCTCGCTGTCTCACAGTCTTCACGCCACTTCTTTAACTGAGACAACAGTCGAGATCACGCCTCAGAGAGAAGCCGCTCTCGGGTAATTCTCCACTCAAAGACTTGAGAAATGAAACTGGAAGGTGCTAAAGACAGGACTTCAGTTCTTTTCAAAGAAACTTTTCTACTGTTCTGAAATGAGCCCAACATGAAGGTCTAAAATGCTCCATCTTCAGGATAATCCAAGAAAATATACATGAAGGCTTCAAAATATGGAACATGAGCGATCTCTATTAACCTTCTATAATTTGTTAATTCATTGAATGAAATTAACTGGATCTCTGAGATTCAACATAAAACTAGTTTATCCCTTACATTTCATCTCAGTGCGCAGTGACAACAAACTCATGTTTAGACCTTGCATTAACTGTAAGCCAATGAGGCTCTGAGCTCCATATGTACTCAGGAAATACAATTCAACTCCCCTTGAGATGAAAACAGATCTGAAGAGATGATTTTAGCTTAAAAAAAAAAAAAAGTTGCAGAAAACCTGCAAAAGGAGAATCACAGCTTGGTGAACATCACTGAGGGAAACAAGAAAACACAGGAACACAGACTGATGGTGAGAGTTAAGAGCAAATGCTAAAGAAAGTAGCAGCCTGTTGGGATGAAGACGGGACGTTAGCAATGCTGTTGTGTGTTTGTTCTGAGTGATACGAACTCTGGGATGGGTCAACTTATTGAATACAAGTTCAGGTGAGTGTGAACTGGTATTACAGGTGTTAATGAGGGCAAGGATCAGAGGCCTGCTTGGAACGAGAAGTTTGCAGCCAACCTAATTTTGCTCCGTGTGGCTCGCCTGCCTGGACTGTCCATGGAAAGGTTGGTCTTGGTTTCAGGGGGCAGTGGAGGGCTGGGAAGTGCTGAGTCTTCTGTGCCAGGCTGCTGGAGTGCTTCAGCTGTGCCATCAGTGATCAGTGCAGTCTGCACCTCTGGGCCATTGCTCTCTGAAATCACACACATGAAGCTTATTAGATTAAAAATGTGAATCAAAGCTTGAGGCCTGTAATAATGTGAAGAGATTATGTTTCTGCTCATACCTCATGCTTTGAGATCAGTTTGGTACATGTTTGAAAATAACAAGCGACAAAACTGCAGGTTTGGTTGGTTTTCTTTTGTTTGTTTAGAAACTAGAGTGGTGCAAAGAAATGATTGTTTCATCCGCTGTTGTTTGGAAAGACATGAGATGGATGTTGCAGCGTGTAGTGTGCACAGCATTAATGAAAGCAAAACAGAAATGTAGGAATGCACAGCGTTACCGGTTTGATATCAGTATCGGCCAATATCAGCCTACAAAGTTAAGTATCGGTATGGGCTGATAGTGAAATTTTTGCAGATATTTACAGCCAATATATCTGCAACTCATATCGGCTATATTTCGGCAAATTACACAAATGTACACTCAACAAAAATATAAATGCATGAAACGGTGTGAATGAACAGAATGAAAATGTGCCATAGCTGACATTCCAGCACTTATCTTGCCAATGGCACGCTCCCTCATGTTTTTGTGTCATCTGTGGCAAAAGTCCACATTTTGGGGGTGGCCTTTTATTGTGTCAACTGTAAAGACTGACTGTGTGACTGACCACCTCACTGTCACGTGGCATGAGACTCATGGATGAATTGTACTCACTGGGAGCAATCAACTGAAAATTGGGCACTTGAATTGAGCCAAGCAAAACAATCTGTATAAAAAGAAATAATATTTTTGGGCATGTTAAGGGAAAGGTAAGTTTAACTTACTCTTATGAGTTTGTGCATTTATATTTTTGTTGAGTATACAATATCGATGCACCTTCTCATCACTGCATGGGTACATTTAAAAATCAAAGGTTTCATTTATTCAAGAGTTAAATGCTGTTTTTCTTGTTTTACATCTGTTCCTCACAAAAATATACTGCAACACTGAAAGAAACAAGTCCGTGCTCTTGGCCAGAAATATCTGTATAGGTGATAATGAATTAAAAAATATCTTCAAAAATCCAGTATCGTGCATCTCTACAGAAATGGACAACATATCCTGATTTGAATATAAAGCGAGGCTGACGTGTTATGTATCAGAACTGTGATTTTTAGATAAACACTATCTCATCATGCTGGTATTGGTACTAACACTTGCATTTTAATAATCTTATTATAAACTATTATAAACTCTCCAAAGAATTTAACTTAAATCACATACCTTTCCAATGGACTTAATTTTTTCGCCAACTTCTCATTTAAAGTGAATCCAAAACAAAAAAATGCACTGTTCCTCACAATACTGGCAATAATAGGGCTCGGTACATATCAGTAGATATCTGTATTTCAAAAACTTAATTTTGAGTTGACACATTTTTGAAATAAAGCCTGTGCCATTTTAAGAACAACATGCCACATCAGAGATGTTGACCAATGAGAGCACAGAGCGCTCTGCAAGGCAACAATCATGAATGTAAACAAACTGAAGCTGTTACACAGAGATGGATTTATTCAACGGAGGAAAGCTGAACCATCTCCAACAGCCACTTCCCTGCCTTGTGATGCATCGTGGAGAAATTACAACCAAAAACTGAAAACAGAAAAATGTTGAAGAGAAAGAGCACAGGCACCTGAGCACCTCTGTAAGAACCTGCTAGAATTTAGCATCAAGCTAACATATAATTCATCAAAAGTGTAGTACTGTAAATACATTTGTCAGCAGTCTTCAATGTCACACCTCCATGCAACGTCATCACATCAGCTGTAATGTGTCTCTGCTCGAGTTCGTAGCTCTATGATCGACTATTGTGATCACGACAGAGAAAAAAATAATGTAGTCTGACGTTAGCATTAAAGTATCAGTGACAAGTTATCATTCAAGATGCTTTAGTGATGCAAAGTGTGACTGGTGTGCCGTCAACCTGATATAAAATATGCACAAGAAGTAAAGGACGTTATTTCTGAAAAATGTAAACAGGGTCCACATCATGTGGAGAATGAGAAATTTTACAAGTCTGTAAAAAGTCTGAAAGCTTTTGAGAAAAGTGACTCGTAACCAGGTTTGATTTTGGCAGCACTTTTTAATTTAGTTTTAGTTATAGTCTTCTGCCTAAAATATCTTTTAGTTTTAGTCACAATTTAGTCATCTAAACTGTTTTAATTTTAGTCTAGTTTTAGTTGATGAAATTTCACATTTCCCACCAACCTCCTGTAGAAGTGAAACACCTGAGCATGGTTATGATAAAGACTTCACATTCTATGGGCAACAAACTTCTGATTATTTGTTTTTATTAGTCAATGATAGTTTAGATGTCTTTGTTAGTCATCTTGAATTGTATTTAAAAAAAACTCCATGTTTTGGTCCCTGAATTGGATTTGTAGCTCCAGAGAATCGGATCACATGGACCTGCCTTGTAGAGGGCAGATCATCCTGAACAAATGCAAGACAAATCAAAACAGACCTGGCAGTTGTGGTGAAGTTTTCTCCTCAAAGTGGATCAGGTCTGTCTGCTGGAGGAGGATGGGGTCTGGGTGAAGCTGAGGGGAAGGCAGGCAGGATGGCACAGGACCACACAGCAGGTCTACTGGTGACGTCAGACATAGTAACTCTGACTCTGTCGCTGCATCAACAGCTGTACAGATTTATGGACATCATTGTCAGAACTTATTTCTGTGGTCATTGTAAAATTCTAGTTAATGATCAGCTTCATAACTATTTGTGTACCTGGGCTCTGAGTCCCTGATGTTGAGATGCTGATGGGGCTGCCTCTGGGACTCCCTGTGCTCTCTCCTGGCCTGGGGCTGCTGGGGGTTGACGTGATTGCTCTGGCTATAAAATAGAAAGCACACAGATCCTTCTTATACAAATATCACCTACAGTCACCCTGTTTACAGCTTCTGTTGAGATGCTGATGGTCAGAGCTGACAACATGAGACAAGAGGTCTATGACTTATACCTTTCATATCATTTTTCAACACGATAATCCTCTTGTGGCCATGTCCTTTAATCCAGACCACCTGAGACGACAAACCACAGAACAACTTATTCAAATATTCAGAAACATCAACCAGCTCAGGAAGGGGAGCCATTTTTTAGTGCAGCTTTATATCACCATGACACAAAATAATTGGTGACCTGCTTTAAACCAGAGCTGGTTGATTTTTTGGAAAACTTTTCACATGGACAGTTGACATAAACAATGGGTTAAAGGGATACGCCAACTTTTTTGTTTTCAGGTCTTACCTCACTCCAGAGTCCATGGCAAGCAGATAGACACCATTCTTTTATCTGTGTGTGCAGTAACAAGGAAGACCGCTAGTTAGCTTAGCTCAAACACTGGGAGTCAGTGGGAAGTGTTAGCCTCTGCCTACAGTCATCAGATAAACTCTTCAGGAACTCTACATGGTCTGTCGTGCTTGTTGTGACTCATTTTTTTTACCGTGTTGTTACCTTACCTTCTATAATCGTATTATCTTCTTCTACTCCTGAACAGAGACTTTGTTTTGTTGACCTACTTCCACGGTGGTGAAATGTGACGTTCGCGAATGAGGCAAGTCTTTTGAATGGCTCTTTTAATTGAACGATGAGAACCGATTCGCAGTTGTGAGTGAGCCGTTTGTTTGCGAGACATTATTAAATGCAAATTGCCTGCAAATTTAAGAATGTCTCTCAAATGAACAAGGCAAGAAAACAAAAGAGTTGGCATATCCCTTTAAAATAAGGTTTTGTTTATTACCAACAACAAGGAGGCTTTGTTTTTGAAAGTGTTTGTGTATGTTTTATTTTTTACTGTGTTATGTTATGTTATCTAATTTTAGACTATGATTGGCACATTATGTAATTTTTGAAAGAAATATAAACAAAACTAAAATGCAGGGCGCATGTGCAAACCATCGCGGAAATGCTAACACTTCCCAGTGACTCCCATTGTTTAAGCTAAAGCAGTTAGCAACCTTTGCCTGTCTCTTCCTTGTTACTGCACATACAGTCAAAAGAATGGTGTCCAGCTGCTTGTCATGGACTCAGGAGTGAGGCAAGACATGAAAACAACAAAAATGTTGGTTTATCCCTTAAAGTTTGGTATGAACTGATGGAGAAGCAACTCCTGAGGCTATGTTTGACCTGTGGAATGGCTCCGAGCAGCTCATCACTGCAGTTGTATCCATAGAAGCGAGGTTCAAGGATGCAGCCTGTGAATTTGTTGTAAGCCCCTTGGAACTCAGTCAGGAAGATCTGGTTGTAATGGTAGGTGTGAAGCAGGGCGCGGACATTGCGGGCAAACTGGTAAAGCAAGGTCAGCCTCACCCACTCCTCACCTCGACCACCGGCAGTGTTACCTGCTGTGCTGCTGTCATCACTTTCTTCATGGTACAACTGTCAACATAAAAGATGAAATGGAGTTCTGTCTTTGTGTGCAGTGGGTAAAAGCCAAGCCCAGGTTTAAAGTTCAAACTGTGTAAAATCATAAAACACTCAACACTCACCTCCACAAGGTAGGGCAGGCTCTTGAGTAACTCGCTGAGAGAGAGGAACCCATATTCACACGGGTTGAGTGAGGCTCCATGAACTGTCAGATACTGCTGGCTCAGTGCTTCAACCCTGAGACCCCTGGTGACCTGGTGATCATCTTGGGACATGAGCAGACTCAACAGCTGAGAGGTCAGGGAGCGCAGAGACTTTCTGTTGATCAGCTGCACTTCCCGTCCTTCAGAGCCACTCACCACCTTAGATGGAAATAAAATGACTGTTGATGGTTTTTAGGAAGCAGAAGTATTTCTGTGTTACTGATGGTTAAGTGGTGAAAGCTTCGATGACCTTCCAAGTTAATGACATACTTGATAACATGGAAAATTAATCATAAAGAAGTTGACTAAATTTGCCAAATAAGCTGTTCTGTTCAGCAGCAGAGACAGTATTTGTCTTATTGGATGTCAGATGAGATGCACGAACAGAAGCAGATGAAACCTAATTAGCAGTGAGGCATTTAGTTTTTGGATGGCATGTATGACCTCTATGCGATAATGGAAATCAGACTTTTGTAAAAATACTTCATCTAAATAGACAAAATATAGTTAAACTTGATTCAAACCCCTCCTTTAAAGTGAAGCCACAGTCATTTGACAAAATAGTTCTGTTTGTAAGACTCCAACTAGGGCTGAAAGATTTATTGTTTTTGGATCAAAATCGCAATTTCAGACACCAGGATCATGTGATCACCAAAGCTGTAATTTTTTGCAGAACTTCTGACTGACCCAGGATCTGTTGTGTCAACTATTTTACACACTTGCAAGTAATTTGCATTTACTGAAGTGCTGGTAAGCAGGTCAACCACACAAAGCCTCTGTTTAGGAGTAAAAGTTGGAGTATCCCCTAAATAATGAAAACAGATTATTTATCATCGATATTAGATGATGAATAATGTATTATGTGCTATTGATCAATGATTTCCTTACTGTTGTCTATACTGTAAACATAGTAAATGTTGCACTGAAGCTTGATTTGAAGAAAATCGAAAAATCACAATTAGATCTTTCCCTGAAATTGTTCAGTCCTACCTCCAACTCTGTAAAAAACAGGATCCGTCATCTGTAATAACCTTTCATCACTTCGGACAAACTAACAGCATCTCTGGAGATGCCAAAAGGAGGCAGAACAACTTTATTTTTACCTTGACAACATGGCAAAGTTTGGACAGCAGAGCTGGCAGGGAGCTTGCATCGTAGTCTTGCAGCCGTAAACCGTAACCAAACGTTTTGCTGTACTCCGTTAACAGCTGGCTGACAGGAAGGCTGGAGTTCTTCTGAGACCGGAGCAGCTTGACCAGCTGAGCTGCCAGAGCCTTGATACGCTCAACTTCAGTCAGAGTTAGCACTTTCTCCTCACCGCACTCCAACACCTGACATGGGAAGAAGAAGCTTTTTACATCAGGGCTCAAGCAAAGACAAGGCTGCAGCCTGTACACTACATTTAACTGGGTTACAGAAGTCAACTTGATTTATCTACAGGGATCCCACTCTTTTCTGGAAATCATTTCCAGGACGTTACAGTTTTAGTGTGGGCAGTTCTCAGGTTAATCTAGCCTTCTACAAAACAAGATTAAAGGTTGATGACCAATATCTCTGGCTAGCTCCACCGTATCATACAGAACTTAAGATTTATTTATTTCTAGCTCTCAGGCATAAACTTTGTCTATAGCTATCTTCTTAGTCTGGCTTTTATGTAGTGTCTCATTATTACAAATTTATGGTTTATCCTTATTTTAATCTTTATTTACTCTGCTTTTTTATGAATATATTTTGTTGATTTACTGTTTAAGCAGCCTAAATTTTATTTTACCATTTTAATTATTTCTTTTTTGTCACAACTGTTTGGAGTTTTTAAATTTTATTCCTTAACTTTGCATTATTTTATTTACTCATATTTAATGGCGAAGTGTTCATTAGTTACCAAGGACATTTTTCCTTCATTTCCTATGTTTGATTTTTCTTCACTAACAAGGTAGAAGGAAGATAAATAATTTTCCAGGACAATTCAAGCTTTTCCAGGACAATTTATTTTTTCCTCATTTTTCATACGTTTTCCATGACTTGAAAATTGGTCAATCATTTTCCAGGTTTTCCAGGATGTGTGGGCTGATCTATCTTTAGCAAGGTCAAATTTAAAAAGCCAGTGGGAGCTGATCCATAAAGTAAAGTAAAAATACCATATCGTAATGGTGCACAGCTGTTGTAGAAAAATTCAAAGAAGCAAATACAAATGAATCAGATGCTTAATGATCATGATGACTGACATTTTATTTTTACATGAAATACCATCCTACAATCAGTTCTCCAAATGTACTGATCCACAGGTTGCTGAGACAAACCAAACATAATGGTTTAGATTGGGGTGGGCAACTGGAGGCCTGGGGGCCACATGCAGTCCTTCACCTCATTCAATGTGGACTACCAATGATTTCCGAAAAAAAAACAAAAACAAAAACAAACAAACAAACAAAAAAAACTAATTGGAAATATGAGGAAAACAGAAAAACAACTGCTAAATATGATTTATCATGAGTAACCAGTACTACAAAATGCACAAATTGGGATGGATGATAAAATATTTCTTTTAACTGCAGATTGCTGGTACATGTTTTGTTTTTTGCAAGTCTTTATCAAAATATATGATTGTAACTCTAAATATCTTTATTCAAACATATTAAACAGTATTAGTAAAAATATTTTTGGAAACAATAGTAAAAGTAATATATTTGTGCTTTAAAAATTGGTAAACATTCAGTCTATTATTGCATAAATAATATGCTTAGATTGGCTTTAGTTATGCGTCATGCACATTTAAAGGGGATTTTTTTTGTTTTGAGTTAAAATATATTAATGTTGGTATAGACCTTTTTTGATGCTTTTTATTTACTGTTTTTGTTTATTTATATATTTTTTACCTTATTAAGAGTGCCAGACAATATGTTACATGGTGGCCCTCAGTTGCCCACCCCTGGTTTACATGAATGACACTGAACAGAGGGTCTGCCTCACTCACCATAAGGATGTCAGGAATTGCCTCAAAGAGCTCAATCAGCTTGGTAAAGCCATAGTAGCTTAGCTTGCACTGGCGACCAAAGTGATGGTGGTAGGTGGGGATGAACTTGCTGAATGGCATTCTGCAGTGAGGCTGGTGACGAAGAAGGTCTACCACTTCCTTTCCAAACTGCTTTGTGCGCTCCATTTCTTCTACTGTTCGCTCTGTAGGCATGTAAGAACAAAACCAGTCAAATATGAACCAAGAAAATGACCTACATTTGTCTGTTTACAAGTAGTGGAGCTAAAAATGCATGTTTTATCAGTAGTTTTATGATCTCTGCGTGAGATTTTAATAACGCTTTGATTCTGGTCATGTAGTTCCAGCACTGACCACCGAGTGGGGCTTTGGCACCTCAGAGCATGAAGCAAAGTTTTAAAGCAGCCAGGTGTGTGAAAAGTTTGTTTCTGATAGTGTGGTGCTTAGACAAGTGTCAAATACTTTTGTTTTATAATGACTGATAACTGGAATCCTGTGTTATTGAGGACCAAACATACTGATCATCAACTGAGGCCCCCATCAGGCCCCCCATAGTATTATCAAATCTAAAAAATATGAAGAGGAGTTTGGTTGTGGTTTTAAAGGTTCTTTTTTTGTAATTTTGCCCCTGTGAGTCTTTCCACAACCCCAAAACAAACGCAACTGAAACGGTTTTATCAGGAATAATTCATGTTTGATCTGTTTAACTAAAATACAACAGTCAGCAGATCCATCAGATATTAAACCAGGAAAATAAGTATTTTCTAAGTCAAACCCAGTGACTGAAAACATGTCAGTGCCAAAACAAAGTAGCCAAGATATCTTCACTGGCCTTGTGTGGATAGAAGCTGTACGGGTGATAGTGACTACAAGTACTTTTTCAACTTAAAAGTGAGATCAATTTGAAAAACAAAACAATAAATAAAATATCAGTTTTACCAACAGTCTATTTTACAATTTGGCCCCAATAGCATACGGCAAAAGAAAAACTAGCCCTTGTACAATATATTTGATGAACCCTGACCTAATTGAGAGAGTAAATAAATAGACTGACTTATCAAGATTGAGTTTTCCAAACTACATCTAATTCACCCCTCAGTGGCCTTTTCTCTCTATTTAACCTTCATCAAACCAGAGATACTCTTATTCTAATACCAGAACTCCCTTAGGGAGGCATATAAGGGACTTGTCCGAAATCAGTCTCACATACAATTTATGGGTTTTAAAGATGTATACATGCATTATTGTCAGGGTTATTAGAAAATGAAGAGAACCTTCAGTAAAGCCGACTCTCTGGTGACGGTGGCAGAGGAGAGAAGTCTGAGACAAACTGGACATTTTGGACGATGCCAGTCACCCTCTGCACACGTCATCAGCAACCAGAAGAGCCTGTTCAGCCCCAGACTGCTCCTTCATAATCTCATGACCGACAGACTGAAACTCTTTTGTCCCTCAGGCCATCAGACTGTACAACTCCTCACTGAGGGGGAGGAGGAGTAACAGGAAGACTGAGGACAGGAAGGAGCAGTAGCCAGCCAGTAACCATATATCCTTTTAATCTATTTTTATTTATTTATTATTGTTTATTATTATTTTATTTATTCATTTTAAAATGCAAGTTGTTTTTACTTTTCAGTTTTGATATCCTGTGTTCTTTTCACCTGTGTACTACTATACAGTGCTGCTGGAATCTTAAATTACCTGAGGGAGTCTTCTCAAATGATTGATAAAGTTCTTTCTAATCTAATCTAATCTAAACTAGGGATGCACAGTATTGGATTTTTGCCAATATCCGATATGCCAATATTTTTTAATTCCTTATTGCTGATACTGATATTTCTGGTCAAGAGAACAAGCTCAGTACTTAACAAACATGGACTTGTTTCTTTCAGTGTTACAGTATATTTTTGTGAGGAACAGATGTAAAACAAGAAAAACAGCATTTAATTCTTAATGAAACTCATGATTTTTAAATGTACCCCTGCAGTGATGAGAAGGCGCATCAGTACTGTACGTTTGTGTTATTTGCTGATATTCCAGTTGATATATCAGCCGTAAGTATCTGCAAAAATTTCAGTATTGGCAGACACCAATATCAAACCAATTATATCGTGCATCCCTAATCTAAACCCCCCTCCCCCAGAAATTCATTTCCTGACTGTTTTTGAGACAATCTCCACACACTTCACTTGTCAATTTTTAAAAGCAGTTGGTTTAAACTGACCTCTCTTGGGAACAGAGATGACCGTTTCCTTTTCCTGATGCGTAATAGTGATGGTGGTGTCAGGGATCTCAGTCACAAGGTCCATAATGTCACATATGCCGTAGTCAACTACTCTCCAGTCTCTGGAAAAGCACCTAAAAGACAAGTAAAACATGCTTCCCTTTCAAATCCACAGCAGAAATGAGCCATATTGGCCATACAACTTTTGTTAGATGATAATGAAACAGTCTGACCAACAACTGAACCTTTAACAAGTTCTCTACTATGCCAAAGAAACGTGTTTACAGTCTAAAGCAGAGGTGACTGACCAGTGGTAGGCTTGCATGAAGTCCTTTATAGCCACTTGTTTGCTGGCTTGAAATTTAAGCAGTTTCAGCAAGTCTTGAGTGAAGCGCTTCACTTGAGCACGATGGGTCAGAGTCAGTAGACGCTTGGTACCCATACCCAAGATCTAAAGAAAACAAATATATATATATATAAAAAAGCTTGGTTAAGAAAGAATACATATTACAACTAAGAGATCACTGCTGCCCCTTTAATTCTCAGTCATACCTGAAGGACATGTGGAACTGCCTCCAGAAGCTCCAGCAGCTTAGAGTAGCCATAGTCAGAGACGCGGCACTGTTTGGCAAAGTGGTGGTGGTATGAGGGGATGAACTTGCTCATGGGCATGATGCAAGAGGGCTGATTCTTTAGCAGGTCAATAATCTCTCTGCTGAATTGGATGAGCTGGGGGTTTCCGACTGGACTCTTGCAGCGCTGAATCCATGGCTCTGCTGTCAAGACATTACTTCTTAATGTCCAAAAGGATCACATCACACTGATATCTAGAACACTGTACTATAGCTAGAGCTGAGCAAACAACAACAACACTAAATTAAAGCTGTGAAATCAGATTTTTTTACCTGAATTTGGAGCTGGTGGCTTGTTGTGGATCCATTTTATAACTTTAAAGCCATTCTGAGCTGTGACGATTGTGATGCTGGGGACGCAGGTGATGAGGTGCTCCAGGGGAACACAGCCCTCCAATCCCTCACTGCCCAGCTGTAATGGACTGAATTTGGCTGCATAGCAATCCAGAAAACTAAATCCAAAATAAAAGACAGTATTAGCATAACAATGCTGTTCAAATCTGTTAAATCTCAAACCAAAAAAGCTCCTCACTAGCAGGGAGAAGGAGTAACAGGAAGACTGAAGGCGGGAAGGAGAAGCCAGCCAGTAGCCATACTTCTATTTTTATTCATATTTATTTATATTTCTGTTTATAGCTTTCTTTTTATCCGCTATAAATTAGGGATGGGAATCGAAAATCAATTCCAGTTGAGTATCGTTAACAGCTTCATCAAAGTATCGAAATCATGAGTCTTTTTGCTGATCAATTCCCTTATCAATTCCTTCCACTGACAGGGTTCAGAAGCGGTCAGAATTGTGGCTTAATTTTTTTACAAAAAGGCGCCTACTGCACAACCTTAAGTGAGCAGAAACACCAACATTGTTGCCACTGAAAATCTACAGGCCAACATTTGCCCACACGGAAAATCTGCAGGAATCAATAAGGGAATTGTTAAAGAACTGGATCGATTAGCGGGATTGTTAATAGCAATGGTATCAATAAAATCTTATCAATTCCCATCCCTACTATAGATGGTGCTACTGGAATCTTAATGTCCCTGAGGGAGTGTTCCAAAGGGATAAAAAAAATTCTATCTATATAAAGAATAATGAATTAAATCATTTTAACAGGGTATCAGGCCGTATTAATTTTGTTGACTAATTATTTTCATCATAGTATTCGTCAACAACCTTTTTTCTCCGAAGAAAACTAGACAGTAACTAATAAAAACAAGTGCACATGGACAAAAACTAAAACTAAATTAACTGACAACTTCATCATCCAATATATCCAATCGCAGCTACTTTGGTTGTGTGGAAAGGTTGGATGATTAAGAGGGACATCCAATCACAGCTGCCTTAGCTTCATGGTGGTGGGATAAGTTGTGGAGCGATCCAATCAGAGCTCCTCTCTTTATGAATTGATATATTCATGTAGAGCAGGTTCACTGTTTGTTGTCAGTTCTGGTATTGTAACTGAGATGCTCTGCCAGGTAGCCTAAATAAAGGTGACTGCATTTCACACAAAAGTTCAATTTGCTTCTGTTAATTTATTCATTCAGACTTTACAAGCATTCAATAAAGGGTTATTAGATGTTTCATTTTAACCAAGTGTAAAACATGACTTCAGAAATCTAAAATGTTGTGAAATTTCATCAACTAACACTAGACTAAAATTAAAACAATTTAGATGACTAAATTATGACTAAAATTAAAAGATATTTTAGACAAAAGACTAAAACTAAAACTAAATTAATAAGTGCGGTCAAAATGAACGCTGGTATCACGGTGCCATGAAGGGGCCACTTATCACCTGAGCAATGGGAGAGTCCCCTCATGTGACTGCAGCAGACTGTGGATCTCAGTTGCCAGGGTGCTCAGAGACATCACAACAAAAGGGATTTTGTAGGAGTCCGGGTCAAAGTCAGCCTCACTAAAATATAAAAAAAAGAAAAAAGCACAGATAAGACAAACTGTGATGTAAGAATGGAAAGTCAGGTGACTGTGAGGAGTCTAAAGGGCAGACTGACGTCAGGTTGATTCAGTTCTTCAGTGAAAATCAGGTACAGTTCAGTTCATTCGTTTTTGGATGTTCACATATTGCAGTTGCTGTCAGAGCTGCAGTGTCTACTGCTGTCCTCGAACTGACGGCTGAAGAGAAAGTAAGATTAGAAATCTCAGACAGTTGCTGATAAAAACACCTTAATGAAAATATCAAGCCAATACATTTCACACATCCTGGATAGTTTATTGATGTCTCACATACATTTTAAAAACAAGAAAAAAGGAAGCAAATGTCGCAGATTTTGGACTGTACTGCAGTGTTATTCTGCCCAACCTCAGCTTAATGAGCAGCTGCATTTACCCTTGGGTCAGTATGTGGCTGTTTGCAGCCACTAAGGGGCGCTATTTACAACTAGTTTGACCATAACTTTCACTCTATTTGAGAGAGTGAAATAGTTTTTGGTGAGGAAACTTAATTCTACATAAATTTAGAAAATGTAATTTCAAAGATTACAAATAGTCAAAAATGCACTGTGGGCAAATCTACCTGTTTTTGCCGTTAACAACCACTAACTTCAGCTGCTGTAAACATATATCAGATAAATAGTTTTTCAACTTGTTTTGCTCAAATATCCTTATCAAGCTCAGCCCTGATCAAATATAGCTATTTTTAAAAATATATGGATTTTAATCATTTAAATGACAATTTCAAAAGGTGATGTCACCGATTTGGTGGGAAAAAAATGCATGTTTATAATGGAGGTCAATGGGGAGAAAAAATTAAAATATGATGCTGTGAGAGAAAAGAAAAAAACCTGAATCAAAGCCTTTTTTATATACTAATCTTTGACATATCCAAGACTGTGATAGTTAGTAAAGAATCTCCAGCCCCTGATAAAATTTTATATTGAAAAATCGGTCATTTTGTGTGTTTTTTCCGCCATATCAGTGACATCACCGATGGAATTTGCATTTAAAGGGTTAAAATCCCTATATTTTTTTAGTTGTAGTTTTGATCAGGACTGTAGTTGTAGTTTTGATCAGGACTAAGCTTGATGAAAACATCTGAGCAAAAAAAAAATATAAATAAATAAATAAAATCTAACATGTTATTAGAGCGACTAAAGTTAGCTGCTGTTAACATCCAGAACAGGACCAAAGGTTGTGTTTTTAGTACGACACCCAAGGGTTAAAACATCACAGGCTAGCAGGATTAGTTAATTTATGTTTTTGTTATATTCATTATGAACACATTTTCTATTTTTGGCTACTGGACCTGGTTTGTAATGATTACATGCGACCTACACTTAGGCATGCTCACAAGCTAGTAACCTTCATGATTATTTTGCAACTCCCAAGAGAGTGAATGACAAAAGGCCGTCTACAAATCACTCAGGAGGGACAACTTCATTTTGTTTTTCTTGCAGAGAGCTGTGGGTCTTATTAGAGGATAACACACTGGGCCCCAGCACAGTATAAAGCAGGAGGGCATAATAATGAAGCACATACTCTCAGTAAGTTACAGTAAATTGAGCTGCTTTATGTCCGCCGTAAAAGTACTTTTCAGCTCTACAGTGACTTCTGATAAGCTAATTACTGCAGTCAAGGTTTTCTGCTTAAGTAAAACTATAGGGCCCTACAGATGTGGAAGACATTGAATGTAATTCAGTTAAAATAACTCAATAAATGTTGGATTAACTTTATATGAGCAACCTTAGGGAAATTTTAAGTGTTTTATATCTTTATTTTACAAGTTCCCATAATTTTATTACGTAAAACTCTGACAGCTTTAACAATCTCATACACCAAACATTTATTAACTTTTGGATTTATTGTTTTCTTTTAAACTTTTTATTCTGAACTTTTTAGCAGAATATCGCTGGTGTCTTACAAAGTCTTAAAGAAAGTCGTGTTAGAAAAATTCTAAAGAGCATCTCACTCAGTCCAAATGTTTCTTTTATTGCTCACATTTTTTAATGGTAAGATTGTATGGCGTTCATAAATAAAACAATAAATCTGACTTCATTGAAAACCACACATCAGAAATAGCAATAGGAAAATCTCCTTTAATCCTTTAAAAAGGAACTTAAGAAAAAAAAAATGTAATTGCAAATTTTCTCAGCATTAGATGTCACAACAGATCTTATGGCTCTTATTTTCTAGTTTTATGGCTGTAGCAGACTTAATTTAAAAGTTTGAGCGAAACCAAAGATAAGATATGAATCTATGACTGTACTTGATATTTGGATGTCAAATATGTGACACTCACAAGAAAATGTGCTAATGATTGCTCCAAAGTGAAATGTTTTTACCACAAATTACCACATGATTAATTCTTAAACATAATCATTAATATGTGGCATGAATATGATTCTATCCAAGTAACATGCTGACTTTTTAAATTACTGGGAAAAAACATTCATAACTTTGAGGCAGGCTCATCTCACTTTAAAGTTATTTACTCAAACCATTTCTTTGAGCTAGCTCCTGTCTTATCTTTTTCCTTTGACTCTTTTCATCCTGATTTTGTTACCCTGGGGATAAGACAAAGTGCTCTTACACTGACAAGACTGTATATGTTGGTTTTCTGGTCTTGTCTGTACTTGAAAATGTTTTGTAGAGGAGTGGAGCAGCTTACTTCAGAAACCTTGGACAGAAAAAAACGATTTGTCTTTTGCATCCCTGTGGGAAAAATCCTGAAGGCCTCAATAGAGGAGACGCACATCTTTTGAAGATATTCTTGGCGGCAAGTAAAAAAGCAATTACTAAATGTTGGCTTCAGAAGAATCCTCTCACCATAACATTGCTGATAAATACTATAAACTCTATTCACAGCATGGAGAAAATAACTTTTTCTTTGCAACTCCAAAAGAAGAAAAGAGAGGGATACTGGAAAAAATGGGATTTGCTCAATTCTAACAAATACGAAGACTCTTGACTGTTTTCTGTCGAAAAGTATCTGTTAACTCCATGTACTGTGTATGTATATTGTCCTCTTTGTTCTATATTTCTGTAAAAAATTAGAAAAATAAAATACAAAATAAAAGACTATACGTTGTAGGCTGGTAAACAGCCCCCCCAAATGGCACCCCTGTTCACCTTTGAAGAAAGTCGAAGGTCTTTGTGTGTAAAGTATGTAATGTTGGCTTTTGTAAAAGGCTGAATCTTCATTTAAGTCAAAGTTTGTGTTCAGTTAAATAGTTATTCGAGATTACCATTAACAAATCAAGTGTAACGAAAAGAAAAATGTTACACGGCCTATGAAAATGCTTCATTTACTGACCTGAAGTCCTGCTGTTTGTAATGTTGTCTACAGACAGGATCATGGTACTCCAGCTCCTCAAACACCACAGGACTCCCACTCGCAGAAGAGCCCTCCTGAGACTGGGAGGAACCAAGTGGACTCTGACGGATTTGACTGCTGGGAAGAAGGCACACAAGCCTCAAGCCTCCCTGTTCCCTCACAGCCACGACCTCTGGGAGCTTGTACAGATCTCCAACCACCAGCTTTCGAGAATATCTGAAGGGGGTGTAAAGGACGTGTAGTTCATTAGCAAAAAAATACTTTGGTAAGACAATCCTGTTATGTTGGGGCTGCAGTACCAGGAGCTTAGAGGAAACCTACTTTTTCTCATAGATCTCTGTAAACTTGAAGAGGGGGAGGCAGCTGGCAGGTGCATCGTGAAGTATGGTGATGATCTCTGTGCTGTATGAGACAAAGCCAAGAGTTTAATTCTTATTTTCATCCCAACTTGTAACAAGGCTCAGAAGCTCAAGAGGCCCAAACTGAAATACGCTTGACTATACCTGAGCATGGAGAGGGATTTGCTGCTGCCACCGGTGATCAGGGACACCTGAATGCGCTTTCCCCCGATCTTATAACGGTGCAGACCACTGGTTGCACTTATAGCCTGCTGAAGGGACAACATCTGGATTGTGGCCTTCAGCTGATAGTCCGTGTGAGGGCTAAGCTCAACAGCTTTCACCTAGACATCGTAAGTCACTTGTTATTAAAGTGATTCAAGAAAAAAAATGAATCTTACTGTAAGCAAACAGCTTTTTCAGTTCTACATTAATCAGTAAAATCAGTGGTGACATATACCTGTCCATATCGAGAGAATGTGTCATGCAGTGTCTGCTGTAAATCCTTCCGGGACATCCTGTAGTCCAGGTTGGCCACCTGGATCTCTGCCCCATCAGAGAACGGCTCTGCAGGTCGTTCTGGATGTGGGCTTCGAGGCGCAGCCAGAAGAGGAGAAGACCGACTGGACAGGCAGGGGGATGCACTCCTTTTTGTAGAAGATATGAATACAAACTTAAATCAGTGATTCATGAAGGTGCTCTGAAGTAAGAGCAGTCAACAAAATGTTCTATACCAAATTTAATTTAACTGATTTAATGTATTTAGTACCTGGATGACCAGGAGCCCTGGGACAGGACAATGGGGCTGAAGCTCCTGTTGAGGTTCAACTTGCTGAAGGCTGACGGTGTGCTGATCTGGAACTCCCCTGAGCTCCTTTCCCCTTGCTCCACAGGGGATTCAGTGACACTGCGAGGGTACGAGCCTTCTCTTCTACCAAAACAATTGAAATTAAAACAGTAAAAGCCTGCAGTTTTATTTATTTATGCCTGTGAGGAAGATGTGCACATTCCTTTGGAGGAACCCTTAGCAAAAGGTAGTTTATTCAAGTGTACTGTGAGTATACTTATTTTATACTAAAACTGAGGCAGTGACCTTGAAGTTTACTTTTTATATACTATATTTATATACTTAAGAATAGCATAGTGAAGTATACTTGGCTGACACTGAAAAGTATAAAGAAAAGTCTAAGACTAAGTACATTAATACTAAGACTTACACTTATACTTTAATACTAAAACTTATGCTTTAGTATCCTTTTACCTCTTTCTGCTACAAAGTACTAATACTAAATATATCTTAATCCAGGTACAGAATAAGGTCAAGTCATTGTGCTTACATTTAATTTGGCAGAATAAAAATGTTTTCAAAGAAGGGCTTGATTTCATAGAGGCTCCTTGTTTCTGAAATGCAGATCTTGAATGATTTAAACAGGTATATGTAAATACATGGTAGGGTACGTTTTAAAATGTTAAATATATCGAACTTATTCAATATTCTGTCTCTGTACATACAGTATGAGTTAACTTTAAGAATACTTTAAGTATATTTCAAGTATATAAATAGTAAGCCACAAGTAATATGCTAAGCAAACTTACAAGTATACTGAAAGTACAACAAGTACACTAGTAAAATAGCAAAAAAACAACTATATTTTAGTTCATAAAAGTATACCTAAAGTATACTGTCAGTGTATTTCTGTAAACTTAAATGACCTTATAAAGTATACTTTAATACATTTAAAAATGTTAATTTAGTCTGAAGAAGTATTAAATTAGTATACTTTCTTGAACACAACAAGTACATGGTCTGTAGTATACTTGCTATACTTACACTCAAGTGTACTTAATAAAATGAACTTCAAATATACTACTTATTGCAAAGGGAAGAAAAGTCAAATTTCTAGTGCAAAACTTTCTTTGCCAGTAAGTAGGAACCTGGTAAAACACCAAGTTAAGATTTTTAGAGCCTACAAAGCCCAAAACATGGAAATAAATGCAGAGGAGCAACAAATTCTACAACTGAGTTGCTTCCACCACTCATTTTAAATCCTGCACTAAATAAACATTTTAATCACCTTGATGACAAAGTAAACAACCTTGAGTCATATCAGCAATGCAGAATGCAATCAAATAAGAAAGACCTTTATCCCTACTATATTTTAATGTGAAGCTCAGTTTGACATCTTGGATTGAAAAATATAAAACCTTGAGGTTTTTTTTCTTGAGGAACAATATTAACTTTCAAAGTGAGAAAATCTTTAACTCAATTGTGGTCAGAATGTTTGTACTTTATTTTTGGCTTTAAAAGAAATATCCCTTTTTAAGAAAATAATGATAATGATGGGAGTCTAGACCCAGCCAATGACTTTTACCTTCAAACATTAAACTCTTGTTTGTTCATCGTTCAGTAAAAGTAGATGCTTTTTAACTAATGGTATTTATTAACTTTTTGGCTGGTGAATTAAATTTAAAGTAAAACTTATCAAGACAAAATCCCTGCTTGCTTTAAAGGTCTCTTTGCTTCACTGCTTATGGTCAAAGTGAGGAAAACAATTTGCTGCTGGTTTGACAAAAAAGAAAATAAAAGTTGAGGAAATACTATCCTTAGCATCAAAAATGTTGAGATAAAGCCAACATATGACATATGAAACAACATCTTGGAGCGGTATGTATCTCTGTACCTTTTTCTGTATATGGATTCTCCTGTAAGGCCGGGCTTAGACAGTCTCTCCAGAGATCCTGTCTCACCATTACTGTGGGGGGAAGGAGCAGCAGCGCGTCCTTTTTCCAGGTGGTGTAAGCCCATTCTTGGCTTTCCTTCCAAAATACCAGAGTCCTGTAAAAAAGGGATGTTGCAGATGTTAGTATATCAGATGTTGATCTACTGAGAATGTCTGTAGTCTTTGTGTATGAGAAGCTCCATGACAGTACATACAGTGAACTCTGATCCTTACCTGGAATCACCATAAATAGTAAAAGGCAAACTTAATAAGCCAAAAGAAAACCTTCCTAACAGTTTTACGGAAAAGGCTTATCACAGATGCCTGATTTTTCTTAACAGAAATACCTAACTTTGGAGCTAGGGATGCACAATATTATCGGTTTGATATCAGTATCTGCCGATATCAGCCTAAAAACTTAAGTATCGGTATCGTCCAATATTGAAATTTTTGCAGATATTTACAGCCAATATATCAGACTAGGGCTGAATGATAAGGACAAAATTTCATATCTCGATTTTCATGCCAGATATCTCGATATCGATACGATACGATACGATATGACAACGAGTTCACTGAAAACCAAGCATTTTTCGGAAAAATAAAAACATTATAATACAAAAGAATGTGGAAAGTGCAGTTTTAGTGCGGGGGAAATCTGTATCGTTTATATCGTTGCTTTTCGATATTAATAACTTGAATGTTCATATCTTGATATCGATACGATAACGATATATTGTTCAGCCCTATATCAGACACACATATCAGTCATATATCAGCTAGAATATCGGCAGATTACACAAATGTATCAGATTGATGCATCATTTCTTCACTGCATGGGTATACTTGAAAATCAAGGGTTACATTTCTGCAAGAGTTAAATGATGTTTTTGTTGTTTTACATCTGTTCCTCACAAAAATATACTATAACGCTGAAGAAACAAGTCCATTCTTGTTAAGAACAGAGCTTGTGCTCTTGACCAAAAATATCGGTATCGCCGATAATGAATTAAAAAATATCGGCATATCTGATATCAGCAAAAATCCAATATCCTGCATCCCTATTGGAGCCAATGCAACCAGCTAACATAGGAGGGTCTGAAAATTGTTTTTGAAAATAGCAACCCAACCCTTTGCTAAGACGTTACAATAGCATTTCCTCAGACGTGTTTGTTAATTTAAAAATTTCTGAGAAATCAATGTAATCATCATTTAATTTTTTCTTTGATTGTTATGTTGGATAAAGAAAATGTTGAACTTTGCTTCAAAATATATCTCATTACATTAAAATGTGGATTGAGTTTATTAGGTCATTGATTTATGTTTTATTTTCACCCTATTATCTATTCCAGTCTGTCTAATAATGATCAAGAAAATAAAGAAAAACACCCCCCCAAAAAAAACCATTTCAGCCAAAGAGATCTTTTTGACAGCAGAAGACTACAGGGGCCAAAACAGGCAAAAAACAAAAAAATTAAAAAGGTCACACAACCAAAAGAAGAAGGACGAGGCAGGACTAGACACAAATGCAGCGTTACAGAACTAATAAACTGAAAAAAAATACCACCCATGCAGAAATAAATATTATGACTCAGGAACATGCGGGACGGCAAGGGATACATGGAGCACTAGCCAGACTAATACATGCAACATGCTAGCACAGGCACACAAACAAAGCTAGCAACGACAAGCTGTTAGTGAAAGCAGCACTACAAGGGGCACAGGGGAGAAACCGAGAGCAGAAAAGCATGACTGGCAAAGCAGCTCAACTTAGAGCAAAGGGCAATGGAGGTTAAGGGGAAGCAGGCACTGACGGAGTCTGCTGACCTGATGGGGCTTGACTGGAGCGCCACCTGGAGGCCCACTGCACCCTCTCCTGGGGCTGTAGGGCCTTTCAGGCACTGGGCCAGGGGTGTTGTAGGGGCGGGTTGCTCGCCGTGGCCTCCTGGGTGACCTTGGCTTCTCCAGGGGCAGAAAAGAGAAGGAGGATATGGATGGGGTGGGGGGAAACATTGAGTCCTGGTTTTGATAGGTCTGGGGCAGAGGTGGAGGGAAGAGATGGGTGTGATACTGAAGCTCAGGCTCAGGACTTGTATCGTCTCTGGGTCGTGGGGAGAAGGAGAGGCTGATTCTGCGGCCAAACACATCCTCATTTTCCATTCGCTTGCGGGCACGGGATGCTGCCTCAGGGCTGCCAAAACGGAGGACTGCTGTGCCCTGGGACATGCCCAGCACTTTGCCACCACAGTTGTCGGACAGGCGGCGGAGCCTGAGTTTCACAGCGTTGCGCAGGCTCTTGTCACAGTTGACAGGGAGGTTGTGCACATAAAGGAGGTTGAAACTGGGCTGAAGGAGGGGAGGAAGAGACAGTGTGCCTGTCTGGTTTGTATCAATTATACTTAAAAAAGAATGACAATAGTAGTCTTCTGTTTTGTTGGGAAACATTCTGGAGCATGTTTTTGAGTAGCACAGATTTAATTTCTCAGAGGAGAACTGTGCACAGACAAAGTTACTATCACTTTCAAATTTCACCAAATACCTTGCTCACTGCCCTCTAGGTATGTTCACAGTAAATAACAACCCAACTTGTATTTTTGCCTGCACTTACTTACCATATCAAGTACAGTGCAGATAAAAGTAGGCCTACAGAGCAGTTTTGAGGGCCTACCTGTTCTTTGACAAGCATTCGAGGTGGTAGGTCAGCTGTGATCTCCTGAAAGGCCACATGGAAGTGGGCATGCTGTAGCAGGGCTGAAGACGTATGGTTGCCATGGACAAGAATAACCCGGAAACCATGGCGATGACGCAAGTCACTCAGCTCACTTGCAAAGTTCACATCAGCTGTTAGTGGAAAAAGTACCACTGGTTTCAGAAAAAAAGCCTTCAGGGCATTTGGTGGAATAATCATACTGATCTGATCTGAACTCACAGGACACCAGTACAACTGTTGCAGGTGCAGTGTGGGTCTCAGCGAAGCGGCGCAGACTCTGCCGAAGCTTGTCATCTGCAGCATTCTTGGCTGTGGCGTTGATATGTGCAACAGTGACCTGGTGGTGCAGGGTTACATAAACAGGCTTTCAGACTTCATTAACATGTCAAGCAGTTACTGGACATGTTTGTGTCATTGCACACCGGCTTTAATGAGACTTAAATTTAATTAATCACAATATAACTGTGGTTATTATTATGCATTTCTGTAGGCTCTGATGTAACATCTCTGATGTATCCTAAAATAGGAATAAGAGAGATATCATGGGTATGTCACATATACACTAAGTAAGGGTAAACAGTAGGGATGCACGATATTATCGGTTTGATATTGGTATCAGCCGATATCAGCCTAAAAAGTTAAGTATCAGAATCAGCCGATAATGAAATTTTTTGCAGATATTTATAGTCGATATATATCGGCCACACATATCGGCTGGATTATCGGCAAATTACACAATTGTACAATATTGATGCACCTTCTCATCACAGCATGGGTACATTTAAAAATCAACGGTTTCATTTCTGCAAGTCCATTTTTCTTAAGCACAGAGCTTGTGCTCTTGACCAGAAACACTGTATCAGTGATAATTAAAACATATCAACATATGGGATATCAGCAAAAAATCCAATATTGTGCATCCCTAGTAAACAGACCATTACCGAATGACTTCTGTCTATGTCACGAAAGACAACACATTAAATTGAAATATTCTAACAGCAGCTAAATCTAAGATGTCTATTCATTCAGGATTAAAGCGGTAGTCTTCATATTCAATACAGTAGGGCTGAAAGATTTATTGTTTTCAGATTGAAATCGCAATTTCAGACAACACAATCATGTGATCGCCAAAGCTACAATTTTTTGCAGCGCTCCTGACTGACCCAGGATCTGTTGTGTCAACTATTTTACACATACTTTTTTACAAATTTGCATTTCAGAATTGCTCGCAATTGTACAGCGTACTGACACCAACTGCAAATCAGTTCTAACTGTTCACTTAAAAGAGCTGTTCAAAGAGTCGACTCGTTCGCAAACAGCACATCTCCTCCG